>JARHVA010000156.1:4170000-4562500 GCA_037957365.1 Torreya grandis
ATTGAAACATTTTAAATGTTCTATTTGTTTCAGGGCTTATAAAAAAATTGCTATCTATTAATCAATTACTTGACCATAACCTCATGCTTGAATTTGATCACCAAAATGGTCAAAAGTTTTGACACATTAAAGACAAGTCTAGGAATTTCAAAGTGATTACTAAGGCTTTCAACATAGGCAAAATGTTTCAGCTTGATTTTTTTCAAAATGATCATCAAGCACTTGTGTTCAAAGACACAAAACTAGAAAATTTATGGCATAGAAGATATGATATTTGATTCAATTGAGAAAATAATATATGGTTCATGGTCTTCCCAAACTCAAGCAATATTTTGATATATGCACCAATTTCTTAGTAGGAAAACAATGAACATACCCTTTGGAAAGACTAAGTATCAGTCACTTGGTAAGATGGAATTGGTGCACACCTATCTTTTCAGACATTTTACTCCCAATCTCAAGGGATATAAATAATTTCATTTTTTTTTATGATTACTCATGGAAAATGTGGCTATATTTATTAAAGACTAAGGATTAATATTTTCAAGTATTGAAAGAATTCAATGCCACAATTGAAAATGAAACTAGTAGGAAAATCAAAACCCTCCACTCATATCATGAGGGGGAATACACCAGTAAAGAATTCTCATCCTATCTCAGTGTGAATAGAATCAATCATCAATTGATAGCTCCATATTTACCTCAGAAGAATGGAGTTACATAATAGTGTAACAGAGTCATTATGGAAATGTTTTATAGCATGGTTGAGGATGCAAAATTTCCTAATACATATTGGTCAGAAGCTTATCACACCACAGTCTACTTGTTGAATAGGTCACCCACTAAAGCTCTTGATGGAATCACACCACATGAAGCCTAGTCAGGGAATAAACCAAAGGTAACTTACCTTAGAATTTTTTGTTGCAAGGTATATATATATGTTCCTAAGAAGAAAATAAATAATTTAGATAATAAAAAAAAGGAATGTATTTTTATGGGATATAATGCACATTCAAAGGCATTCAAGCTCATTGATCTAGAAAAAAAGAAGGTACTAACCAGTAGAGATGTAGTGTTTGATGAAAAGAGTGGAAAAATCCACATTCTACATAGGCAAATGATATAGGTAAAATTCCTATAATATTTTTATATAGTGATGGTGAAAGTGAAAATTAAGATGGTCAAATAGGACCTCCAACACCACCACTTATAGCTCAACATATGCCCAAGTGGTATACAAGTACTATACAAGATGCTAACTTGAATAGAGTACCAGATACATCCACTTCAAGACTGAGGACTCAAATCATGGCTTGAAAATAGGTTAATATGGCCCTTATGAGTATTGTGCAAGAAACATATGAGCCCTCTAGAGTAACAGAAGCCCTATAATCCAAACCTTGGAAAGATAACATACATGTAGAATATCAATCATTGATGAAGAATAACACTTAGTAGCTTGTTGATCTTCCACTAGGGAATAAACCTATTGGATGTAAATGGGTCTTAAAGACCAAGTACAAAGTAGATGGAAATATTGATAAGTACAAGGCAAGGCTTGTTTCAAAAGGTTATGCTTAGAAAGAAGGCATTGACTATGAGACTTTTTCTCCCACAACTAAGATAAAAATTATCAAAATGGTTTTTACTATGGCTACATATTTTGGATGGAAAGTCCCTCAAATAGATGTAAAAATTAACTTTTTTAATGGATATTTGAAAGAGGAAGTCTACATGACTTAACCTGAAGGATTTATGGCACCTAATCAGGAACAAAAAGTGTGTAGGCTTATCAAGTCTCTCTATGGGCTAAAACAAACTCCCTGAACTTGGTACATCAATATTGATGAGCATATCATACAAAATGGATTCAACAAGAATCCATATGATCCTAGCCTTTACCTCAAAGATCATGGGGGGAGGTTGTTATAGTGATTGTTTATGTCAATGATCTATTCATCATTGGTAGAAAAATGAAAATGACCAATGCAAATAAGAATGATCTCAAGAGATCATTCGACATGACAGATCTTGGGTTGCTTCACTATTGTCTTGGTTTGGAGGTATGGTAGAAGGAACATTACATTTTTTTTCACAGATGAAGTATACCAAGACATTTATTGAGAAATTCACGATGACGGACTGTAATCCTATTACAACACCTATGGAGACAAGACTTTAGCTGGCTCGTATAGATCCATCACCAAAAGTAAATGAAACTCTCTATCAATAGTTAATTGGGAGTCTCATTTAATTGACATATACTAGGCTAGATATTAGCTATGTTATCATCTATCTTTATTGATTCATGTAGGAACCAACGGTAGAACATTTGAAAGTAGAAAAGTGGGTATTGAGATGCATCAGAGGTACAATTGAGAATGGCCTAGAGTACAAGAAGAATGATAATTTCTTATTGATAGGATACACATATATAAATCATGTATCTTTTATTAATGATAGGAAATCCACTTATAGATTTGTGTTCTTTCTAGGATCCAGTCCGATTTCATAGGGAAGTAAGAAGCAAAATTATGTTTTTAGATCTTCCACAAAGGTAGAATATCATGACATAAGAGGAGCTATATATGAAGTGATATGGATACATCATATTATTTCATGACTTGGAGTTACATAGACTCAACCTATAGTTCTAAATTATGACAATCAGGGCATTCTACATCTTGTTCAAAATCTAGTGTTTCATTAGAGAATCAAACACATAGAGGTTCAGATTCATTTCATACATGAACATGTTTAGTAGCACAACATATATCTCATGTATTTACCCACTTAGGATCATTGTGTAGATATCTTCATGAAGTCACTTTCACATGATAATTTTGAGGCATTCAATAATTCTCTCTCTTTTCTTTAGGCTATAATCAATTATGGTGGGGGAATGTTAGAATAACATTCCCTCACCTTAATTGATCCTAGCTATATTATAATAAATGTCTCAAGGTGTTATTAACCTTTGATTGACATAAGTTAGTTATTTGGGGTATTTCCTAGGTGTGATTAGTTGTGTTGTGAGTCATAATCTCCTACAGATTAGGAGATCTAATCTCACTTAGTTTTGTATAAATAAGCACCTCTTATAGTGATTTTGTTAATTTAGATAATTTAGTTAATTCAATTTATTCTAGATTTTAGAGAGGTCTAATTCAAGACACTAACCAACCAATATATCCACATGATAGATTTAATTAAATGGCATTCAAACACTAAACATGACCTTCATAACAAGATGAACTAGTAACTGGGTGAGATCAAGACTTGATAAGGGAGAGATTTCTACCACATATGCAAATCAACTGACATGGACACACTATACTAGAATAATGAAATCTAAACATATTCTTCTATTCATTTCAAGAGGTTAGAAGCTTAATATTGGTAGAGTCTAGTCATGCCCAAGAGAGGGATCCATTTTAAGTCTTAAAAGTCTATATATAGTAGAACGGGAATGAGAGAGATAGAAATCATGCATGGGAGAATGGAAAAGGTGTCATTAATGACCAAGATATGTGGTGTAATTTCATTTATTTCTTTCTATATGTTTCTTTCTTCTAGCAAGATACCCTTATATTCTCCAATAGTCTTTGAGCTCCTCTCATTGGCTGAGAGATACACTAGATGATAAGGGTTTATTTTGCATGATGAGTCACAACTAAGTCTATTTGTGAAAATATATTTAAGATCTTAATGGGATCAATGATCCAACTAATTTTCCAATAACCATTTCTCCATCTTAGGATTATAAGCCTACTTGACTTGCTTATGAAAACAAAATTCCTCATATCTTGGAACTGATGGAGCCATGCTTAGTTTGACTTAGGTAGTTGTATGTTCCTATTTAATTGTGGATGTTTTGAATATTATATGTATACCTTAGCTTGATCTTTATTTCAAATCCCAAACATGGATCTACTATAGATTGAAAACCAATCTCCTCTATTAGTTTTCATATAGTTAATTACTCCACCTTAACATGTCTATTGATTAAATAGCTAGTAGCCCACCTTGATCTATATTAGGTTCAAAAGGACTTATTGTGCCTCTATGTATCATGGAAGCTAGTAACTCTTTACATATGTGGATCTCCTTTGAATAATGGTGAACATGATCACAAAAGGATACTACAACTTTAGAAGACCAAGTCTATAGGTCCAAAGACCATAGAACCAAGGGTGTGACTAAGCTTTAATGATGCCCTTGGGCTTGAAATGTTTATTCTAACTCCACCTAGATCATGCCTAGATCTCAATTATATGTATTTATGTAATTGGGTGACAAAATCCTTTGATCCTATGTGTCTACCCATATGGCATCCTCCCGAGCTCCTTAACCTTTTGACTCTATTCGCATTGTAGATCTCCCTTGGTATTAATGAATGTGAGTCATTAGATCTAACCTTGACTTGTCAACCTTCACCTATCTCATGTACTTATTACATGTGGTGTCCTTGAATTTAATCTGAGCCCCTTGATTTTTCTAACCATGATCCACACCATTAGATCTTACCTGTACGATTGAATTCCAACCATTGATTTGCCTTCATTTGAAAACAAATGACTAATTCATGGGCCTTAATTTTGATGTTTGTGTACCCATTATTTGATGTTGGTGTGACTATCATTGACATTCATGATACCATCACACTTTGAACACCAAATGGTTGATTGATGAGATTTACTTTGACATCCATGCAACCATCAATGACGTCCACATGACCATCACTCTGCTTATTCAATTTAAAAGGCTTGCATATTGAAATAGAAAAAGCATGAAGGCACCAAATTTGTAGATGTTCATGGTTTCTAGAATATTTATTCTATGTGATCCTTCAATCATGAGATTCTTTCTAGGCAAACTTATAAAATGCATTAGTAAACTAATCAGTCCATTTCTACATGATACCCTAGTGATGGTCTGACTCTTCATAACTTGTGCAAGTCATATTTTTAACCTTCAAATATCTATAACTCTACTCATTTATTCAATCTAATCAGAATCTTAGTATGTGGGCCAAAATTGGCTAACATTGTTGGTGACTCACATGGGAAAATGCATGCTATGCTTAAGAACCCAGACCATGTTGCCTTGTCTAGTCCATTGGGTATGGAGACTTCTCTTTGGTTTGACATATTGATTTGAAGCTAAAAACTAGATACCAACCTCTAGATAACCTCTCTTGAATAAAATAGGGAAAAATGGAACAAAGCAACATAAAGTTCCCAAGGCACTTATTGAAGGGAAACACAAAATAGAATGGAAAGTAATCTAACAAAGCAAGGACTACTAACCTAATTTTCTAAGGTGATACTTGGAGGAAAATAGATAACTAATTATGTACAAGGAATATAAATAACTAAGACAAAGCATGATCCACCTAGGTTAAAAGGAAAATTCATAAACTCACTTAGTCCAAGAGATGGTACAAGTTACAAATAAATATGTTTATTAAACATGACCCTTGATGAAGCTCTCTTCCTACCTACCAACTCCCTTAGCATCTCCTGGAGTGAGTCATCAATAATGAACTAGTCACCAAAAATGATAAATTGGTCTTGTTCTTCAAGATCCTTCTCATATTGATTATCAGCTGTAATCTCTACAAGTGACACCTTATCTAACCATTGTCTTGAGTCCTTTTGGTACCTTGAGTGACCTTGTTCTCTTTATTATCAACTACAAACTTATCAAGATATTCTAGGAGTTTTGAATGGACAACCCCATATGCATCATGGCCTTTAATGACTGCCTCCAGATCAAATTACTCATGAACATGCTCTCCAATGGGCAACATATCTTTGTAAAGTCACTTAAACCCTTGCAGAGACTCAATGTATAACTGCCAATCATATTTTTATTCCTCACTTTGATTAACCTGAATAAGATAAATTTGAAGGGTATCTTGATCCTTTTCAATAATAGATATCTCAAACTCATCCATGACTTCCATTTGTACCAACCACTCATGGGGTTCTCCCACATCAAGACCAACCTTCTCATTCTACTTTGGCATCCCCAGAGTAGCACTACCTTCCTAAAGTTCCAAAACATTAATGGAATCTTCATATGAAGATTTAACCTATTGTACTATCTCATCATCCAAGTCTTCCATCTTAAGTTCATTAATCTTACTCATGAAATCATGGTACAATTGTTTCCAATGGTCTTCTTCTTTAGGAATGCTCTCTGCCTTATCAATGGTTACATTTGAGTAATCTTCATGGCTAGCTTCTAAAGAAAGATGAATTTGTACTTGATCTATATCAGCTACCATAATATCTTGAGAAAAATCTTGATTTTGGACAACTGATATGTGATCAAGAGGTTTTTGAGAAATAACCTCTTGACACACATCTAAGACTTCTTCCTTTTGGATCTCATCTCTAACTTGAACTTATTCCTAAAACTCATATTTTTTGAAATTATGAAAGATTGAAACATGCTTGCTCTTTCCAAATTGTGTTCCAATAATGATTTCATCTTCTTGATCACTAAAGGCATCATTATTTTCTATCTCCTTAGTTGCATCTTCTTGATTTACCTCACAAAGGAGAGGTTTTTCCTCAAAGAGTGGCATATCAAACCCTTGAAAATATTCAAAAAGATGAGAGAGGTCTAAATAAGTTACCATAGGTACCTAATTTTGGTCATGGAGATACTCTTATTGGATCACCTTAACCTCCTCTCTCTATTGCTTTGCTTATTGAATGGCTCTCCATGAAGGAAATGTTCTAAGATTTTGAGGGGAAAGGAGTGGAGGTTGAATGATCATTGGATTGATATTGACTTTAACATCTTAGCTTGTACTTGATTATTATTCCTTGTTTATTGATTGTTGAATATGATTCCAAGTCATAAACTTAGGTTTGGATATGATGCAGGAGCATCACCATATGCATGTAAAATTTATGTTTTCAAGAGCATAAGAGGTATATTAATTAATAATAAGCCATTATTTATGAATTAGAAGTTTTTTTTAAGTCATTCAAGGCCTTTGGAGAGTTTCCCTCCAAAACTAGATTTGAATTTTCAAATGTTCCTTATGTAATTACATTAAAAAAAATTATAATGGTTTGAGAGTTATATGAGTTGTGATAGGTCCATAGGAGTTTTAAATGTATAAAATGGTCTTATATAACTCATTTGAGGTCATGGTCATCTTGAAATCTATAAAGAGTAAATGTAACAAGTAGTCCATGAGAATAGGGTCAAAATTTGCTATCTTGTGTCTAAGTGGTTGGAGAGAATCTTGAGCAAAATTGGAGCATTCTAAACTTGGATAAGTCTTAAAAAAATTGATTTTAATCTATCCTATCAATATGGAGTCGTACACGACCATCCACAAGCCTAAAAGGCAACATTTTTTCCATTGTAAAAAAAAAGGAGAGATCTCCAGTCTACCAACACTTTGGCAGAAGTCTGTGTATGTTTTTAGAATTTCTTTATTGTGAATAAAAGGGTTTTGTGTTCAAATTGTTTGTATTTAAAAATTAATTTCATCTTCTTAGACGTGATCTAAGTGTTCTTGAATTTATTTCAAGCTTAAGACATAGACTGAGTTCTTGAAACCCTTGAAATTTCTGATTCTTGTATGTACAGTCATATACAATGGTGTTTTTGCACATGTAAAACGTTGTATGGAATAAAATTAGATATTCGATATGTTATAGGAGTGATTTTATCTCATATTCCAGGTGGAATAATATTAAAAAAATTCAACTATCTCTATGAAAAATCAATTAAAAGCTCTCGGCCTCCCTATTTTCTGTGTAAACCAAAACTCAGATTTTGGTCACTAAAAAGGCCATAACTCCTAAAATACTAATCCAAATGACTTGATTATTTTTGTAAAAGTTATATAAAATTATTTGTGATGTAATACAAGTTTTTTCATTCCAAAATGATCTATATATTTTCATATATAGATGAATATGTTTTTATCTGCCTGTAGGTGCTCATTTTTCAAAAATTGTCAAAAAGTCAAAGTTGAGTTTTCCTTACTTTTGAGTGCTATAACTTGGTATAAGGCTTGGATAATATTTATTATGTTTTAAAGACGTTAATAAAGTTTTTTTCAGATTGAATAAGGGGATAATAATGATTTTTACCTATTGGAGGCACAATTAGGCCTAATAAGACCTACAAGCTTTTGAACAAGGTAAGGAGTTTAGAGACAAAATTCAATATCTTAGAGTCTTATATATTATATGAGGATTGAAACATGTTAGATACATTGAATCACATGTGTTTAAATTTATTTTAATCTTTAGATAGATGCATACTATAGATTGAATACCTAAAGCTCCATTAAGGCTTGAGAAGCTAGTAAGGGTTTCAAGCATCATAAGGAAGATCAAGAAAGAAGATTTGGTTGCAGAGCTAGAAAGAGTATAATATTTCATGGATGGATTATCAAAGACTAAATACAAGCTTAATATATAGTTTAACACTTCCTTGAAGAGTAAAAGGGGTATAAACATATTATCTCATTCAAGACATTTGATTACTTTGTATAGACGAATGCCTCAATGAATCTTTGTTTGTAAAGTGAGTTTTGGTATCTATCATTTTGGTACCAGAGCTTGAAAAATCTTGGGATTTGGTAATTGATCATGTTTGCTAATAATTTGATGCATGATTGAGAAAAGGATCAAAATACTAGGATGCAAAAGGCCTAGGTGAGATCAAGGAGATTGTCAAAAGACCGGTCAAGGAGAAAGGCTTGGGCGAGACAAGTGGACCAAAAGACTAGGGTGAAAAAGACTTAGTTGAAGACCTGAAGAGACCAAAAGACCAAGGTGGAAAAGACTTGGGTGAAGATCTCATAAATGGAAATATTGCTGAGAAAAGAGCAGAGTAACAAGGTACATGAGAGTACCAAGAAGAAAACAAGCACCCCAAAGCAGAAAGGTATGACTAATGTTGAATTTGATAAAGAGATTGATATTTTGTGGAAAGATTTAGATAATATTAAAAGCATGTTTGAGTCTGGGATGCAATCAAATGAGAAATTGTGGGTATGGTCGATAAAGAAAAGGTTGAAATGGCCAATTGATCTCCTAGTGAAGAGGAGAAGAGGGCAAAAGAAGATTGCCTTAAGGATTGAAGCCCACAGAATCAAGAATGTAAGCAGGTTGCCAAGTGAGCAACAAAATGAGAAATAAGTTTTGAAGAGGGTTCTCATTGTGGAGAACAAGGAAAAATAACAAAGAGAAAGTGAAATCCCAAGAAGAGCACTTGGAAAGATGAGAATGTCCATTAAGAGATCACTCATGGAGACATTATGGTCTCTTGTTTTTATTTCTAATATTGTCTTTGAGTGGGAAAATGCAGGTATGAGCAGCCTTGTGAAGAAGGTCAAGAGAAAGGCCTTGAAAAGTGAAGAGATTCGTGCAATAAAAGCAACCAAGCACATAAAAGAATGTGCAAACATGAGAGAGGAGATTGTTGTTATATACCAAGAAGAAGAAATGCATTGTCAAATGCATGAGAAAGATGTTGGAGACCTTGTGCAAGAAAATGTTGAGATGGAGGAGGAAATTGCATTCCATGATGCCATGGAGTAGCTTGAAGAAGCAAGTGAAAAACTATGCACAAAAGAGGATAGTACAATCAAAGAAGCTATGCAAATGATGAAAACCATGAAGCAGCCCATCAAGGAGGTAAAGGTGAATTATAGTATTGATTTTTCTCATCCACTTAATTATGGAATAGCTGTTGAACAGGTTGCAAAATTCCACAAGGAAGTAGTGGAAGTCATTCATCATGCCAATGAAGAAGAGGGTATAGAATACTATGACGACTTGAAAAACATTCCAATAGAAAAAATGAAGGAAACACACCTAAATAAAGTGAATGCAAGCAAGGAAACTATGAGGAAAAGTATGGCTAAACATCAAGCCATTGAAAAGGTAAAAATAAGTTCAAATTCTGATTTTGCACATGCATATAAGAGTAAGACTATTGATGTACAGATGGAGATGAAGAAGATCAATAACAAGCCTTCAAATCTAGCAATAGACCATGGCTATGTGGTATCAAAATGGCTCAAGGGATCAGAAAATGTAGCAAAAGACACAAAGCTCAATCAAGATGATGACTCAAGCAAGAAGCAAATACAAATCATGAAGGAAGAGGTAGAATGCAAAGTGAGAAAGGCCAGCTATCAAAAAAGACAACATGAAGATGTCAAAGAGCAGAAATTGGTTGGTAAATTGAACAAGTGTCATCCTAAAGCTATGAAGAAGGTATGGATGGCTAAAGGTGAGAAAGAAAACTTCTCAAATAATAATGAGGTAGAGCATGAGGATACAAAGATGAAAGGTAAGTCAATTGCTTGAAATGAATGGAATAATGATTTTTTTGCATCATTTAATGATATTTTTATGGAAAATGAGGAATGGAAAATGTCTATAAAACCTAATGTACAGAAAGGAGAGAGTTCTAAGAGGATGGATGATGAAAGTGGAGATGTGAAATCAGTTCACATGTTTGAAAAGAACAAGGAGAGACAAGGTAATAGTGTTCCTATTTTTTTTGATAAGTATATTGATGTTGATGAAGAAGTTGACTTGTATGAATAAACCATAGAGTGGATGAATGTATTTATAGAGGATGAAAGACAATTTGGGCCTAATTTTGATATAGGAGGACATGAAGATTTGGATGAGCTTGTGTTGAGTGAAGAGTTGAAGAGGATAGAAGAGTTGTTGAATCCTCCAAGAGAGTTGTGTAGAGGCACATATCAACATGGTGGCACCATTAATTAGATGGAAAATGAATTGAGGAAAGAAAAAAGAAAGATGGTGAGGGAAGTTTTGGACAAAGAAGAACAACATGAAGACAATCAAGGGGCCTCATGGCCTCAAGTTTTTTCTACTAAGTTGCTTTTGATGTTTTGAATGCAAGTATGGAAGTTGTTGAAGTAAATGATAACCATAACTCAATGGATGCACTAATGAACCAAGAAGGCAAAGAAAACTTTGGAGACACATATGAAGATGAAACATGGACATGGAAGATTGTAGCTGAGAAAGAGATGAGAAGAAGGAAATACAAGAAGAAAAAGAGAAACAAAAGAAAGAAGAAAGATTGGTTTGAGAAAACCAATGATTTTGAAAATGACTTTGCATCATGTGCAGGAATGAACAATAAGTCCAAGAAAAGAACAAAATTTGGTGATATTGAACATGTACATCTATATGAGAGACTAGTTGAAGAAGAAGAGACAAGGAAAACTCACTTGTAACTTTGAAAATAAGGGCTCATAAACAGGAGTTTATGGAAATCTTTCACCCTTGGAAGTATGATGTAGGAGCATCACCATATGCATGTAAAATTTATGTTTTCGAGAGCATAGGAGGTATATTAATTCATAATAATCCATTCTTGAGGCATTATAAGTTTGTTTTAAGTCATTCAAGGCCTTTGGAGAGTTTCCCTCCAAAACTAGATTTGAATTTTCAAATGTTCCTTATGAAATTACATTAAAAAAAAATTATAATGGTTTGAGAGTTATATGAGTTGTGATAGGTCCATATGAGTGTGAAACATATAAAATGGTCTTATAGAACTCATTGGAGGTCATGGTCATCTTGAAATCTAGAAAGAGTAAATGTAACAAGTAGTCCATGAGAATAGGGTCAAAATTTGCTATCTTGTGTCTAAGTGGTTGGAGAGAATCCTGAGCAAAATTGGAGCATTCTAAACTTGGATAAGACTTAAAAAACTTGATTTGAATATATCCTAGCAATATGGAGGCGTACAAGACCATCCACAAGCCTAAAAGGCAACATTTTTTCCATTGTAAAAAAAAAAGGAGAGATCTCCAGTCTGCCAACACTTTGGCAGAAGTCTGTGTATGTTTTTAGAATTTATTTATTGTGAATAAAAGGGTTTTGTGTTCAAATTTTTTTTATTTAAAAATTAATTTCATCTTCTTAGACGTGATCTAAGTGTTCTTGAATTGATTTCAAGCTTAAGACATAGACTGAGTTCTTGAAACCCTTGAAATTTCTGATTTTTGTATGTACAGTCATATGCAGTGGTGTTTTTGCACATGTAAAACATTGTATGGAAGAAAATTAGATATTGTAGATGTTATAGGAGTTAGTTGAGATACTATTCCAGGTGTTATACTATAAAAAAAAGTCAACGAGCTCTATGAAAAATCAATTAAAAGCTCTCGGCCTCCCTATTTTTTGTGTAAACCAAAACTCAGATTTTGGTCACTAAAAAGGCCATAACTCCTAAAATACTAATCCAAATGACTTGATTATTTTTTTAAAAGTTAGATAACAGTATTTTTGATGTAATACAAGTGTTTTCATGCCAAAAGGAGCTATATATTTTCATATATAGATGATTGTGTTTTTATCTTCCTGTAGGTGCTCATTTTTTGAAAATTGTCAAAAAGTCAAAGTTGAGTTTTCCTTACTTTTGAGTGCTATAACTTGGTATAAGGCTTGGATCATATTTATTATGTTTTAAATACCTTAATAAAGTTTTTTTCAGATTTAAAAAGTGGATAATAATGATTTTTACCTATTGGAGGCACAATTAGGCCTAATAAGACCTACAAGCTTTTGAACAAGGTAAGGAGTTTAGAGACAAAATTCAATATCTTAGAGTCTTATATATTATATGAGGATTGAAACATGTTAGATACATTGAATCACATGTGTTTAAACTTATTGGAAGCTTCAGATAGATGCATACTATAGATTGAATACCTAAAGCTCCATTAAGGCTTGAGAAGCTAGTAAGGGTTTCAAGCATCATAAGGAAGATCAGGAAAGAAGATTTGGTTGCAGAGCTAGAAAGAGTATAATATTGCATGGATGGATTATCAAAGACTAAATACAGGCTTAAGATACAGTGTAACACTTCCTTGAAGAGTAAAATGGGTATAAACATGTATTATCTCATTCAAGACATTTGATTACTTTGTATAGATGAATGCCTCAATGAATCTTTGTTTGTAAAGTGAGTTTTGGTATTTATCAGGATACCTCTACTTCTACACTTATTTTTGCTATGGTTGAGAAAGAATGAGTTTGTTTCTACATTTATTTTGTAGCTGCTATTGAATGTTGGAGATGATTATTTTTAAACTCAATTTTCTTGGCTAAATTAGCCTAAAAATCATGGATCAATTGGTTAGATATTTGTCCATACAAAATTGAAGATGAAGTCTCCTCAAAACATGATTGTTTAGCTATTTGAGGCCTCTCTTGGATAGACTTCCAAGTAGGAAAGCTAGGTAAGGTCTGAATGGACTCTTGAGGGCTATGATGAACATTGATTTAGCATTCATGAAGGGAAAAGGGGAGTTATATAGGAACATGATGATGATTATGATGACCCTGGGGTTCGTCATATACTACTAGCCTCTCTTCAATGCCTACTATTTGACTAATTATGTTTAAAATATCATCACTAAACTTTGAATGACCTTAACTTATGAAATATTAACATATATTTTTATCATGATTCAAATTAGCTCTCATGATTTGAATTTCATGCTTAGAGATCTCTTCTCTATAGCCCTTCCTAGTGTCTATGCTTATCATCTCTTTCTCATAGCCAATCAGGGTTTTCTTGAGGCTTGAGATGGATTGATTTGGGACTTGGATGGGTTGATCAAGAGGATAATAAGATTAATGAAGCCTATCATAGGATTGATATGGGTCATAAGGAAGGTAAGAGTTATGCCATTGATAATAAGGATCATGATAAACTTGATAAGGCTCATCATAAATTTGATAGAACTCTTGGTAAGGTTGATTAGGCTCAAATGGATCATGAAGATCACATTGGAACTGCTGATAAGGAGGTGAATGATAGGGGTATTCACCATAGTTGTTCATATCAACCTTATATGTCAAATGAGATATAAAAATTGATTAAAAATATTCAATGAGACATACCTAGTACACTTACAACTAGAAGCCTTGATTCGAAGTCACCATTGGTGCTAACTTTCTTAATTCCAAAAGTTAATCAGAGGAAAGACACACCAATAATCCTTCCACTCTTTTGGGTCCTTACCAAGCATGTCTGAACTATTAGAGGTCTATATTGCACCCTAGTTGAGAAAGGGAATTGTTCAAGACATCTTACATAAATATATTCCAACATAGGAATAACCTTAGGTTATGGGTATTCTATAATAGGGTCAAACCTATAGGATTTTTAATGAGGCTAGCTCCTCTAATGCATCATTTAACTCATTTTCACTAAAAACCTACTAATGAATGGGGAAAGGGAGATACAAAAAATATAAATGGAAATATAAGATAAAATGGTGATTCACCTAGATGATGGTTGATCACTCTATTTGAGATCCTAAAAAATACTAACGAGATAAGCAAAAGACTAGATCTAAAAATCTAAATCTTTTCCATGCATCAATATTTCATGCATAGGTTTACCAAGTGATCAAAATTTGAGAAAATTGGTGGAGAGGTATAATTTAAGACACTAAAAAAACAATATATCCACATGATATCTTCATTCAAATGACATTCAAACCTAAACATGACCTACATAACAAGATGAACTAGGAACTAGGTGAGATCAGGACTTGATAAGGGAGAGATTTCTATCACATATGTAAATCAACTGACATGAACACACTCTACCAAAATAATGAAATATGGACATAGTATTCTATTTATTTCAAGAGGTTACAAGCTCAATCTTGGTAGACTCTAGTCATGCACAAGAGAGGGATCCATGTTAAGGCTTAGAAGCTTGTATATATAGCCAAGTGGGAATGAGAGAGATAGGGATCATGCATGGGAGAATGGAGAAGTATTCATTAATGACAAATATATATTGTGGTAATTTATTTCTTTATTTCTATACATGTTCCTTCTTATAGAAATCTAACTCTTATTTACTCCAATAGTCTTTGAGCTCTTCTCATTGGCTAAGAGATCCACTAGAAGACAAGGGTTTGTTTGACATGATGAGTCATAATTAAGTTTATTTGTGAAAGATGTTTAAGATTTAAATGGGCTAAATTCTCTAAATACTTATCCAAAAACCAATTCACTTTGGGATTCTAATCTCACTTGACTTGCTTATGAAGACAAAATTCCTTATATCTTGGAACTGACAGAGCCATGCTTAGTCATATGTTCCTATTAAATGGTGGATGATTTGACTATTATATTTATATCTTTGCATGATCTTTACTAAAAATACCAAACATGGATCTATTATAGACTGAAAACCAATCTCCTTTATTGGTTTTTAAATAGTCAATACCTCCACCTTAACATGTCTATCAATTAAATATCTAGTAGCCCACCTTGATCTATATTAGGTTCAAAAGGACCTATTATGCCTTTGTGTATCATAGAAGCAAATAACCTTTTCATATGTTGATCTCTTTTGAATAATGATGAACATGATCACAAAAAGATACTAAAACTTAATAAGACCAAGTATGTAGGTCTAAAAACCCTTCAACTAGGATCCTAACTAAGCTTTAATGATGCCCTCAGCCTCAAAATGTTTATTTTGGCTCTACCTAGATTACACTTGGATCTTAAATCTATGTATTTACATACTTGGGTGACAATATAATTTGATCCTATGTATCTACCCATGTGGCATCCTCTCAATCTCCTTGAATTTTTGACTCTATTCACATCATAGATCTCCCTTGGTATGAACAAACACAAGTCATTGGATATACCCTTGACTTTTCAACCTTTACCTAGCTCACATGCTTATTCCATATGGTGGCCTCACATTTAATATGAGACACTTGAATTTTCTAACCATGATCCACACTGTTAGATATAACCTATATGATTGAATGTAACTATTTATTTGCCTTCATTTGAAAATAAATGGTTACTTCATGGGGATTAATTTTGATGTTTGTACACTATTAATCTACATTTGCACGATTGTCATTGACATCCATGTGACCATTACACTTTGAACACCAAACATTTAATTTCTTAGCTTTACTTTGATGTCCATGTGACTTTTACACTATTTGTTCAAATTTGAAGAATTGTCTATTGAGATAGAAAAATAATGAAGGAAACAAATTTGTAAGATATGTTCATGGTCTGTAGATAATTGATTATATGTGATCCTTCAACCATGAGATGCTTTCTAGGAAAACTTACAAAATGCATAAGTAAACTAACTAGTCAATTTCTGCATGATATCTTGGTGATGGTTTGGCTCTTCATAGCTTGTGTAAGTCATATTTTGAACATTCAAAGCTCTGGAACTCTGGTCATTTATTCAATCCAAGAAAAATCTTGGTATGTGGGCTAAAATTGGCCAATAAGAAATTCATTAGTTGAGGGATATATAATGAGTATCACAATCTTGTTTCCACCTTTTCATGTTATAATATATGTTTTAATGACTACTACAATAGTTTTGGATAGTTCTTTAACTTTTTATTAAGAAGGGCAGTTTCAATTAGGAGGATGAAGTGTCGCTATGCCAATTTCAAGAGAATGATATACTTTAGATTAACACTTTTTGAAGAGGACTTCATGAAATATTTTACAACTCTTTTCATTACATTGTAACTAGTTTTTAATACTTGACACTTGGACTTGTGACTCTTTAACTTCATTCTTCTCTCTCTTCTCCTATGCTCTATATATTGAAGCCTTTTTGGCCTTGTAAAGAATCCACAATTACTATGGTGAAGCCTTGATGGTTTTGAAATCTTGTTTTGATTTTGAATAAAATTTTGAAGTTGATTTAATCTCTTCAATTATTTCTTAAGTATGTTAATTAGTCCATTTGGATGATAAGTTATGAATGTTTTCTCCTTGCTTCCATTTTGCTCTTGTATGCATTATGTGAGTAGAATTTGTTCTAATAAGTTTCATGAAGTGTATATGTTTTTTAGGTTTATTTTTAATTTTTAAAGAGATTAGTATTGTCTAAGGTTATACCCCATAGTTACCCACCTTTGGATATGCATGGAAATCTACCTCCAGGTAGAAACACTTATGCTATAAAATCATTGAGTTGAGATTAGTTTTAGCCATCTTATTTCTTAGTTCAAATGCAAATATGTTTGTGGAGTTATCTTTAGTATATCACCTTCATTAGTATAGGTTATTTTCATTTTAATTATTCTCTTTTCACCCCCAATAGTGATTATTCTAGTGTAGTGTATGAGCCTATAATATAAATTAAGGAAGCTAACCCTTTAACCTAGAGATCTATCTTTTGTAGCCACTTATCTATATGTAGAGATAGTTCCATGTTATTCCAAATTTGAGAATGTATCTTTGACTTATATAGTTTGAAAATTTGGGATATAATATTCTTAGCACACTTAGTGGGACTTGAAGTCCAAGAAGGTTGTTTAAGGTGGATGTTGGCTTTGATAACAGGTTGTAACTATCCACTTCTTATAGTATCTGGTATCTCCAACTTTTGAATCTTGGTTGTAGACTAGTGCAACATTTCATTCCTAGGTTAAACATAGGGTCTCTTAACAAATTCATTCCTTTTTAATTCTAATAGCTTCCTCATTATTCATATAAATTAAATAGATTTGATAACACCTATCCTTACCCAAAAAGATCATACCTTGCTCACAAACCTATAAGAAAGTTTTGATTGGACCATTATTTCAAAGTCATAAATATACCATGGAAAAGAACCTACCTTTTTATTTCCTTCAATGGATATAGTCCTATAATATTTTACCACTATGATTATATCCCCATATCTACCCTCAAAAGTGTTCCCTCATATACTGGTGTAACTTCCATTACCCCTGTTAAGCATATTATAAATATTACTAACTTATGAAATATACATCACATAATTTAAGAGAACACAACAATTAGGTTGTTGGTTGTCTCTTGTTGGAAATATGATTGTCATTGATGTCAAAAGGGACACTATGGATGTCATTGATGTCAAAAGGATCAGGTAGGATTGATGGAGAGGAGCATGTTTCACAATTACACTATGCAAAGTTGTCATGCTTTTATAGAGACTATTTATGGATGTTTAAAGTTAAATAGATAGAATATATGTTATGATTTTTTCATGAGCATGCTATAAAATATGGTCCACAGGTTTAAATGAGAAGGAATAATCCTAAAATTAAATTATCTTTGCTCTTAGACTGGATAGGGTTTTTTAGTAAAACCCTAAGTGTTTAGCCATGGCATCAATAAGTAAAGTTCTATTTTAATGTTGACTTGGTATAGTTGAGAATCAGTAATTTAAGTTACAACTTAAACCTTTGTCATCATTAAAAAATTAACCCCTTACCCTAGCAATTACCATCTCTAAGCAATGATCAAAGGACTTTATATTTTCCTAAGTCTAAGACTTAATAAATATCCCAACTTGATCAAAAATTCATGCTTCATCATACGTAGATGATCCAATGGAGCACAATGAGGTCAAATTGTCAAAAAGATCTCAGAATAGTGCACAAGTGACAAGTGTCACATTCATATAGCTTATTAGACAAAGACCCAGTGAGCATAAGTTTGATAGATATAAAGAATGAGCTTGTCAGAAGATTTGATGGTGCATGGGTGATTATTCAAAGGAGATCCAATAAAATGAATAGACTCAAATGCAATAAAGGTATCAACATTTAATAACTAGATAAAAGTAAAGATCATGCATATTTAAAGATCCAATGGCATGCAAAAGCTTGGATAATAAAGATCCAATGGAGTGAGTAAACTCAAATGGAATAAAGTGATTGATGTTTATTGACACACTTACAAGTTAAAGAATGAGTACGTTCAAGAAGATTGACATAGTGAAAGCTATCTAAATATATAGGAACAAATGAGATGAGGTCGAAGTATCAAATTTTAATGACTAAGTAAAGCTTAAGTTTGGAAGCATTCAAAGATTGGAAGGATAGCATGAGCTTGTCAGAATGTGATTGAATGAATGCATTTTAAATTTGAGCCAATTTAATAGAGACCATAAAATCATGGCAACAAAGGCAAGATGAACATTCAACATTTAAATTCATGTCTAGATAAATAGTTAGTTGGAGGAAGATGCAGGAACTTGCGTATATGCTCTATATCTTAACATAGATAATGATATTGTTTGATTCAACTGATCAAATCTATAATAAAGAGCCTATGCATAAAAATTTAAGTCTAACAAATGCTATAGATAGTAAAGAGACCTTCAATTATGGCATGATGCATGAAATCAAGATGTGGAAACTTACAGTACAGGTATTAATGAACTAGAGTCCAAAATTAACATGTTGTGTTGTAGTCTGAGTGTGAACACATAGAAGATATGGAACCCTAGATAAATTATTTATATATATGATATATAGGATAGATAAAATTTGTTATAGATATTAGAATTATGTCAAATGAGAATATATAGACATAGAGGCTATAGAGGGAGAGATGGAGTGTGTCAAATATATATATATATATATAGAGAGAGAGAGGTAGAGAGGAAGAAGGCACAAAGAGAATGTACATAAAATGATTAGTTTTAGATTAGACCTATAATAAAGAATAGATATTTGGATTCATGTATGAATATAATTTATAAATTGGAGTTGTAGTTCCATAGATCTAATTGGTTGCTATCATTAGATTAGCTGAGTTGGTGCTTAGTTAGGGGATTGGTGTCTTCTTAGGGTTGGTACCCTTAAACATTATAACCAATGAGGTTAAGAAAAAGTTAGTTCTCGGTTAGGGGAATCTTTCTCTCCTTAAGATTGGTGTCCTTAAATATAATTAGTAAGGTTTTTCCAAGTGAAGCATTGACTATGAGGATGAATTAAAATAGTAGATTCTAGAAGCTATTCTCACCATGGTTTTTCCCTTTGGGTTTTCCATGTATAAATATAGTGTCATGAGTGTTTGTATGTGTATGTGATCTCTACATTTATCTTTTAATTTTCATATGATTTTTAATTTGATTTAAAATGATTAAATAATTAATTTTAGTTGATATAATGATTCACCCCCTTTCAGTATCTAACTATGTTCCAATAATTGGTATCAAAGCATAGGGTTCCTTGAAAAAAGCTTAATCAGCTTAGGTAGATCTTGTAATAGTGAACACAATGGCTATTCAAGAAGGATCTTCATAAAATAAGGCACCTCTCTTTGATGGATCTAACTATGCATTTTAGAGCATAAGAATGGAAACATATCTATCCTCATTAGAGTTTAATTTATGGATGTCTATGGTAAATGGATATACATCCCCTAATATAACTCCTACTGATCAGGCTACCAAGAAGGCATATGAGATCAATGATAAGGCAAATAATGTTATTCTCTATGGATTGTCAAACTCAGAGTTTGTCAAAGTTATGCACTATCAGAATGCACACGACATCTAGAACAATTTGAAGGGCATCTATGAAGGAGATGGCAAGGTAAAGTAGGCCAAGCTAAAAACATATAGAGGGATGTTTGAGAGTCTTAAAATGACCGAAGAATAAAATATTGTAGACTATCTTCTCAAGATAGATGAAATAGTCAATGAAATTAGAGGCCTTAGATAAGGAATGAAAGAATCAATCATTATCAAAAAGGTCCTAAGATCTTTTCCATTAAGATATGATTCTAAAATATCTACAATATAATAAGAAAGAGATCTAGATAAACTCATTGTTGATGAGTTGCATGGGACCTTCACAACCTATGAGATGAGAATGGGAGAGACATACACCTTCAAGGGATAAGTTGCATTCAAAGTAGCTAGGCAAGTAAAGGAAGAAACATCTAAATCTAAATTTGAGGAGACTAATGAAGAAGAAGATAACTTTGTCAAAAGACTAAAGAGAGGATTTGGAAAGTATAGAGGTAAGTTACCCTTCAAATGCTTTATATATGGTAAAGTAGGACATTTTGCTGATAAACTCCCTCATGATAAAAAGGATAACTCTGAGCAAGTAGAGAGTAGAAAAAAGGTGAAACCCTACTATACTAAAAAGAAGAAATTCTTCAAAAATAAGAATGGTATGTACACAAAAGAAGACATTGACTCAATGGAAGATAGTGATAATGCAAATGATGATCATGACTATGCTTTTATGGATAAGGGGAATGAATCCATGTTCATGATAGTAAGATCAACTTCTATAAATATAGATCAAGATGAAGTTGAATATTTAGATGAATAAGAAGAAAGAGAAGTGGATCTAGAATGTGAGCTCATATGTGCTCTAGATGAGATTGACAAGCTGAGAAAAGAGAACTCAAAACAAAAGAATCTTGGCCAAAGGGAAATTGAGAAAATATCTAAAAGTCTTGAGAAATATGATCATATGGTAATTAGACTAAAGATACATGTTTAAGAGGCTAAAAGGATAGAAGATGTAGTCAAAATGGAATTACAATCTAAATTTGATGAATGTATGAAGCTTGAAATATAAATAGTGGCTTTGAGTAAAGATCTTGAAAAAGCCAAGGTCAATTAGATAAAATTTTAAATTTGATAGGAGGATCAGACATTCTTGATGAACTGATCAACTCTTAAAATCCCTCAAATAAGAGATCAGGTCTGGGTTATGAGAAGAGAAATAGTTCCTCAACTAATACATTTGTTAACCTATATGAAAACTTCAAAGTAGAAGGAGAATCAGAAGTAAATAAAGAGAAATATTGGAAGTATACAAAGTGAAACTCAAACACAACTGATGTGAAGAAATTTGAGCTTGAGAATAAGCTTGAAGAGAAAAAGAATACAAAGGTAGCTAATGTTGATGGATATACCAAGGTGAGAAACTTGAATAATACATAGCTTAGAATAATTCCTCATGCTACATCAAAAAATGCTATGACTAGGTATTCCTCATATTTTTATGGGTATTATTATATATTTAATCATTTTGGTCATAAGGCTAGTAATTTTAGAATTGTAACTACAAAGAGAATCAATTTTGTAAGCAAAAAATCATTTACATGTTTGGTAGATACAAATATAATGTGTGATAATTGCAATAACTTTAGTCACATAGCTAAACATTGTAGAACTATATTTGTAAGATCAAAAATACATAATGTAAATAAATACATGCCTCCCAGTGTGAAATTTTTTTCTCAAGTTTCTAAAAAGAAGATAAATAAGAAACCTAAGGATGTGTGGAGAGTGAAAAATCAATCCATGATTGCTCATAATTCACTCCATGATAAGGAGAAAAATTTGTGGGTGATAGATAGTGGTTTCTCAAAACATATGACTGGTGACAAGATCGAGTTCCCCAAATTGAGAAAATGTAAGGAAGGATCTATCAACTTGGTAAACAACACAACAATAAAGATCAAAGGTAAATAAACCTTGAACATAGATGATAAATTGCCTACACATGGTGTCTTTTATGTTGAAGGATTGAATCATAATATACCAAGTGTTAACCAAATATGTGATAATGGATACAAGGTCATATTTCATGTAGAATGTTGTAAGTTAAAGAGATCTATAAGAATAATTTTAGAAGGGAAAATGATTGAGAGAAATATCTATAATCTTGTTGAAGTTAATGGTAATAGTTTCTTGATGGAAAATATTGATGAGATTTGGTTGTGGCATAGGAGAATGGGTCATGTCAACTTTGATAATATAGTTAAAATGATCTCAAACAAGTGTGTAAGACACATGCCCAAGATAACCAAACTTATAGATACTACTTGTAAGGAATGTCAACTAGGTAAGTAGACAAGGGTCAAATTTAAAACAAAGGAGTATCCAACTACAAAGCCTTTACAATTAGTTCACTGATCTTTGTGGTCCTACCAATATAAGAGGATCTAAAGGAGATCGGTACTTTATGTTATTTTTAGTTGACTTCTCAAGAATGACATGGATAACCTTTTTGAAGGACAAATCTCAAGCCTTTGAGAGATTCAAGATCTTTAGATACATGGTTGAAAATGAGATTGGATGAAAAATAAAATGTTTAAGATCTAATAAAGTTATATATTTCACCTCAAATGAGTTCATAGAGTATTGTGAGAAGTATGAGATCAAAAGGCACTACTATGTAGTAAGGATTCCATAAAATGGAGTTGTTAAGAGAAATAACATAATAGTTAAGGAAATGGCTAGAACAATGCTAAAGGAAGCCAAGTTACCTGATGGATATTAGAGAGAAGTAGTCCAAACAATAGTATACATCTTGGATAGAGTTAAACTAAGGGTAAATAGTAACAAATATCCATATGATCTATGGTATGGAAAGCCTACCTTTATTAATTACTTTAGAGTGTTTGGAAGTAAATGCTACATCAAAAGAATAGAGGGTAAATTGGGAAGCTTTGAATCAAGATGTAATGAAGGAATATTTCTTGGTTATTCCACTCAAAGCAAAGCCTATATATGTTACAATAAGATGCTACACAAGATGATGGATAGCATAAATGTCAAGGTTGAAGAAGGCATAAAACATGTTTAAATTGACAAGGAAATTAGTAATGATCTTGAAGAAGAAGCAGATAGTGAAGATGCTGAGGAAAATAATGAAAAATCACCTCCAAGATTTGTTTAAAAGGATCATCCCAAAGATTAGATAATTTTCAATAAGAATCAAGGAGTTTAGATAAGGAGAAGAGCTGTAATAAATAAAGAGGAAGTAATTTTTTCTCTAATGTCTAAAATTGAGCCTAAGATATATGTTGAAGCCAGAAAGGATGAGAATTGGCTAAAATCTATGGAATAAGAAATGAGATAAATATAAAAGAACAAAATTTGGCAATTAGTTCCAAGACCCTCAAACAAGAATGTGATAGGACCAAAATGGGTCTATAGAAACAAGCTCAATGAGGATGGAGTTTTTACAAGAAATAAAATAAGATTGGTTTGAAATATATATTCACAAGGAGAAGGCATAGACTTTGAGGAAACATTTTCTCTAGTTTCTAGATTAGAAGCTATAAGAATGTTTCTAGCATTCTCTGTTTACATTAAATTTAAATTCTATCAAATGGATGTAAAGTCTACTTTATTGAATGGGAACTTAGAAGAGGAAGTCTATATTGAAAAACCAAAAGGTTTTTAGTTGTCAGATGAATAATATTATGTGTGTAGACTAAATAAATCACTGTATGGTCTAAAATAGGCACCTAAAGCATGGTATTCAAGATTGGATCAATCCCTGCAACAACAAGGTTTTAAAAAAGGATGTGCAGATAGTAATTTTCACTTCAAATCAAAAGGTAAGCATATGTTTATTGTTTTTGTTTATGTATATGGCATCATATTTGGTGTGAGCAATAAAAAAATGTGCAAAGAATTTTCTACACAAATTCAAAGTAAATTTATGATGTTTATGCTAGGAGAGCTTTCCTTCTTCCTTGGTCTACAAATATCACAATCTGATTAAGGGATATTCATATCCCAAACCAAGTATGCAAAGGAGATGCTCAAGAAATTTGGAATGGAAGATGTCAAACCAATTATTACTTCCATGATAACTAAATGCAAGTTGAGAAAAGAGGATGAGTCACTTGATGCAAATCAGACTCTATATAGATCAATGATAGGTAACTTACTATACCTAAATGCATCAAGACTAGATATCATGAAAGCAGTGTGCATGGTTGAAATATTTTAGGTTGCTCCTAAAGAGTCACATGTCAATGTAGTGAAAAGAATATTTAGATACATCAAGAGCACAATTGACTATGGCCTATGGTACCCTACAAGTGAAGATTTCACTTTGACAACATATACAAATTCTAATTAGGCAAGAAGTGTGTATGACAAAAGAAACACTAGTGGTGGTAAATTTTTCTTTGGAAGTAGACTTCTTTCATGGCTGAGCAAAAAGAAAGAGTCAGTTACTCTTTCTATAGTAGAAGCAAAGTATGTAGCAGAAGTGGCATGTTGCACTCAAGTCCTATGGATGAAGCAAACACTCCAGGACATCAAAGTTGAGTACAAGTCACATATTTATATTCTTTTTGATAATTCAAGTGAAATAAATATATCAAAAAATCCAATGATGGATTCTAGAACCAAGAACATATCAATCAAGTATCACTTCTTAAGAGAAAGGGTTTTAGATTAAGAGGTCACAATGGAATATGTGCCAACTAAGGACTACATTTTAGACATATTCACCAAACCCCTTCCCAATGAATAATTTTAATATATGAGACAAAATTTGGGAGTGGTGGATCCTACACCACATCACTAAATCACTAGTGATAGGGCATGATTCCAAGGGGGAGTCTCATGGAAGCTTTATTAATCCCTAGAAGAAGAGTGAAAAGTCAAATTAGGTATGTATATGTTACAAATTTCTAATGAGTTGATGTTTGTAGATTCTTGGTCAAAATCCTTTATCTAATAAAGGGGGACAACACTTAGGACAAATGGTGAGGGGTCCCTTTATCATTGATGCCAAAGGGGGAGAAAAAGGGAAAATGATCTTTGTAAAAGTTTGAAGAAAAAGTAAAAATGCTCTCTTTAAAAGTTTAGAAGAGAATAACAAGTGTCCAAGTTGAGTATTAGGCACATTTTCCATTGCCTAAGGGGGATCAAGTTTGGTATGAATAAATTTAGTTCATACTTATCAGAATCCAATGTAAGCAATGCTAGAAAAGGATCAAATTATTAGAAGATCAGAGCATTAACTTTACATCTAAGCATTTAGTTTACCATCAATGCCAAAAGGGGAGATTTTTGGAAATATGATTGTCATTGATGTCAAAAAGGAAACTATGGATGTCATTAATGTCAAAAGGATTAGGTAGGATTGATGGAGAGAAGAGCATGTTTCACAGTTGCACTATGTAAAGTTGTCATGCTTTTATAGACACCATTTATGGATGTTTAAAGTCAAGCATATAGAATATTTGTTATGATTTTTTCATGAGCATTCTATAAATATGGTCCATAGCTTCAAATAAGAAGGAATGATCCTAGAATTGAATTATCTTTACTCTCATACTAGATAGGGTTTTATAGTAAAACCCTAAGGGTTTAGCCATGGCATCAATAATAAAAGTTCTATTTTAATGTCGACTTGGTATAACCAAGAACTGGTAACTTAAGCTATAAATTAATACTTTATCATCGTTAAAAAACCAACCACTTGACCTAGCGATTATTGGATATGAGCAATGATCAAAGGACTTTATATTTTCTTAAGTCTAAGACTTAATAAATGTCCCAGCTTGAACAATGGCCCATGCTTCATCATACATAGATGATCTAATGAAGCATGATGAATTAAAATTATCAAAAAGATCTTTGATTGAGTGTGTAAGTGAAAATTATCACATTCACAAAGCTTGTCAGATAGAGACCCAATGAGCATAAGCTAGATAGATATAAATAATGAGCTTGTTAGAAGATTTGATAGTGGACAAGTGATCATGAAAAGGAGATATAATGGAGTGAATACACTCAAATGCAATAAAGAGCTCAACATTTAACAATTAGATATAAGTAAATATCATACATCTTTGAAGATCTAATGGCACGTGAAATCTTGGATAAGAAAGATCCAATAGAGCAAGTGGACTAGATGGAACAAAGTGATCGATGTTTATCATCACAATGACAAGTTATAGATCGATCAAGTTTGAGAAGATTAGTGGAGTGAAAGTGATCCAAAGATATAGAAAGTAGTGAGATGAGGTCAAAATATTGAAGTTTAATGACCAAGTAAAGATAAAGTTTAGAAGCGTACAAAGATCATGTGGATAACATGAGCCTATTATAATGTGATCAAATGGACATGTTTTAAATTTGAGCCAATTTAATAGAGACCATAAAATCATGTCACCATAGGTAAGATCAATGTTTAACATTTAAAGTCATGTCTAGACAAATAGTTAGTTGAAGGAGCATGTAGGAACTTGTGTATAACCTCTATATCTAAACACAGATAATGATATTGATTGATCCAATTGATAAAATATATATTAAAGAGATTGTGCATCAAAACTTGAGTCTAAAAGATGATATATATAATAAAGATACCTATAATTATGACATGATGCATGGTATTAAGATGTGGGAAATTTACAGTCTAGGTATTAATAAACTAGAGTCAAGAATTGGCATGTTTTGTCGTAGTCCAAGCATGAACACATAGAAGATATGGAACCCTAGATAATTTGTATATATATATATGATATCTAGGATAAATAAAAAGTAGCTAGAGCTAGTATAATTGTGTCAAGTAAAAATATATAGACACAGAGGCTATAGAGAGAGATGAAGTGTGTCAAATAAATACATATACAGACATAAAGAGAAAGGGGCATAGAGGAAGAAGGCACAAAGAGAATGTACATAGAATGATCAATTGTAGATTAGACCTATAACAAAGAATAGAGATTTGGATTTATGTATGAATCTAATTTTTAAATTGGATTTGTAGCTCCATAGATCTAATTTGTTGGTGCCAGTAGATTAGCTGAGTTGGTGCTCAGTTAAGGGGTTAGTGTCTCCTTAGGGTTGGTGCACTTAAACATTGTAACCAGTAAGGTTAAGTTAAAGTTGGTTCTCAATTAGGGGAGTCGTGTCTCCTTAGGATTGGTGTCCTTAAATGTAACCAGTAAAGTTTTGCCAAATGAGGAATTAACTATGAGGCTAGATTAGAATGGTAGATTCTAGTAGCTATTCTCACCATGGTTTTTCCCTTTGGGTTTTCCACATATAAATATGGTGTCATGAGTATTTGTGTGTGTATGTGATCTCTACATTTATCTTTTAATTTGTATATGCTTTTAAATTTTCTTTAAAAAGATTAAAGAGCTAATTTTAGTTGATATACTAATTCACCCCCCTCTCAGTATCTAGCTATGTTCCAAAAATTCAAACTTTCCATAAGGTCCTTCTAAGTCATAAAATGGTCACCGTGGTCACTAGTGAGGTCAAGTTATAGTTTGAGGGTCACTTAATATGTTTTCACTTTGGTCATATTTCTCTAATTGGTCTTGTCATTTTATTCCACCTTTTAGCTATTTGAATGAATTGTATAGATTCTCTCCAAAAATAAATGTTAAGTGTCATTATAACATACCACTTGTTATTGAAGTGTCAAATATAGTTTTTAAACTAAAATGTTGTAGGTTCAACATAGAAAGAAGGATATCATCTACAAAAGGTCAGTTTCAAGCAGTTATATGTACTAAAGTAACTAGTTTGACACATGTGAATGCTTTAGAGAAGTATATTGAGATCCCCACATGTCATTTATAAGATTAGGAAGCTTTAAAATGTTAAAAATTGATCAAAACTAGTTTCTCTCTCCTATTACTCCCTTGGATATGTCAAAAAGGGTCAACAATTTTCTCTTTCTATAGACTAGATAAAAAGAGCTAGAATGAGTACACCTAGGGGATGTTATTAATCCTCATGAGCTTCAATTTCATGGTTATGGTTTAAATATTAGTGGTCTATGATTTATGAACAATCACTAAGATTGATATCACCTCCAAGTTGCTTATGCATTCCTAACATCTCATTTTTTCTCATCTAATTACATTGGGCTATGTGAACCAAGTGTTGTATATAGGTTGGTAGATCATGCTCACTCATTTCATGTTGGATTAAATATGTTTAGAAAATGTGAATATGTGGGGATAGGCACAATCATATCATTGAGCTAGAGGTGAACACTAATGGTTTGTAGAATAATGTTTTGGTAGTTATCATGTTTTGATCTTTTGTGAAGGGCTTCAAATCAATGTAGTACACCTATATTAAGCCCTTCAAAGCATGGATTGTCATATTATCCATTAAGGGTTTCATTGAATAGGTCTTAAAGGTGATAATATAATATGGGGCACACAACTATAAGTGGACACATAGTCTCTATACCACTCTACTTATTTGTAACAAGAAATTCAAAAAGGAATGAGAATTCTATGTTTAATCACAAACTAGATTTTACATATACTTGTTGAAATAGTGAGACATCCTTAGACCTTAGCCTTAGATCAATACCTTGAAATCAATGTTCACAAGACTAGAGGAAAGGTTCAAAGTTAAAAAAGTTGTAAATGGGAGGTTTTACCTTAACTTCTCCAAAAAGAGGTTTTGCTCATATAGAGTGTCATCTATTGGCGAAGGTATATGAGTTATAAGCATGTCTAATGGTTTCTCTCTTGTATCCTAGACCTAAAGGTAACATATTAATATAATAAGGAATTTTTTGGTCAAGAGATAAGGATGATTGAATGGTTCTAACTCAGTCAGGTTTACACTGAAAACACTCAGAAGCTGTAGTGCCATTATACCTAATGAACCTTGAACTACAAACCTATACTGCATTGGTGATAGAGGAATGGTTGTATGATATCAAGGAGTGATTCCATTCAGATGTAATATGATATTAGTGATTTTAAGATAATCCAAGAGTGGAAACATAGTGCTTAAGTAATTTATCATCACCTACATGAGTCTTTTGATTTCCCTAATAAGCACTTATAGTTTGATTGCAGACAGGTTCAAGCTAGTGAAGTGCAGGTGTGAAAAGTTGAAATAGGTGTATGTTAAATATGGACATGTTGAAAATAATATCATACTATTAATATAAAATTACCATGTTATTTAAATAAGCAATAGCCTAAGAGAGAGTCATAGCTAAAGTTTATTAAACTCTTCTAAAACCCTGTATACAATCCTTATAGACCTAGAAGCTAGTTTGAAGTGTTATGACCTATAAAAGTATGATCAGGACCTAAAAATAAAATATAGGGGGTCCTAATGACCTAATAAATACCTCCATGGTCTCATTTGGGTCAAATGAATAGGAGAAATGTCCTCTATTTTTTCTTAGACCTGAGGCACTCCTTGAATAAGATAGTTTGAAGACCTTAAACATGGATGTTGAAAACATGAGTGGGAGAGACATGAATTAATGTATAATGATTTTTATGGTGGATTTAAAGTTGAAAAATTAATTATAAGGTCTTAAAATCACTGTCACCACTCGTAAGTGTCTACATGCTTAAATAACTAGTTTATGCCTATTAGGCCTAGCATTAGGAATAAACCTTCATGGATTATAATGACACTCATATGATCATATGATATTTATAAATACTTTTATATCCTTAATGGGAGAGTGGAGAGTCCATGAAAATCATTATTTTGTAAAAGACAATTCCAAATTTGTCATTTGGCTTAAATCTATCTTAAGGCTATTTAGAATGCAATGAGCTAATCAAGAAGAAAATTTATTTTGCTAATATATATATAGACAACATGATTGGTGTCTCAAAGAGTTATGGATAGTTTAGGGAGGTCTTGAAATAAAAATCAATGGCATTGGTTTGAGGTTTAAGCATCTAAATTTTATGAATCATAGTTAACAAGCTAAATAACCTAAAACCCTTTTAACTTCTCAAGAATACAATGAGAAATATATGGTGTAAAATTCATCTAAGAAGGGTTAATTCAATTATAATTTTTTTTTAATCCATTTGGAAGTACCTCAAGATCCTTAACACTCAGTTGTTTCATACCATTACTTATACGAATATGCCTAATTCTATGCTTTCTACAAGATTTGAGGTGAAATGAAGGTGCAAAAGGAGTTGATAGGTGAAATCCATTATGGAAGGTGTATTATAACTCCTAAATCTCCATTATCACCTTGTTTAGGCCTATAAACCCCTCTATTAAGTTAGTCTTTTTAGGAAACCTTGAACAAGACAGTGAGAAAGAGTGTGACTCCTTAAGTTGGAAGTGAGAAGTGTGATATTGAGTTTTTTGAGGCTTATATGATAGACCAAAGGATAAAGAATGGCTAAATAGGTTTTTGACACATCTTCAACAAATCTCCTTGAATATCTATGGGTCACCCTAGTGATAAGTGTGAGAACTAGGCCTATAAGGCTAGTGAGTAACTGTAAGAAGGTAAATGACAATTGACAAAGAGAAGTTCGTCAATTAATGGGTATATAATGACTATCAAAATATTATTTCCAACTTATAAGATCAAATTATATGTGTCAATGACTGACACAATTATTCTAGATAGTTATTTAAATCCTCATCAAGAAGGGAAGTTTCAAGTAGGAGAATGAAGTGTCTTTACGAAAACTTTAGGAGAATTATGTACTTCAGATTGACACTTGTTCAAGAGGACTTCATGAAATATTTTCAAAATATTTTTATTGCATTTTAATTGGTTTTAAATACCTGAAACTTGGCCTTATGTCTTTTTAACTTCATTCTTCTCTCTCCTCTCCTATGCTCTATATATTGAAGCCAATTTGTCCTTATAAAGAATCCACAATTGATACAGTAAAGCCTTGCTAGTTTTGAAATATTTTTTTACCTTTGAATAAATTTATCAATTTGATTTAATATTTGAAATTATTTCCTAATTATCTCATGTAGTCCATTTTTAAGATAAGTGATGAATGTTTTATCATTTCTTCTATTATGCTCTTGTATGCATTATGTGAGTATAATTTCTTCTAACAATTCTCATGGAGTGTATATGTTTGTTAAGTTTTTTTTGAAGTGTGAGAGAGATTATCAGTGTCTAAGGTTATACCTCTTAGATACCCACCTTTTTATATGCATGTAAATATACCTCCATTTAGAATCACTTATGCTAGAAGAACATTGAGTTGAGATCAGTTTTAGTAGTCTTATTTCTTAGTACAAATGCAAGTATGTTTGGAGTTATATTTAGTGTATCACCTTCATTAGTATAGGTTACCTTCAGTTTCCTTATTCCATTTTAATACCCAATAGTGATTAGTCTATTGTAGTGTGTGATCTTAAAATATAGATCAATGGAGCTATCCTTTTAACCTAGAGATCTATCTCTTTTAGTAGCTTGTCTATATGCAGCTATAATTCCATGTTATCCCAAATTTGAGAAGGTCTCTTTGAATTATCTAGGGTAGGAATTTGGGCTATAATATGTAACTTGAGGGTATCTCATGGGATATACATTGATGATATTATAAGGAACTTTAAGGTAAAGGAAAATTCCACTCATGTGCATATTGAAGGTATCTATTAGGAGATAACTTCAAAGTCCGCTTCAATGTATGACAATGCCCCTATAGGTATCTATTAGGAGATTCCTCAAAAGGCCTTGTAATTACTTGAAGGTATTTTAATGCCTTTAAGTGTAATTATTTTTCCATATAATACTCTAAAACTATTAAAATAACCTCATTCCATATAAAATAATGCATGGGTGATCTACCTTATTCAACTCTCTTAGATTCTCTGCTCAAAAAATTTCACTTTGGAAAATTTCATGTCAAAAACATTCTCTATGGAAGGTTTTCCATTAGCATATTTGGATTGGGAACTTCCCTTTTAGGAATTTTCATTATAGGAAGTTTCACATCGGGATCTTTATATTGACAACTTTCATTACACAAGGTTTCTCATTGATGACTTTCATATCAGAGGAATTATTTTGGAAAAGTTTGTTCTAAAAAATCTTTACTTTGTAAATTTCATTTTGTCCATTTTATGGTGGAAATAATTACTTCAATAGGTTTTTCAAATGGTAGCTTTCTTCATAGTCTTAATATTCATATGATAATAATCATTCATCTACTAGTGGTGAGAAAAGTCATGGAAAATTGCATAAGAGGAGTGGAGTTTGATGTAGAAAATAATTAGATCCCCTTTTTATTGTCCTTTTATTTTAATCCACTTAGCCTATTGATATCCTATTATAACAAACTAAGCCAACTTAAACCAAGCCAAGCTATTGGAAACATAGGCATGTTGAGTTTGGTGGTATTTGAGATATTTTTGGTGTGGCCAATTTCATGCCACTGCACCAACCCCATCCTATATTTTGGAGAAGATAACATCAGATGCCTCATTGAGACTAAAAAATAATTGAAAGACCCAAACCAATCCGTCTTCATGTGTCAATTTGTTAACATCAACATAGGCTTCATTTGCATCTTTGTGTAAATTCAGTGTTGGCACAATAATGATAAAATTCTATAGATAATATACTGATAGGGAAAATAATCACTAAGTGGGCCACTAATAACACCAACACTTTTTTAAAAAACCTACTAAGGAGACATTATACATAACAATCAATGTATTGATAACTATATTTTTTGATTGAAATAACTATTTACTCATTGAATCCTTTATACACCTCAATAACATTGGGCTAGTTCAACCTCAAGCTATCCCCTAGGAGATTCCTTCAAGGGCCTTGTAATGCCTTCATGATTAAATTGAAGGTATCTCCTAGGAAATACCTTGAAGATATTATAAGGACCTTTAAGGTAAAGTAAAATTCCACTCGTATGCATGTTGAAGGTATCTACTAGGAGATAACTTTAAAGTCCCTTTCATTGTATGATAATGCCCTTCGAGTTCCCTCTTAGGAGACTCATTCAAAGGACTTATAATTCCTTGAAGGTATGAAAACACCTTTTAGTGTAATTATTATTCCATACAATAATCTAAAATTATTAAAATAACCTCATTCCATACAAAATGATGCATGGTTGATCTAGCTTATTCAACTCTCTTAGATTCTCTAAATCAGAAACTTCTGCATTGGAAACTTTTAATTCATAAACTTTCACATTAAAAACATATATTTATAAGATTTCTCATTGGTATATTTATATCAGGAACTTCCCTTTCAAAAAATTTCACTTCGATAAGTTTCACATCGATATTGGGAATGGGAATGGTTTGGATATCGTGTTGACTGGGGAGATAGAGTCTTCAGTCTTCACCTATATTATTTTTCCACATGTTCCTTAGAGAAATTTCATGTAATTGGACTAAGAAGGGGTTTAATAAGATAATAATGTATAATTATTAACCCTCACATCTCATTGATAATAATCATTCATCTACTAGTGGTGAGAAAAGCCATGGAAAATTACAGGGAAGGAAATAAGTCTGATGTAGGGAATAAGCAAATCCCTTTTCTATTGGAATTGTATTTGAAACCACTATAACCTATTAATATCCTCATATAAAAAAATAGTCCAACATAAACAAATCCAAACCTATCCAAGCCATGGGAAATATAGGCAGGCTAAGTTTGGTGTTATTTGAGGTATTTCAGTTGTGGTCAATTTTGTGCCACTATACCACCACCATCCCAGAGTTTGAAGAAGATAACATTTTTGAAGTATTTTAAATGATTTAATGGTGATGTCATGGAGGTGTTATTTTGATTGGATGAAGTGATTTGATATCTTAAGTAACAATGACAAAGTGTGCAATGTGCTTGTTCTAGTGTGCTTGAAGTAGGCTTGGTTGATCTTTAGAGTTTGATTGTTTAGAGATGATCATGGATGAGTATGGTTATTAGAGCATGTAAAATAGGTCCATAATATGTTATATATGCTTTGAAATCTTGTGTGCATAATTTGAATTCATTTTGTAGTCCATATTTTTCATCTAGACACTTTCGGTCCAGTGGTAGAAAATCTAAGTAGGTAGTTTGATGAAATCACCATTGCCATGTGGGAATGAGTCCAAGGGCATTGGTCATATGGATATGATAAAATTAGTCCCTATTTTTTATGTATAAGATCTCAAATCATGCATCTAATTATGGTCAAATATATGAGGGTGAAAAGTTGGCTTCTTAGTCAAAATTCATTATTTTTCCATAGCCAAATTTGTATGTGGCTAGAAAGAGAGGAGTAAGCATGTTGATAAGGTTAGCATTCACACATGTGGAGGTTTCAGGATAAAATGATCATTTGGGTTTGTTAAATTTTATGCATAGATTATTTATTTTTAAGTTTTATATCATGCAATGAAGTACATCAAAATATATACTTATGCAAATTTGGGATCACAGGAAGTTTGACTATGTTTTTGCATACTTAGCCAATTTTGCAATGTGGTAAGAAGAGCTGAGTAAGAATTTTGATGGTGTTATATCTTGCACTTGTGAAGGTTTAAATAGTAACTAATCATATGGATTTGTTTAGTTTTGAGCATAGTTAATTTTCACTAAATTTAAGATCATACACTGAATCTTGATAAAAGTTATGCAGGAGAAAAGTTGGTCTCCTAGACAAATTTTAGGCATAGTTGGCTCTATGAAAAAATATTTTGAGAAGGAATTTTAATGGCATTATATATTGCACATACGAAGGTTTCAAGATTATTTTGATACATTTTTGGATTCTTTTTTGAAATTATAACATATTGTGTAATTTATGGGACATGAGATGGATTGCAACAAAAGATATATCTATCCAAATTTGGCCTTCCAGACATATTTTAATGGTTCCCATAGTCACTTATGCATAAGTTAAAGCTTGAGAAAGATTGACAATGTGTGCTTCTCTAAGAATTTAATAAGCAATGAGATGAGGATAGGTTCATGATGTTTAATAATTAACCAAAGGTACATGATAAAAATACAATGATGAGCGAGTGTTCATATAGATTAATCAAATTATGAGCATTGATAGTTAAAGACCTGGTTAATCCATAGAGATCAATGGAATGCATTGAGTCAACATTTCAAGATTACATGAGATGAGGTCAAAGTTACTAACTTTCAATGTTTACCATTGGTGGTCTATGTGTTAAATATTAAACAAGATCGATGGTGCGTATTTGATATGAGCTGAGAGGACATGAGATGTGAGTATTGTGTTCAAAGGTTAACTGTGACCATTTATATTTGAATATTTGAATTTACAAAATAAAAACTAGTGCCTAGTTTTAAGATATAAATTTAAATATAGGATGAATTTTCTCATGTATTAAAAATCAAAGTGTTAGAGGACTCCAAGGCACATCTGGTAATATGGATTTGAAGATTTGAAAATATGTATAGACAAAGATATGATGCTCCAAAGTTGATTATGTTTTTGTATATGTTGTACAAGTGACTTGAGAAGGATATTTGAGCTTGTGTTGTTTTTATTTTGATGTCTCATGATGACTTAGCTATTTGGGAGTGTTTTATACTTCTTCAGGATTCTCTTTATGTATTTTGAAGGTGTGATCAATCTATCTTAAGTATGAACAATGCTTAAGAATTTTATTGTATGTTTAGTAATGGTGATACTATGTATAAGGTCTTTATTTGAGTTGATTGAGCATATGCAGTGGTAAGCAAAGCTGACTATGATCATTTGGGAATGTCAAAGGGGAAATAAGGAGTGGACCCATGTATTGGTAAGTGGTCGTATGTTCTTGTTTTGATCAATGTTATACTAAATGGGTGAATAAGTCTCCATGAGACTTATAAGAGCTAAAAGTGCCTTAATAAAAGGTGTAACTAATTAAGGGTGACCCATAGATGTTATGTCCAACCTATGAATATTATATTGAGATATGAATTAGTGAGATAGTTGTCTTAAAGATTAAGGCATGCTTAATATCCGACCAAGGTGTTGATTATCAAGATTGCTCTATAAATAGTGAAATTAAAGATGGTGATTTATAGACTTTATGAGAGAAACTTGGAATATATTTGAGAGAGGATTATGTGTGTGATTTGGGGAGAGAAGGAGGTTTAGATTTCCTTATGGATGATTTGATGAGAAGATAAATTTGAGGACTATTTATATGACCTATTGGTCATGTTTCTATTAGAAGAATATTGCTCTTGCAGATTGAGTGAGGGTAGAGGTAAAGAGTGATTAGAAAAGGTCCATCATTAGGTGTTGAAGACATTAGTTAATATTTGGATATGTTCATAGGTGTTATTGTGTTAGCTCAGCATCTAAGGTGGTTACATCCTCCTTTCAAGGTGAAACTTGCTAAAAGGTCTAGCTATTGTTGTAGCTCATCTAAACAGATGTGGCAGCACCTTATAGGATTGTAGTCTCACTAAATAGGGATTATAGTTCTTTGATCATTTATATATGGTGTAAATTAGATTTATTATATGGCAATAGTCCAATTGTAGGTTCTAGTGGATTTTCTCCTCCAAGAGGGTTTCCCACATATATCATGTGTTATGTGATTGATCTTACATTGTCTCTATTGATCATTGCTATGAATGATGTGTATGATTCATGAATAATTTTGGTAACTAATTAAGTGTGGTCTAAATTAGATATTATTATATGATAATAGTCCAATTTTAGTCTTTGTTAAGCATGGGATATACTGAGAGGGGGGGTGAATCAGTATATCATATATCTTATAAATCTTTTCTTTAACCAAATTCCACTTAATCAAACATTCAAGATATGTAATAAAACTCAAACAATAAACACCACACAAGATAGAGAGACACCAGATATAACATGGAAACCCAATGTGGGAAAAACCACAGAGAATAATCTCAAGTATATGAATGAGCACTAACCCAAACAATATTTTCAAGCCAAGCTTGTAGGAGCACCATACCCCTTTGTCGAGCACCAACCCAGCTACTATTCATGAGCACCAACCCACAGGAGCACCAACCCCTTTGCCAAGCACCAACCCACAAGAGCACCAACCCCTTTACCGAGCACAAACCCAGCTACTATTCATGAGCACCAACCCACAAGAGCACCAACCCCTTTATCAAGCACCAACCCCTTTGACGAGCACCAACCCATAGGAGCAACAACCCCTTTGTGTATACCACACACCTATCTCTCAATGTTGCTATCTCAATAAATGATAGATCAATACAACATCTCTTTCCTCTCTCTCACCTTTGCTCTTCTAAGCTAGATATAACAAATACAAATCATATTCATCTTTCACAATTGTTCTTCTAGGCTAGATATTACTATATCAAATCAACCTCTATCTCTCTTCTTTACAAATGGCTTCTCAATCCTTTATTTATAGCTTTCTAAATGACCTTTGGCCTTCCCCCTTTGTGACCCTTTAATCCTCATGGAAAATGGCACCAATCTTGGATGACCCTTCATATTCAAACCTTTGAAAAGTCATGTGGTGACCCTTCATGACCAAAAACGTCCTTCCCACTTTTGTCCTTATCTTTGGTGACTTTTTGTATTCCTCAAAGTGTCCCTTCATGAGAAATTGTGCCCTTACTCTTTTTTCTTCACTTGGTGACTATTGGTATTCTCCAATATGACTCTTCATGGGAAAATGTGTCCCATCCTTCTTTTGTCTTTACCCCATGGATCTTCAACTTCTCCATGGGCCCTTCTTTTGTCTCATATGCAACCAAAAATATATTCATTAATATTAAATAAATATTAACTCATATTAGCCAAGATATATTTATTACAAACAACATTAAATGCAATGGGGCCTTTATCACCAATAATGCTAAACCTTTGACATCAATGACAATATTTCCAACAGGTTCTAGTGGGTTTTCTCCTCCAAGAGGGTTTCCCACATATGTCATGTGTTATGTGATTGATCTTACATTGTCTCTCTTGATCATTGCTATGAATGATGTGTATGATTCATGAATAATTTTGGTAACTGATTAAGTGTTTGTAAAGATTAGAATTGAAATTGGATTATTTGAGATCACTGATTCACCCCTAGTGATTGTACCTCTAACAAATGATATCAGAGCAGGTCCTTTGGTAAAGGCTTAACACCTTAAAGGTGATCCAAGGTACAATATGGGTAGTCATCAAAGAGGATTCTCTACTAAGTGAGCACCAATGTTCAATGGATCTATTTATGCTTTTTGGAGTGTAAGGATGAGGACATACATTATGTCCTTAAGGTTTGATGTATGGAAATATGTTCTAGATGGTTATGTTTCTCTTATTACTCCTCCATCTAGTGATGTAGATAAGAAGTTATTTGATAACAATTCCAAGGCAATGAATGCTATCACATGTGGTCTTTCAAAGATTGATTACACCAAGGGAATCCATTCTAAATCTGATAAAGAGATATGGGACAAAATGTATAGCATATTTGAAGGAAATTCAAAGGTCAATATTGTTATGTTACAAACTCATAAAATGTAATTTGAAAGCCTTAAGATGAAGGAAGAATATTTTATGGCATCCTTTTTGCATAAAGTTGATGAGACTATGAACTTTATTAGAGGTCTTGGAGAGAATCATGAAGAGGTTACTATAGTCTAAAATATATTAAGGTATCTATCTCTCAAGCTTGATCCAAAAGTATCTGTTATAGAAGAGAGTCATGTTCTTACTCAATTGAAGATGGATCAATTGCATGACACCCTTACTCCATACTAGATTAGATGAAATGATGATATACCACCAAATAAGGAATAATCATTCAAGATAAAGATGAAGCCTAAGAAGAAGTTTCAAGTTAATAAATCCAAAGAAGATAACATATATGATATTGATGAGGATGAACTAATTACTTTGATTACTAAGAAATTGAACACAGGTTCAAGGATGTATAAGGGTAAATTACCCTTCAAATGTTTTAATTGGAGAGATAGGACATTTTGCTTAGAAGTGCCCTCAAAAGCATGAGAAGAATAATGATGAAGAGCATAATGAAGGCTAGGATGAAGACAAGAATAAAGTATAACAACAAGAAGAAATATTTCAAGAATAAGAAGAGTCTCTACACTAAAGAAGATTGTAGCTCATCATATGACAATGAGGATAGTGACTCATAATATGAGCATAAAGATGATGGCCTTACTAAAGATGAATCTCTATTTTTTTCAATTAATTTCTACTCATTTCTTAATTTGTAAGCAAGTAATGAAACTAGTAATAGGGTGTGTAGAAGAATACCTAGTAAAAGTCCACATGTGATCCAGATGATGGTAAGAACTCTTTGGCTTGGAAGGAATAACCTATAGATAATAAGGACACTAGGAAAAGTGGTTTTTAGATGGATGGTTGATTAGACTACTTAGCATGAGCTAGATCCAAAAAGTGTGAGCTTACTAGGAGGCTATCAATCCATTGTTTATAACAATTAAATTGATATAAATGAAAATAAAATAAATTTGCATTCAATAACTAGAAAGTAAATACATGTAAGATAAGATGAAATTAAATTTCTTGTTAAAAAACACTAAATATAACAAAAGTGGGTCAATAATCATGCTAAGATAGTTAGGGTCAGGTTTAAAAAATAAAAAAAAGTCTCTGAGAATAGGCCGTAACACAGAAAATAGGGTTTGGTTTGGGTCAAGAAGGAGAAAATAACTTGTTATTTTCTACCATAGTGACCATCGATGATTGGGTGGATCATCGATAGTTGGGCTAACCATCAATGGTTGGGTGACCATCAATAGTTGAGGTGACCATCAATGATTGGGCTAACCATTGGTGATTACCTGTGTGATTCTAGGAATGATAAAAAAGGATTATAGATTGGGTAATTAGATTAAGAAAGGTCTATTATGGATTAGAGGAATGGAAAATAAGATATTGATGGGTCTGATAGGGTAAGAAAGTTAGAAATGGAATATAAATCAAATAAAACAAGTAAGAGATACCTATAACTTGGTGGTGGAAGGTTAAAATAATTTGGCTAATGTGATAGTACTTTGGCCTTCAAAAATGATATCGATAGAGGTTTGGGTCTCTATTGATGTTGCTTACTCACTGGAGGGACACTAGATACCTGGATGTAAAATAGCTTAGATACAGATTGTAGAGTTCTAGATCCCTTTCTTCTCCTACTTCTCTCCTTTTATAAGATGAATTTACTAAATGTGCAAGAAGAAGTTACTAATTGGATCAAGGAGAAAGTTTTTAATTAGGATGCTTTAAAGTTGGTTTGCATCATAAAAGTTGTTAAATGTTTCATGCTTATCTCATATAGTTGTTAATTCTTTAAAGCTTTAAAGTAAACTTAGAGACCTGACCATCGATGGTCAAGCTAACCATTGATTGTTATACTAACCATCGACGGTTGATATTCTAGAGGAAAATGGGTTAAAATGGGATGAAAAAGGTTAAGTTAGCAAATTGATAAATGGGCTAAGTCAACTAGGTGGTCAACTAGCCTCAGAGTTAGGTAGGGGTTCAAGGCACTTTGACATCTAAAATTATGTAGTTATTAAGTGTTTACATTTTCCCCCTTTTTATTATGCAGCTTTGGATTAACAAGCTACAAAACAAAAATGAGCAGATTACTAGTCATGGTCTAATTTCCCCGAGTATGGGAGGAGGTATTCCCCCTCAAACCAAGAGTCGATAACAAGATCCTAACAAAGTATTAATGAAAATGAGCCTTTTAAATGCTTCACATGAGCATGCTTTGATAAAAAAGAAGGTATCGGTATCACTTTATGTCAAGTAAGCTCATAGTCCCTTTATCTTAGAGAATTGAAGAAGGTAAATTAGGTGAAAGGTAAATAGTAGAATGGGTAATATGGGAACTTAATATGGGTTAGCTTGTCCCTTATCTAGGTGATCGAAGAACCCTAGTAGACAAATCCATGCCTTAATATAATGTGTAGACTGATCAATGTAGGAAGTCCATTAATGCCATATGTAAAAGTTGATTGTGGCTTACTTGTTTTTATATTGACATATGGTTATTTGTTACTTTTATAGTTTTGATAGAATTGATGAAGCTAATTAATATGGGAAGATTCAAATGATTTCTTTGATAAACTTCGATTTAGCCATCGTTCAAGGGAGTGGTCTAAAGTTATATTTGCTTATTTTATAGCTGTCATTCGAGGGAATAATCTATCTTTTAATAAATTGAGTTTTCTGTAGCTATCTTTCAAGGGAGTGGTTTGTAATGCTATAGATATGGACCCAAGTAATATTTTGGTATCCTAATTTTATTTTTAATTTTAGTTTTATACATGGACAAGTCTATTTAAGCCTTAAAGGTTGACATTTATGGGGGTAAGACTTTTAGCATAAAAAGTTAATGATAGATAAGGGAAAGTAGTTTGAAACATAACTGATCATGGGATTCCATTTGAATAGAATTGAAAAGTATCCATGAGAACCATGACATGGGTAGAGCCATGGTATCCATGCTTAGGATTAGGCTATAACTATGATGGATAATCACATAGTTATATATTATAATCAAATGTTCTCAAGAAGAATAGGGTGAAAGTATAAGGGGAATGAAAATCTCGTAAACCAAGGGATGAGATTAAGTTAGACACAATGGTGGGTTTGATCTTTATTTTAACAATAAAAATGATGCATATGTAGAGCATTAAGAGGTGTAGATTCAATATTCCTTTTGAGTGAAGACAAATGATAAGCTCCTAATCCATACTTATGGGTTAAAATGTAGGTTCCAAGCTAATTGAAAGAAAACTTACCCTTTTTGCTTTTCTCCATATTAGTTACATGTTAGTTTTCCTTACGGATGAGGTCTCTGATATTTAATTATTTCTCTTTTATGTGTTTATTTTAAGCATTCTTAATTCACTCTTGATATACATGAAGATGATTAAGCATGGTGAGGTGATGCTTATCAATAAGTTTAAGATGTGTGAAACATTCCTGATGATAATCACACTCAAAAAGGATCTCATGAAGAGAGATGAAAAGAGAGGGAATCTAGACTTCAAGAGGCAAGACTACCTCAGATCTAAAGATTAGAAAGAAAGGTGTAGCACCAATATAGGTTCAAATGCTAGTGTGATAAGCCCATAAAGTGAAAGGGATGTGAAAGTGCCAATCTTGACCTAAAACACTTACAACTTTGGTTAACATATTGTTGAGGATTTTGTTAGAGGATTTCGTATGTCCATTTTCTTGGGGATGATAGGGTGAGGAAAATCTTAATTTGATGCCAAAAGCATCATAGAGACCTTAGAATTTCTTATTTTTAAAGGATTTTCCATTATCAGTGTGATCTTATGAGGAACACCAAAGTGATAGATGATATGGTGATTGATGAAATTGATAATCTTCTCAACTTTGGTAGAGACAAAAGGGATGGATTCCACCCACTTGGTGAATTATTCAGTGGTGGTAATTATAGATTGGTGTTGTTGTTAAGAATGAGGATTGATTTCCCCAATAAGATCGAGTCCCCATTATGAGAAGGGCCAATCTTCTTTGGATACTCAAAGGCCATGGGTAGGTGTGTGATGTAAATTATCATGTTGTTGACATTTGACACACTTATTTACATAATCACAATAATCTTGATTAAGGGTGGGCCAATAATAGCCTAGGCAAAGGATATGTTTAGTGATGGCTAGGCTATTAAAATTCCCCCCATAGATTTTGTCATGTGTTTCCTTGATAACATGGGAAGCTTCATTATTATGAAGATAATAGAGGATAATGTTAAAGACATGTTTGTAAAGGATTCCCCATAATATGGTGTGATGAGAGGTACTATGAACAAAATCTCTTTGAGCATTCCTTGAAAGGTTAGGAAGAACAATGCCGAGGTTAAGGTAGTCAAAAGTTTGGTCATACCAAATGACAGAAGGAGATAATTCCACACTAAAAATTGTAGGAAGGTCAAAAATAATGTATGAAGTGTGACAAATCAATAGATGGTGACAAATATTTTTGATTTGATAGGTTGAGATGGGATTTGGGAAGTAAGGGAAGCCATTGTATTTTTGAACTTGTTGGTAAATCAGAGAACTAAATAGATAAGGTAATGATCAAATGATGTTAAGAGTACATCTATGAGTTATTTATACTGTAATAGGTAATCATTTTTAAATTGATAATATATGTTGACCTAATTGATTACAAGCTAAGAATCACCAAATATACTGATTGTTTTAACCCCAAAGCTAGATCGGTTTGGAGACCTATAACTAGGGCTTCATATTCAGCCACATTGTTGGTGAATTTGAAGTCAAGTTTAAATGAAAGGGGAAGAAGTTCACCATTAAGGGGAATGAGAATAAATCTAGAACCACCACTATGTTGGCATTTGGAGCCATCAAAAAACATGGTCATTTGATAGGTGGGTTCCTCTTGAGAAAGAGTTGTAATGGACTCATCTAGAAAATCAAGAAGTGGTTGGTTATCTGGTAGAGGAGCCTTAACCAATTGGTTAGTGATCAATTGCCCCTTAATTGATTTTTTCTAAAGAACTCAAGATCAAATTTAGCTAGGATCATGAGTAACTTATCCATACACTAGATTTGGTATGGTTTAGAGTGCATGTATTTGAGTGGGTCGATGTTAGTGATGACATAGGTTTTGTGATTAATAAGGTAATGACAAATTCTAGAGGCCACAAAGGCTAAGGTGAGGAAAATTTTCATGGGATGGGTATACCTAATCATGTATGCTATGAGTGTATGGCTAATGTAATAGACAACTTGCTCTTTGTTTTATTCATCATGATGAGCAAGCAATACCCCTAAGGAATGCTTTGTGGTAGATATATAAAGGTAGAAAGATTGGTCTTCTTTAGGAGGAATAATAATGGGTGGAGAAAGAAGGTACTCCTTGATTGAATCAAAGGCCTATTGATAGTCCTTGGTCCACTTAAAGAGGTGTATTTCTTGAGGAGATGGTGAAAGGGTTGAAATCTATCTGATAGATTGGTAGATGAAGTGATAGATGGATTAGACATTCCCCTATAAGCTATATAGTTTCTTAACATTAGTAAGAGGAGGAATCTCCAAGATTTCTCTAACTTTGATAAGGTCTATTTTGATTCCTCAAAAGGAGATGATAAAGATAATATTTTTTCCAGATAGGACCCCAAAAATGCATTTATTAGGATTGAGCATGATATGATAATAGATTAGTTAGTTGAAGATTATTGTGAGAATGGGTAGGTGATCTTTAAGATGTTTAGATTTCCCAAGGATATTTTACACATAGTCATCTATACTTTTATGGATGAGATCATGAAAAATATAGGTCCTAACATGCTGATAAGTTGCTCCAACATTATTCAAACCAAAAGGCATGACCTTATAATAGGTCCCCCATAGGGTGATAAATGAATTTTTATGTTAATATTTGGGGGAAATTAAAATATGATTATATCCTGAGAAACCATCTATAAGGGATAACATCTCATAGATAACTATAAGATAAAAAAGTTGGTCGATGTTGGGGAAAGGGAAGTCATCCTTTGGGTAAGAAACGTTAAGATCATGAAAGTCGATGTAGAGGCAAAGTCCTCTTGTGGGTTTGGTAATGGGAATGATGTTGTAAACCCATTGTGGATAGTCAATGAGTTGGATAATGTTAATAGATAAGAGATGATAAAGTTCTTCTTTGATAAAAAAGGCAATATGAGGATGTATCCTACGAAGCTTTTATCAAACTGGCTTAACCTCAAGATGGGTGAAAATGTTTTGGAGGGAAATAAAAGGGTAAATTTTCGGCATATACTAATAGGACCATGTGAAGGCTATACTTTTGTCATGAAGGAAAGAAGGGTAATCTTGTTGCTCCATGAAATTTAAAGATTGGCTAATTTTGATGATACGAGGGTTATCCTAAGTACCAAGTTGACATCAATGATGGATTTGTTTAGCATGGTTTGGTTCTCAGAAAGAAGGTATTTATGAATATAAGAATCCCTTGCACTGAGGTAGGTGAGAATGGAAACATAATATTGATGTTGGATGGTGTTGACAGTAGAAGAATCCCTCTCTATCATTTTAGGATGGATGAGAAGAAGGGTTTTAGTTTTATTTCCCTTTTGATAGGTTAAGGGGCCCAAACTAATGGTTTTGATTAAAAACAAAAGTAGGATGGGATGATATCATAATCTTCAAACTTTGAGGGAGATAGGGTTGGTGAATATGGGACACCTTCTTCGATTGTGGTGATGGGTTTTTGTGAGGTGGGTTCTTTTGGTGGTATGAACCAAAGGCCAAATAACTCATGAGATTTTTGAGTTTTGATTAGGGGTAGCTTGTGAGGTCCCTATTCATAAATGCTAAGACCATAGCCCTTCCAAGAACACCTATAAAGGTAAGTTTTATCAAAGGTTGGTTTGTTGAGATAAGAGAAATCAGAGGTGAATGGTCAAATGGATGAGGTAGTAGTGAGAGCGAGAAGTGGTTGATCCAGTCCCCCCTAAATGAAATTTGTTTGATGGTTGGGGAGCCCAAAAGGGATGATGGTTTTGATGTTGGGATCATAGGAAGGGTCATGCTTGAGGTTCTCATACTCTTTTGGAGTATGGAAAGCATCTAAGGCTAAAAGGTAATATTCCCCAATGGAGAGGTATTAAAACATGGATTCCAAGGGGTCCTCTATGGGAATCTAGGAAGAAGGGATAGATGAGCTAGTTGAAGCTTCATCACCATTATCGATGAAAGTGTTGCTAGTTTTGGTTGGTGGTGAGGTAATAAGGTTAGTAGTCAATTGTGAGGTGGATGAGGGAGGAATAAGAAAATCATTAGGCTGATATGTCATATTACAAGAGGTAAAAGGACATGGGTCAGCTTTGATGGTAAAAACTTGACCTTCATGTTTAAATTTAACACATTGATGTAAGGTAGAAGGGACACAACTCATGGAATGGATCCAAGGGTTTTCAAGTAACACATTATATTGGAACTCACCATATATAAAATAAAATTATTTAGTAATGGTGCAAGGTCCCAAGTGGATATGGAGGACAACTATCCCCAAGGTAGTGGCTATGGTATTATTGAATGAGCGAAGAACTAGTGTGATTTCTAACATGATGTTCTTAGTTAGATATAAGTGGTCGTAAGCATGGGAGGATATGATGTTGATGTTATCTCCTCTATCAATCATTATCCTTTTGATGTGGGTGTGATTGGGAGGATTAGAATCCTTAGGATGAATAAGAGGTATTTTAATATCCTGAAAGGTGACAAAGGTAGAAAGATGGAGGGCTCCCATAAAGGGTGTAAAATATTGTGGGTCATCTAGTTGAACTTGTATAGATTGTAGAGCCTCTATCAATTCCTAATAATGGTGAGGTAAGGTGTTGACTAGTTCATAAAGGCTCATTTTCATCAGTGTTTGGTGAAGTTATTTCAACATGATACGCTAAATTGAGTTAGAAGGGTTAGAGGGAGAGGCTCCCAAAATTGATACTTTGGGTTTTTATGGTTGTGAATGTGAGGGTAAAGTTGTAGGTGTTTGGGTTTGCTTAGAAGGCTGAGGGGTTGAAGGGTATGTCCATGGGATGGACACTTTGGCTTTTCCCCTATCCTTTTGTTGGGCCTAAGATTGGGTAACCATATGAATAGTGTGGGTGGGGGGATTTGTCAGCTTTTATAGTTGCTTTAGTTCCTCTCCCTCACTCTTAGATAAGAGTGAGGGAGTAGTTAAAGGTTGGGTTGATGGTAGGATTAGTAATGGAGGCAAGATAGGATCATCAAATAATAGATCATCCTTATCATATAGTCCATGAACAAGTGCTTGAAGATCTTTTTAGTCTCTATGCCATGTCCTTGTGCCCTATGGTATGCACATATCAAGTTATCATTGAACCAATAGAGTTTGGTATTGGAGGGGTAAAATGGTTTGATAGGTGGTAATCTAATGGAATAAGTTTGCAACAACCATTGTAGGATGGTTACATAGGACTCATGCAAAGGTGTTGGAGGTGATGGGTTTATAATTATAGAGATGGGAGCCTTCCTAGAGGTAGTTTTCACCTTAGAAGTTATAGGTGGTAGAATGGTTTTGGTTGGTAGTTGGGATTTCTTAGTTGTAGTTAAATTTGGGGTAAATGATTTTAAGGTCAAAGTTTTGGATGTTGAGGGGTTAGATATAGGTGGGAAATTAGAGGAAGATAGTTTAGTTAAGAATGAAGGCAAACTAGATGGTTTAGTGGGTATAGGTGTAGGTAAAGAAAAGGGGGATGGCTTACTAGAGGAAGAATTGGTAATTAGGATGGTAGAAGGATGGGGTCATAAGATAGAAGGCAAATGGGATGGAGGCAGTATGGGTTTAGTTTAAGGTTGAGGTTTGGGTAACTCTATATTTTTAGTTGGTTTGGTTGGGCATTTCTTTGGTGGGCTAGATTGAGTTAAATCCAACTTCAAAGTGGGGTAAGTCTAACTAGGTGTGGGAAAAATTCATAAATTCTTGATAGGATTGGTAAGAGGGGCACTAGTTGATTTAGAAATGTTAGATGGAGGTAGTTGGGATGGTTCTCCTATTGTTTTTGAATAATAGGTGTTTGATGGAGATGTAATAATGGGTTTAAGGGTGGATTCAAGTGAGGTTGAGGATTTGGGTTTTGTTTTGGTATAGGATACTAAAATGATGCAAAAAGGTGGCTCTATCAATGTTGGGTTGAGAAGTGAAATCTAGACTTTAGATTAGTCTAGAAAAGGGATTGTAGATGGGTTTGGTTCCTTGGTCATTCGTTTCAAAAATTAAGCCCTTAGGTGGAGAAGAGGTGATGGTTTCTCTATCCATGTTCTTAATGGGAGGTTCCAAAAATGGTGGTTGGGTGGATGTGGTAACTGTCTCTTATGGATGGTTCTATGATGGGGGAGGTAGGTATGGTGTTTTTAAGTGAAGGAGTGGATGTGGTTGCTTCATTTATTTGGGTATCCAAAATAATGTAGGATAGTTCTAACACTTTAATGGGTGGAGTGGAAGAAGAAGAAATGGTTAAATCAAAGTTTGTCTCCTTTGGTGTTTCCATCAAAGGAGAGGTGGATGAAGCTAAAGCCTCATTAGGTAAAAAGAGAGGGGTGGCTGGTTCCTTTGTTTGAGTAGCTAAAGGAATGGAAGGTGGGTCCACTAATTTTGTAAGTGAAATGGAAGAAGAAGTGGTTGAGGTAATGGTCTCCTCAATAATGGTCTCATTTATAATAATGTTGATTGTATGTGCCTCATGAGAATGAGATGATTTTGGTTGGTTATCATGGTGATGGGTAGAAGGAACATGATTGGGAAAAGGTTTATGGAAGATGTCAAGGGACAAATTAGGAGGTATATTAGGATTATCAAATGCAAGTTATCCACTATCAATTAATCTTTAGACAATACTTTTAAAGGTATTGCATCTATTGATGTCATGTCCAATAACTCGATGAAAGGCACAATGGCCATTCTCATTATACCAACCAGGCATGATGTGAGAAGCATCAATTTATTGAGGTGGTTTGATAGTTGGAATTTAGATGAGGTTATCTTTGAGTAATTTATCCAAAATTGAAGCATAAGACTCCCCTATGGGAGTGTATTATTTTAGAGGAGCTCAGTTTTGGTTTTGGTTTTGTTGGTAGGAAGGGTTGGAAGAATTATTTTGCAGGGGTTGGTTGATAGTTGGTGGTGGAGAAATCTTTAAGACAACTAAGTTTGCAGATGATTTTGCTTTGGTATTGGATGGTTGGATTGGTTATTAGTTATGGTGGAGGGAGGATCATTGGGTTTAAATCTAGAATTCTTGTTTCATAGTTTCAATTTCCTTTCATCAATGGCTCAGTTTTCAAGTTTACGTGCCATGGTGAATGCCTCATCAAAGTTCTAAAAGTTTTAACTTGAAGAGTGGGGGTAATATGTTTGGCACAACCCTGAGAGAAGATCGTAATCAACTCAAGTTGTGGTAGGGAAAATAAATTTGGTTGATGAGACCTCTCCATCTAACTATGAAATCAACAATTGATTCGTCATCAAATTGCCTAATAGAATAGAGGTTAGTCATAGAAACCTTTTTAGATATATTTACTAATAAATGATCTAAAAAGACCTGGTTAAGTTTGGAGAATGAAAATATGGAGTGCTTATTAAGGAAAATATACCATTCAGGGGATGGCCTTGATAAAGACATGAAGAAGGTACGAAGGAGGAGGGCATCATCATATGAGATCAAATAACAAGAGTAACAAAAAGCTCTCAAATGTTGTTGGGGGTCTTCTTTACCTTGGAATTTGGAAAATTTGGTTAATTCCCATTGAGGAGGATAAACATGGATAGGAATGGATGGATGGAGGGGTTCATTATAGATTTGATCATAGGATAAAAGGTTATGAGACCTGAAGATAGATGACTCTAGGTTGGTCATTTTATCCATTAACATCTGGATCAAATATGTTTGAGGTTGGGCAGCTACATATTGAGGTCATAAGATTTATTGAGGTTGGGTGGTAGGAATGTATGGATAAGTGATAGAGGGTACTAAAGAAGTCATATATTGGTAAGCAGTGATAAGAGGATGGGATAGTGTTTCATAAGGGTTGATTGGCACAAATGGTTGGGTAGAAGGTGCTATGTATCCTTGTGGGTTAGACATATATGGGTAAGATGTCATGGGTGCTTATTAGGGGGCTAATAGGGGTTGGTTTAGAGGTATGTTTGGGTTGGTGGATGGTGGAATGGACATAGATTGGGTTGGGGGAATGAAAGTCTTGTTAGTTATTGGTGGGTGGTAACTCTAGTACTAATAGGTGGGAGGGTTTATGATATGGAAAGTACCAAAATCTAAAGTGGGGTAAAAGTTGGTGGGTTGGTCAAACTAAGGGGAATGGTGGAAATAGAGGTAAACTATACCCCCATAGTAGGAGTATAGGTAACAAGAGGTAAAGTTGATCTAAGGTTGGAGGTATTGGTTGGGGTAGTAGGTGTTTGGTTACTGGTTGGGATGTTGGATGGATTTTGGGGAGTAGTGATAGGTGGGATATTGGAAGAAGAAAAGGCTTGGGTGAGCATGGGTTGGGTTGAGGTGGCATCCACTAGAAGATGGGGAGGCATACCATAAGGTGGATCCATAAGAGGAACCAAAGTGAAAGGGGTATGGTTAGTTAAGGTTTTTAGGTAATATTGAAGAGTTGTGGGTTATTATCAAGGAAGGATGCAAAATTTGGATCACCTTAAGCAATAATTAGTGGCTTGGTAGGAGGGGGAGAAAAATGAGGGGAACCCTCAGCATCAGAGGTATACTCCATAGAGGAGGAAGAAGAAGGTGGTTTTTTTTGTTTTGATTCCTCAATTGTTGTCTAGTAGAGACCATGAGAGGAAATAGGAGATAAAATGAAGAAACTCACACCTCAAACAAAGAGAAAGAAAAATAAAAAACTCAAGGAAATCAAACATAAACTAAAGTGTGTTTAACAACCTAGGGTCATTTTTAAATAACTTCTAACTTATTCCTTAGAAAATGTGAAGAGGAAATTTAGTTTTTAGCTTAGGTACTAAAGATGAAATCTAAGGTTGGTTTCAGGTTATGTTTAGATGCTCATGAAATAAATCTGTATTGATATTTAAAACATAGCTTGGTATTGGGGCCTACCCCCTCACTTCACACACTACAACGATAAGGGTGTTAGGTGCTCAGCCAATATATACCGATTCTCAAAGTTTATACTCAACCAGAGAGTTGAGTTTGTTCTCCCCTTCGTAATGACCTCCAAGTAGGATTTTTGAGAAAGGGTAAGGTTTACCATTAGGTGATGAAATCCTAGATAGGCCTTGTCTCATGTATGTTTCAATGTGTTAATTAGTTATGTGATTTGGTATGGTGTGTGATAAGAAGAGTGAAATCTATGATTAATTACTTTAATTTTAAGTTACTAGATGAACTAAGATAAACACACAATCAATATATGCAAAACGCTTATTTTAAGCCCAAAAGCAATTTAGATTTCATTCGATGATAATATAATTAAGGAATAAAAAAGGATGTTATGTCCCACCAAGCATGCCAAAATGTTTCATTTAATTTATGCTGATTTCTTAATTTAGAAGAAAGTGATGAAACTAGTAATAGGGTATGTATAAGAATACTTGGTAAAAGTACATGCATGATCTAGATGATGGTGAGAACTCCTTTTTGTCTTGGAAATAATAACCTTCAGATAAGGACACTAGGAAAAGGGGTCGTTAGAAGGATAGTTGAGTGGGATTCCTAGCGTGAGCTACATCTAAGAAGTAAAAGATTATTAAGACATATCAATCCACTATTTATAATAATTAAGTTGATATAAGTAAAAAGAAAGAATATTTGCATTTAATAAATGGAAAGTAAATGCATGTAAGATAAGATGAAATTAAATTGTTTGTTAAACAAAAACACTAAATATAGCAAAAATGAGTCAATACTAATTCTAAGATAGTTGGGGTTAGGTTCAAAAAATCAAAAAAAGTCTCTAGGAATAGGTTGAAACATAGAAAACAGTGTCTGGTTGGAGTCAAGGGGGTGAACTTGTTATTATTTTTTGCCACAGTGACCATTGATATTTGGGTGGACCATCAATGGTTGGGTGACCATTGATGGTTGAGGTGATCATTGGTGATTGGGCTAACCATTGGTAGTTACCTGTGTGATTCTTGGAAATGATAAAAAAAGAACACAAATTAGGTAATTGGGACAACAAAGGTTTGTTATGGATTAGGGGAATTGAAAATAAGATACTAATGTGTCTGATAGGGTAGGGAGGTTAGAAATGGAATATAAATCAAAGAAAACAAGAAAGAGATACTTGTAACTTGATGGTGCAAGGCTAAAGTAATTTGGCCAAAGTGATAGTAATTTGGCCTTCAAAAATGATACTGATAGAGGTTTAGGTCTCCATTGATGGTGCTTGTTTTCTATAGGGATGATGGATACCTAGATGCAAGATAGCTTGCATTTGGATTGATATGGTTCTAGATCCCTTTCTTCTCCTACTTCTCTCCTTTTATAGGATGAAGTTACTAAATGTGCAAGAGGAAGTTACTAATTGGATCAAGGAGAAATTTGTTAATTACTATGCTTTAAAACTAGTTTAAATCATAAAACACAAGTTTTTAAATGTGCCATTCTTATCTTTTACATCTAGTAATGATTTAAAGATTTAAATTAGGCTCGGAGACCTGACCTTTGATAGTCAAGATAATCATTGATGGTTAGACTGACCATCGATGGCTGAGGTTCTAGAGTAAAATGGGTTAAAATGGGGTGAAAAAGGTTAAGTTAGCAAATTGATAAATGGGCTAAGTCAAATAGATGGTCAATTACCCTCAGATTCAGGCAAGGGTTCAAGGTACTTTGACATATAAAACTATGCAGTTTTTGAGTGTCTACATTGTTCATGGCTGAGGAAGGAAGTTGCTCACATCAAAAGGAGTCTACTTGGAGTGATTTAGATGATGATGAAGATGAGGTGGACTATAAGACTATATTGATGAATGAAATTTAAAGAACTGAATATTGAGAAGAAGATCAATGAGAAGATGAAATCTAATCTTAATGAATATGAGGAAAAATTTAGTATATTTGAGGATAGAATGGATGAAGATGCTAAGGAGCATAAAGATATGGTCAAACATCTCAGTTGTCAATTAGAAATTATATCTACAAACCTAAAAGATAAATAAGATTAATGTGTAAGGTATGTAATTAAAAATGAGTCATTAAAATTTGAGTTAGAGAAGGTATCTAGTAAGGTAATGTTATTTGTAAGATTTGAAAAGATCTCAAGTGATCTAGACAATATTATGAATGATCAAAATCATGCAAGTGATAAGACTAGTCTTAGATACAAATAAGAACCAGAGATTGCAACTCAAGACAAGATGTAGACTAAAGTGAACCATGATAGTCATACTTTAAAGATAAATCATTAGACAAGGACTTAAGGGACTGGAAGAATGAAGACAAATTAGATCAGACAGCCAAATGCCATGAGGTGTGCAAGATTCAACGGTTACTATTACACATGTAATCAATTTGGTCATAGGGATAAATATTTCAAGAGACTTGCTAGTAATGATTTTTCATGGGACTATGATGAGGGTCATTAGTCAGAAGGTGTTAACAAAGTTAAGTGCTTTAACTATCTTATTATGGGACACTTTGCAAACCATTATCCACATAAGGTTAGACAAGGTGATCCCTCTTAAAATAGGGAAGGTTGTTTTGTTTTTCATAATAAATGGTATATTGTAAGTTTTTATCCAAAAAGGTAAGGAAAAATATGTTTCCTTCAAGGAGTATGGTGTATTACAATTGTGAACAGAGAGGTCACATTGTTAGGTTCTGAAAGAAAAGGTATATAAGTCAAAATAGGTTAAATTAGGCTTCTAGAGTGTAAGGAAGAAGGCAAGTTAACACATGGAAGCCAAAGGTGACAAGTTTGATTCATGATGAGATTTTAGGTCCAAGTAATCTATTTTATATGGTGGAGAATGTTTTAGAAGATGAAGAGTTGCAAGAGGTCTCATTGTCTGCTCATGTTGAGAGTGAAGAGACCAAGCTCAAAGAAAAGACCAAGGTACTAGTTGAGGCTAGTTGTGAGGTAAGTATGGATCCAAGTGAACATCCTGCTATTACTAAGAATGTATCATGCAAATAACATCAATTATTTGTGCCTATTGATGAAGTTCCAAATTGCAAGGAAGATTTTATAGATGAAAAGGTATTCCATGAATCTTTATTTTCTCCATGTATTGTCAATCCAATTCTAGAAGAAAAGGAGAATGTTGTAGTAGTTGGGCATGTTGATTCTCATAAGCCTAAGAAGAATAATAACTACAATTATTAGATGACCAAGGAGGAGAAGGAATATGAGGAGTTGTGGGAAACTCCTGATTTCATATTGTTCTAAGACATTGTGAAGTAGGGTATCTCTGCTTATGCTTTTTAGGAGATATATTTTTTATGGAGAAAAAATTTTGTGTGATCAATATGATATTTCCAATTAGAGAAGGCCTTTGGTTAAGGTGGAACAACAAGTTCATGAGCTTGCTCTAGAGGTTTTTGAAGAAGCTATTATGTAAGGTCAGAATGGGTATATCCAAATGGCATAATAATGTTTAATGTAATGTAAAGAAGTGTTTAGTGTTTAGAATGGTCTATGTATTTATTTTTTATGTGCCCTAGGTGTTTTTAAGGTTTTAAGTTATGTTTGTGACAAATTGAAGTTTTTTGTGTGATCTCAATTTTTGGCTTAAGGGCAAGTAGGCCTAAAATGGGTTATAAGAATTCTATGATAAAAAATGTGTGAAGGCTCAAATTTTGGTCCATAAGTGTGTGATGGGTGTCTCTAAGTGTGAAACAAGTTTTAGAGATGTATGTTGACAAGAAACAAGTTTGTTGACCCTATTTGTTTTGAGATTTTATGGTTTTGGGATATGCTAGAAAAGTGGGTTGCCTTATGAATTGAGTTATGAGGATTATTAATAGGTTTAATGGGCCAAATGGGTTGTCAAATCAAGCTTCATATAGTTTTTAAGGTTTGTGGTTTTCAATATATTCATGTTTTTGTCAATTTGGAGGGCTAATTGGCCAGTAGATTTATGAAGTATGTTGCAAAAGATGATCCTAGTGATGAAAATTTATGTGCTTAAGGGGGAATATGAGAGTGATATATATACTAATATTTAGGTCTTGAAGATATATCTACTAAAAGATGTGGGCTCTGTAAGTTCTAAGTAGGGTTACAGGGAGTCTAGACACGCCTAGTTGAAGATTTGATTTTTTTGCTCAGTGTTTCCTAAAGAACAAGGTATGTATATTTCAAGGAGATTTCATAGGTTTTTTTATAGATTTTTTCATATTTTTTATGTGGAATGAAGTTCTATTGGTATTTCTTAAGGTGGTTTGACAGAGAAGGCTAGTAAGCTTACATGGTGGTTCTTCATGGTGTATGGAGATCTGAAGATGATCAAGTGGTGTAATTGCTTAGAAATATTAGGAGGAGTCCCTATAAAATGATTCTTTATGATCTACATCAGATTTTATTTCTTTTTTGTGCATTTTCTTCATTATTTATTATGCTTGTGAAGAAGAGTGTTTAAATGGAGTAAGAGGAAGCTGTCAAGGCAAGAAGAGGTAGGCTCAAGGTAAGGGGGAGTTTGTACTATATGTATAAGATGGTCTACTTATATTGGTATTATTTTTAGGTCTTCAAGATTATTTGGTGCCTAATTTATTATTATTTCAAGGGGGGAGAAAGTTCATGTTTGAAGAGTGCTTGAAGAGAGAGAAAAAGAAGGTGAGTTGTATATTTCTATATATGATGTTTGTTGACATCAATGACAAAAGGGGAGATTCTTGGAGTATTTTCAATGATGTCATGGAGGTGTTTTATTGAGTGGATGAAGTGCTTTGATAGCCTTAGTAACCATGACAAAGTGTGCAATGTGCTTGTTCTAGTGTGCTTAAAGTAGGCTTGGTTGATCTTCAAATTTTGATTATTCAGAGATGATCAGGGATGAGTATGGTGATTAGAGAATGTGAAAGAGGTCGCTAAAATTTTATCTATGCTTTAAGAGTTTGTGTGCATAAGTGTAATTCATTTGGTATTCCATAGTTTTCATCTAGACACTTTGGATCTAGGGGCAAAAAATATGAGTAGGTAGTTTGATGACATCACAATTGCCATGTGGGAATGAGTCAAGGGGATTTGGTCATATGGTTATGATCACATTAGTCCTTAGTTTTTATGTGATAGATATCAAGTCATGTGATGAAGCGCAATAAAATATATGAGAATGAAAATTTGGATTTTCAATCAAAATTCATTATTTTTCCATACCCAAATTTGCATATGGCCAGAAAGAACCAAGTAAGCATGTTGATAAGGTCAATATTCACATGTGTGGAAGTTTTAGTAAAAATGATCATATGGTTTTGTTCATTTTTGTGCCTAGTTTTTTTTTTAAGTTTTAGATCATGCGATAAAGCATGTAAAAAGATATAATTATGTAAAGTTGGGCTCCCAAGCAGTTTGTCTGTGTTTTTCCATAGCCAATTTTTCAATGTGGCAAGGAGAGCTGAGTGAGAATTTTGATGGTCTTATATCTTGCACATGTCAAGGTGTCAAGAGGAACTAATCATATGGGTTTGTTCAATTTTGATCATAATTGATTTTTGTTAAATTTTATATCATGCACTAAAGTGTGAAAAAAGTTATATAGGAGAAAATTTGGTCTCTTAGACAAATTTTAAGCATAGTTGGCTCTGTGACAGAAGATTTTGAGAAGGCATTTTAATGGTGTTATATCTCACACATATGAAGGTTTTAGTAGTAGTTTGATACATGGTTGGATTCCTCTTTGAAAATATAACATATGATGTAATTTTTATGATATGAGATTGATCACATTAAAAGATATATCTGTCCAAAATTGGCCTTCCAAGTGTATTTTAATGGTTACCATAGTCACTTCTACACAAGTTAAATCTCGATCAAAGATCAATGGTGTGTGTTTCTACAAGAAGTCAGGAATTAGTGAGATAAACATAGGTGCATGATGTTTAATAACTGATTGAAGTTACATGATAAGAATCCAATGGTGAGCAGGTGTCTTTACAAATTGATCTAACAATAAACATTGATAGTTAAAGACCTAGTTGATTCACAGAGATCAACAGAGCATGTTGAGTCAACATTTTAAGATTGTAAAAATAAGCTCAAATTGACTAATGTTTAACATTTTCCATTGGTAGACTATGTGTTAAGATCAAACAAGATCGATGATGCATATTTGATCTGAGCTGAGAAGACACGAGATGTGAGCATTATGTTCGAAAGTTAACTGTGACTATTTGTATTTGAATATTTGAATTTGTAAAGGAAAAACTAGTGTCTAGTTTTTGGGCTATTAATTTTGATCCAAGATGAATTTTTTTATTCATTAAAAATCAAAGTGGTAGAGGACTCCAAGCTGCATTTGGAAATATGAATTTGAATATTTTAAAGTATGTACAAACAAAGATATGGTGCTTCAAAGTTGACTTTGTTTTTGTATATGTTCTACAAGTGATCTAAGAAGGATATTAAAGCTTATGTTGATGATGTTTAGATGTATCATGATGACTTATCTATTTGGGAGTGTTGTAGACTCCATAATGATGCTCTGTATGGATTTTGAAGGTGTGATCAATCTATCTTGAGTATGAATATGCTTAAAAAGTTAATTGTATGTTTGATAATGGTGTTCCTATGTATAAGGTCTCTATTTGAGTTGATTGAGCATACATAGTGTTGAGAAAATAGTATTGTGATCATTTGTAGATGTCAAAGGGGACATAAGGAGTGGACCCATGTATTTGAAAGTGGCCCTTTGTTCTTATTTTTATTGTTGTTGTGCTAAATGGGTGAATTATTAAAAGGTGTAGTTTCTTAAGGGTGACCCGTATATGATATGGCCAACCTATGAATATTACATTGAGCTATGAATTGATGAGATAGTTTCCTTAAGGGTTAAGGCATGCCTAATGTTTGACTAATGTGTTTATTATCAATATTGCTCTTTAAATAGTGAAATCAAAGGTGGTGATTTCTAGACTTTATGGGAGAGACTTGGGATATATTTGAGAGAGACTTGTGTGTGTGATTTGGGGAGAGGAGGGGTAAAGTGACATATGAATGATTTTATAAGTAGATAAGTTTGAGGACTATTTTTAAGACCTATTGGTCATGTTTCTATTGGTAGAATATTGATCTTACAGATTGAGTGAGAGCAAAGGTGTAGAGTGATAAGTAGAGGTCCATCATCAGGTGTTGAAGATATCAATTAATAGGTAGATGTGTTCATATGTGTTTTTTTGTCAACTTAGTATCTAAGGTGGTCATATCCTCCTTGAAAGGTGAAACTTGCTAAAAGGTCTAGTTGTTGTTTTAGCTCAACTAGATAGGTATGGCAACATATTATGGGATTATAGTCTCACTAAATAGGGATTGTAGTTCCTTGATCATTTTTAGATGGTATAAATTGGATATTATTATTATAGGATAGTAGTCCAATTTTAGGTTCCAGTAGGTTTTCTCCCCTAAGAGGGTTTCCCATGTATGTCATGTATTATGTGATTGATCTGACATTGTCTCTCGTGATCATTACTATGAATGATGTGTATGATTCATGAATGCTTGTGGTAACTAATTAAGTATTTGTAAAGATCAAAATTGAAGTTAGATTATTTGGGCTCACTAATTTAGTCCCCTAGTGATTATATCTCTAAAAAACATCAAATGCTTCAATGAGACTAAAAAATAATTAAAAGGCCCAAATCAATCCTTATTCATGTGTAAATTTGGGAATAACAACATAGGATTCATCTCCAAATTTTTGGTAATTCAATGCTAGTATAATGATGATTGAAAATTGTTAAGCATTAAGCTCCCTAGAATGACTCTAGAAGGAGAATTCCGTAGTAGAATGAAGTACTAAGGTAACATGACTTACTTAGATGTCTATGGTATCAGTCTTTTAGGTCAAATCCTAAAAGATATTTACAAATGGATTCCCTTTCTTGTACTCTTAAATCTTTCTAACAACCAATTTAAAAGATCCATTCCCACCCAGATCGGTAATTACAACTATCTTAATATCCTTCATCTTAATGGAAACCAACTTAGGGTCTTGATCCCATAGGAATTGACATGGCTCAAGCACCTTAATAACTCCAATTTTGTAGATAATCTACTTACAAGGAAAATACCCACTAAGTGGGCTGCTAATAGCACTGACCTTTTTTAAAAAAACCCACTAAGGAGACCTTATACACAAAAATCAATGTATTGATAACTACCTTATTTGATTGAAAAACTTATTTTCTCATTAAATCCCTTATGCACCTTAATTTCACTAGGCAAGTTCAACCTCAAAGTATCTACTAGGATATTCTTTCAAGGGCCTTGTAATACCTTCATAGGTAACTTGAAGGTATCTCCTAGGAGATACCTTGAAGATATTACAAGGACCTTAAAGGTAAATGAAAATTCCAATCATGTGCATGTTAAAGGTATCTACTAGGAGATAACTTCAAATTCCCCTCCAATGTATTAAAATTCCCTTCAAGGTATCTCTTAAGAGATTATGTCAAAGGGCTTGTAATTCCTTGAAGGAATGATAACACCTTTGAGTTTAATTATTATTTCATATAATAATATGAAACTATTAAAATAACCTCATTCCATATAAAATGATGCATGGGTGATCTACCTTATTCAAATCTCTTATATTCTCTATGTAGGAAACTTTTACATTGAAAACTTTCTTTGTGGAAGGTTTATCATCAACATATTTAGATCAAGAACTTCCCTTTCAGAAAGTTTCACTCTGGGAAGTTTCACGTTAGGAGCTTTATATCAATAACTTTAATTTCATAAGGTTCCTCATCAATGACTTTCATATCAAAGGAATTATTTTGGAAAAGTTTGATCTATAGAAGCTTTACTTCAACATTTTCCTTTTGGAAATTTTGTGGTGGGAACAATTAATTTGGTAGGTTTTTCAAATGGTAGATTTATTCATAGTCTTAATCTTTGGGAGTGTTTACATAGGGTGGTAGGATGGAATCAGAATACTTCAATAAACAAGATATTGGGAAAATGGCTTATCATTAATGAAATTATCATCCTAAAGAAGAAAAACCCCATACCTATCACTAAGTTTAGGATGGGAGTTCACATTGGTATCTCTATGGAACTAAGTTCCACTTTGGGGCACAAGTTGTAGGTATGTGGTTTTAACAATCAAGTGGTGGAATAACGGGTTAAGCTAGTGGGTTGTTCAACCAATTTTGTGTGCAGATGTGTGGTTTGTAATAAAAAATAAAATCACTATGTGATTTGTATGGGTGAATGACTAATCGATGATGGGTAAGTCTTAAAGAAACTTCAAAAAAAGGGAAGGGTAAGGTAGAAAAAGATTTTATGTCTTTGAAAAAGAGCTTTTCAGTCTGTCCATTTAGTGGACAAGTCTCTCAAATACTAATGTTTGTTATTTGTAAATGTTGTTCACTTATAAACAAAAATGGTTGGGAGTCTAAGTAATCATATACAAGGTGCTTCTGGGTCTCAATAGAAGGTTGATATTTTCAAAGATGATATTACATACCTTTATACCAGATGTTATAGCTCAGACCAAGAAGTTATCTAAGGCAACTATCACTTCTCATAGAATATTGTATCAACTGAGACATTCTACACACTTTTGAATAATGATTAAACCTTTACTAACTATATAAATCAAATTACATATCAAATTTTAGTAGTTATAACACATACATGATTAATCATTCATAAACATAATAGTCAGATTCACCCATAACAATTTCACACATCAAAATTATTGAATCAATTACAAACTAGAGAAACTTTAAATTCATGAACATAGAAAGGGAAGAAGATAGAACAAACACAGTTACACGATAATCAATATTCTCTATTTCTTCATGTTTTTCATTCAAAAATTTAACCCTTTGAAAGAGGGTTACAACTCATATATATAGATCTTGGGGAAGAGGTTGCCTCATCCTCCAAGATTAGAACATTTTGTTTACATATCAATAGAACATAATATTAGTCTGAGTTACATAAAAATGCATTAAAAAGAGCCTAGCCATGCAATGTAAGCATGCTACTCAAAAGTTAGTTTAATTATAATATATAAATGCAACTAAGACTTTACTATTTGGGTACATCAGTTACATGCAAAATAGAACAAAATTAGCCAATCTAAATTGGCTATCTCTTGACTTGTCTTAAGACTATTGTAGGAACTATAGTAAAACTAGAAGTAGCTATTGTAGTGACTAGAAGTCAACTTAAAGAAGCATGAGATGTTTAAACTATCATCACCATAGGAATAGTAGTCTGATTTGGCATCAACCTGGTAGTTATTGTTTTTGGTGGAATTGGCATGGTAGAAATAATAGATTGATCTTGTTGAGCAACTTTCTTCTTCATTTCTAAGTCATGAGAGTGCTTGTAGGCCTTGACATGCTATGTTATGATTAGACCCATATCTAAAAGAGATGGTCTAGTTACCCTACTAATCTGGCTAATTAGCTTATTGTGCTCTACCTTAGTCATTCTAAAACTGACTCTAAATACCTCTATCTTGGTGACTTTCTTCCTTTTTACATTTAACTTAGCCTATATGTTTTCAAGGCTCAAACCTTGTAGGCACTAATTGAAACTATATGAGGATTTTTTGATCATCTAGTCAAATGCAACTCTCATCACTAGGTTTCTTCAATTATCTTAAATAATAGCTAACTATAATCCTAACAATATCTATTTAGCCTCTTTTCCCTATTTATCCAAATTATTAACTAATGCCTCCAAGATAGAACCCAGTCTCAAGCCTCTTGGGTCTGTATTAATGCTAAGTTCAAGGAGTTTGAGACTTCAATGGATTCATCAAATCTAAATGGATGAAATCCTTATTAGGTGTATACAAAACTAGGAAGTTCAACTTCTTGTCATCTTCTTTGAGGGCCATGAATAATTTAGTTATGCTATTAACATGTGGAGCCAAGCTGACTCTTAAAGAATAAATGGAATAAATGATTTCATAAAATCTGAGGGAAATATCCTTTACATCCTACTCAATCCCTCGAGGAACCCAAATTACTTGTTTTTTCTCTCTTAGTGTTTCCAACTCTTCCTTGAGCTCTTGCCTAGCCATATTAGGTCCTTAATGTATGTCCATGATAACTTTTTCATGGGTCTTCATATTTGTTTTCAAGTCTTCCATGTAAGGGGATTGACCCTTCTTCCTATTTTGTCTTTTTCTTAAGGAGTATACTTCATCCCTCTCTTTCATGATCAAGCTCCTACCCAAGCTATCTTCTATCTTCCTTTTTCTCACCGTCTATACTAATGTAGTGACTTTCTCAAATATGGATCTCACAATTGGTAATTTTAGAATTGGGCCTCTTAGAATTTGAGGCTCTTATTTCCTTAACCCAATCTCAAAGAGTGATCTTTGAGGGATCAAAGGGTAATTATTCCAATTAATCATGATCTTCATGTTATTTCTCAATGGATGTGGGAAGATTAGGCATTACAGGATAAATAATATTCGACTAGTCTATGTTACCATATTGTGGTATTAGATGAACCACATAGACTAGTTGCCTCCCAAGTGTTCTCTTAGTTGTTACCACTATGGTTACTATGGTGGGAGTGGAATAAGTTAATGATGAACCCAACTAGGTATAAGGGGTTATTGTTGAAGGCATGGATTAAACAATGGCAAAGATGGACAAAGATAATGTTGATTTAATGGATGTTAATGGAAGGATGGAAACCACAGGGATAGAAATTATAGTAGTGGAAGGAGGAATAAGATCTATGGTTTTAGGAAGACTTATGGATGGGTCCAATAATAATATACATGTTGAGACTGTCCACTAAGGATTAAAAGTGGAGACAACATGACCATGGGTGATTAAAACTTTAGGTAAAGACATAATAGGTGAAAAACTCAATAAAGCTATGAGAAAGGGGCCCTTACTAGATGAATCACCTACAATAGGTGCTTTGGTCTTGAGTACCTATAGGCTTATAACCTTCACCTATTTTAGTTCCTCCTCATCTACTTCTTGAGTTGGATGGGTCTATGGTATGTCTTTAGGCTTCCTCTAATATGTCTTTATTGTTTTCCTTGCCTATGGACCTTTGGATTATGATGGAAGAGAAGATGGAATAGTACTTATCATGGAGGATAAAGTAGCTAGTGTTTCCTCTTCATATGAGGAATATAAGCATATAACCTTAGCTTCCATCATTGATTCCACTTGTGCTTTCAATTGTGCACTATCTCCAACTATAATTAGCTCTTAATCTAACTCTTTCTTGACCTTAATTAGTTTAACTATTTAGGGTTGAACTAGGAGAAATTATGCTTGTTCTTGTGTTGAGGTAGGCAATTATTCCTCCTCAACTTATTGAGCTTCTTCTTCTCCATCAAGTGGTACCTAAGCTACCAAATATTATTGGTTCTAAGGTTATATTTGAGCTTTTTAGGGATCAAGCCACTCACCTTTCAGCTATTGTGATGGCCTCCCACTCTAGAAATTAGAGGATATCCATTCTCTAGGAAGTGGAATGCAGAACATTACTTCACCGATTACCAAGTATGGTTCTACTTAAATTACTCTCAATAAGTCCTCATTTAACCTTACATTGCTATTCATTTATCCGACCTTATTTTCATCTTTGTAATTCAAGAAGATAAATTCATGATCGATCATCTCATGTTTGTATTCAAAGTTGAGGGTGTGAATTTTCTTTTGGACATTTTCATGAGGATCCCAATTTTTGTGAGGAAGGGTTGGAAATGCATATGAATTCTTGGTGTTACCAATGTCTCTGAACTATCTAAAAATGGTGTACTTAATTTTTTCAATGGTTACATGAGACTCATGGAAGTTGGCCTTATTTTTTTCATAAGCTCTTCCTCTATGTTGTTTTAAACTTGATTAGCAATTTCATGCTCAGCCACCTTGTCTAAAATAAAATTTGGAAGCTAAAGAGGATCTAATTTGTGCCTCACCACCATAATCACTATGAAATATGGATATAGTTAGTAATATACAATTTTATTAGCCAGTGTCTGCTATGCTTGGGGAAATTATCAGTAATGGATCATTATGAATATCCATACATACTTGAGGATAAAGGTCCTCGGTAATCTTGATTATGTTCTTCACATATGAATAAATATGGATAAATCTATAATAGTTACATATCCTATTTTTTATGACCTCATCATTGGGCTCCCATAGGAATCATTTATGCCTATACATACTACCCATGACTATGTCCAATAGATAGGACATTATATAGACATTACCCCCAATGCCCACTTGTCCTTCTCTAGAATTTAATCATAGATGTATGCACTAATGATTTCCCCCAATTCATAGGTACACTCTAAGGTAGTTTAAAGGTCTAGAAGGGGAAATAATTCCATGTGTAAATAGTAGATACTAGCATGACCAAAGAGCCTATTTAGTAGTTTCATCCCTAAATGGATTCCCATTCTAAAATTGGTAATGGGGATCAATATCTTGACATGTTATTTCAAGGTGAATTTCTCCCCAAGTATCAACCAATTTGAAAGAGCTCACTCTAGATGATTTACCTTTTTTCATGTAACTACAGTATGTAAATCATATGTAAAATTTGTAATAGGCAAGATTAAATACCTATTGAATGTTTATTTGGATATACATGTAATAATAATGTCATTATATATATGATGCAAATAACTTCCATCCATGATTATTCCTTTGAAGAAAATACCTTATAGCAAATTGATGCATGACATCACCTCTAGTTTTGTAGTAGCATATTGCAAGGCCTAGCACTTGAGTGGGAGTAGGTTTTTTATTAGATATTTATCCTTAGTTATTATGTCTTCTTCTAGTGCCAAAATATCAATGTCTTCAAATTCTTCCCATAATTTTGAATAATTAAAATAATTCCCTTTGAATGTAGTAGTATCGAACATACTATCAAGGTATTTTTTAGGGTCCTTGATTGAGAACCTAGTGGTGTCGGGGCTATCCTTTAAGTCTTGAAAGATGATTCCATGGTAACTATTCTAACTATTGTTATATCACAAGCTTTTGATAATGGTGCTTTTTCACTTAGTTGAATCTCTCAAGTCACAATTTTATGTGATATTGGTTAGGAGTCTTGGGATTTCTTGAATAAAAAGTCTACTCAAGCTTGAATGATTTAATGATATGAAATTGGTTGGGGGCTTGATGTAAATACTTGAGATATCCTACATTGATTTCCATTTTATGTACCATTACTCATTAACATCTATGAGCTCATCACCTTCATTCAACTCAAATTTGATCACCCTATCCTAGTGTGGATGCCATATAGGATGCCTTGTCATGTAGGGAGCCATGGTGTAACCTAGCTTATCATTGGTGAAATTATCATCCCAAAGGATAAGAACCCCATACCTATCACTAAGTTTAGGATGGGGGTTTGCATTGGGATGACCCTCCTAAATATTCTTTATGGTTTCCTAAGTATCCATTTTCTTCCCCTGAAATGGGTTCCTCTTTTGGACATGTTGATTACCTCAGCCTTAACTTTTGTCTTGGGGGAAATAATTAGTATCAAGCTCTAACAACAAGTTTTACACAAGGATAAGTGTCCTGTTGATGGCCATTTTTATATGATGTCATATCTCTTATATGTGGTAATGGGAACTTTATATATACACTATAGGTCACCCTAGAGCCCAATTTTAGATTGCATAAAAAATTACATTTGTGATTATTATTCATTCTCAAGAGAAAATTTCAATGTCCCCTTGAATGTATGAAAATTCCCTTCAATATATATCCCAAGAGATGCCTTCAAAGGACATGAAATACCTTCATGGGTAACTTTAATGTAACTCTTAGGAGATACCTTGAAGGTACCTTTGCAACTATTAGAAGTCCCTTCAAGTTATCACTCAGTAGTGCTTTTAAAGTGAATGAAATTTCTACTCATGTGCATGTTGATGGTATTTATTGGGAGATACATTCAACGTCCATTTGAATGTATGATAATTCCCTTTGAGGTGTCTCATAGGAGATTAATTAAGGGCCTTTAAATAAACTTGTAATACCATCATAGTTAACTTGAAGGTATCTCCTAGGAGATACCTTGAAGGAAAAATTCACTCTTATACATGTTTGAAAGGTATCTCCTAAGAGATACCTTGAAGGTACATGTTGATGGGTATTTTGACACATATTAGAAACATACTTCCCCCTCATCTTTCTCATTTGAAATAAATTTTTGTGGATTCCTTTGCCCATCATATTATATTTATTGGTGCCTAGTATGTTATAAATATATAGATAGCTTTTAAGCCACCCCATTTGAATTATTTTTACATATATCTACATATAATTTATTTTTAGTTTGATCATACATTATTAGTTTAAGTGAGAGTTAGTGTATATAATATGAATATTTAATATTTTTTTATTGTAGTTTAGAATTCACATTTGTTGATATATTATTTAATCACAAATAATTTCATTAAATAATGCAATATTCAACTTGTATTTTACAAAAGATCAATATTTAAATCATTTTAATTGCTTTGCAGAATGTCTTAATGTGAGAAAGGAATTACCACACTTAAAAGGAAGAATAAGGATTCACTTTGATAAAACTTGGAAATAATACCATTTAAACTACTAAAACTTAAATTAAATACACATCCCCATCTTCCATTTTATGGTGGTAACAAAATTCCTCTTGCTAATTGATATTTTGAGTTGTTTAGTCCACCAAATATGTATGCAGATATTTATTTATTTAGCACTATATCTAGAAAAAAATCTTCTCGGATTGGAATAATCCTTGATTTTGATAAAGATGAACTTGAATATGCCCTTTGTAGATAAAATTTTGAGCAAATGAAGTTTGATTGTGCACTTACATCAAAAATACCCAAAATATCAATCCACTAATTAAGATCTAAATCCATTAGGATAAAATTAAAATGAATGAACATTTAAAATAACATTATAATCATAAATATAATTATTCCAAACTAATAATAAATAATAACACTACAAAAATATTTGGATTGTGATTACCTTAGACTCAAATTTGTAACATTATGGTAGCTTGATTCATGGATTGGGATGGACTAGTTGATCATGGATATGGCATGAAGATTGAAGTTTTTTAATTTTTAGATGGTTTCCATGAAGTAGTGGCTTATATACATAATAAAATGAGGTAATATATGTGGCTCACATTCAATATTGAGCCATGAGGATCAAGGGTGGAGGAATTTCCAAGCAATTAAAAATTCCTTAGAAGCTTCTAGAATAGAGGCTTCTAGAGGGGAAGGGCCAAGTTAGAGGAGGTTCTAGAATTTGATAATTATATAATATCTTATGGATTAATTAGGATTAGTGAGGGGTTATGATAGGGATTAGGTGGGTTATTATGTACTAGGGGTGTAGGACAGTGTAGGAATAGGCTAGTGTAGGTGGGTAGGTGGGTCATGGGAATTTTTAAATTAACAAATAATGAATAAGTGGGATTAGGATAGGATTAATAGATAATTATAAAGATTAATATATTATTAGGGATGATATAAGGTTATTTAATAAATAAATGATGAGGGGGTAAATTAGATAAATGACTAGGATTAGGATAAAAGGGATAAATTAGCAAGATTAATTAGAATAATTAAAGTGAGAATAATTTAGTGTATACTTGTTTCCCCTCTTTGAAAGGGAATTCAAGTGAAAAAAGTGTAAGGAGTAATGGTATTTAAAAGAAAAACCATTTCATGGATGAATGTTAGTAAATGAGGTTAGTGGATATGATGCCTCCTTGAGGGGATATGCAAGGAAGAGTGAGATGAATGGCCACTCAAAAGAGGAAATGAGGGGTTGGATGCGATGGAAAAATGAGAGGATGAGATGATATATGTGAGATAGTTGATGAATAAAATAAAATTTACATGAGGATTGAGATCCAAAAGGATTATGCCCTGGCAAAGATAGTGCCATGATTGTCGACACATCCCAAGGGGGAATTAATCATAACATGATGATGATAAGATAAAATGCTACAAGATTTTGATATATCCCAAGGACAAATGCCATGGAGATTTTTAGGATAGGATAAAACTTGATTTGATAATATTAAATATAAGTTTAGATAAAGGTTGAAGTTAATCAATATGGTAAAGTTGATGAACAAGAAGAATGATGGGATTGAGTAACCAAAAGACTATATTACATCAACTCAATGAGCCATAATATGATGATAAATTTATGATTCATGTCATTCCATAAAATTTAAATTAATTATTGATGATGGAAATATGGATGTTTTGAGTTATTAGGCCTAATCGATAGGTGTAGGTAATTGACAAAAATATTAAAGAGATGATTGTGGGGATGGTGATTGATCAATAGATTGATTCATGAATGATCGATATTATATCTCAAGGATATGACTGATACAAATTGTGAGGGACATAAAAGATATGATTATGGATGATGAAAAAATATGTGAGAGTGGTTGATAAATCCTTGGGCACTAAAAAGTGGCTATGTGTTGCCTACATAGTCTGAAAAGACCTTAGGCTGATGTAGTTTAAATTAAATGATAAATGATGAGAGAGATTAGAGGATGATGATAATGGATGTTATAAATATTATTGGTTAGATAGAGGATTTGAATTATATTAGTATAAATGATTTTTAAGATGAGATATTAGATGTTGATGAATAGATAGATGATAAATAAAGGCATATTTGGATATTAGTTGAATGGGCTGGGATGATGGAAGTGATGATGGGATAAAGTTGATTAGATGATGAGGAGAAATGATAAAGCCATCATTAATATAATAAGTCTCATCATAGTCTAATCAATATGATAGATATGGCACCTGGAATTATACCCCATGATATAATTATGACCAAGAGGACATGGTGCCAAAGTGTGTAAAATAGGCAAATAGTGAACTTTGCATCATTGAGGGTACCCAAAAGCATCATGATAGATTTTGGTGTCATCATAGCATCATAATTCATTTCCAAATAGATAAAAAGAGACATGATGGAAAAAAACATAAGATAAACAAGATATATACATGATTCAAATAATTCAAACAACACAAATCGTACAAGTAACACACACAAGTATTTACATGTAATGTCACAATGTCTTGTCTAATGATGGGATGAGTGCTTAGGTAAAGGGATGGACTAGGAAGATCATGATGTGATTATGTACTTAAGATAGAATTATATTTATAATATACTTGTATTTTTATATGATTATTATGATTAGGATTATGATATAGGTAAGGATTGCGATCTAATAATTTGACTCAAGAGAGGATGGTTAGTATCATGTTAGTTTAAAAATGAAAACAAATTGAAAGAAACACACTAACTAGCTTAACATCTCTAGACCTAGACACTAAAGATATATTACTTTAAAAAATGAATAAAACACACAACTAAAATATAAAATAAACCTTATTTTACCTTCTTTTGATGCTCCAAAATGTTTGTTGTAGTGGCTTGCTCGACTTGTGCTCATGAAGTCTTCATCAAAGGAGGTTTGGTTATCTCCTCTTCTCCTTGGAACCTTGTGGAATTGTATTGGATTGGATTGGAATAAATTTGGCATTGTAACACTAATTTCAATAGATTTTGGAATCATTTATGCATTATAACTTTGCATTATCAAGACTTTTTTAATGATGTTCATGGCCTCTCTAATTATAGATTTTTGAGATTGATCAAATTCAACCTGAGCTGTCCATCTCAAGATCAAGATGTGTGGTTAAGAATTGATACAATTATATAATTAAAATTGATAAATAGGCTCATAAATATTTAGGATAAAGGATAAATTAATAGGCATGGAGGGCATTGATGAGGCATGGGAGGCATGAATCTTGATATTTGTGGCATTTATGGCGTAGGGATGTCTTCCCAAGAAACAAGGTCACCTGATGATGTAGATATTAAATATTCATTTCAAAAATATGTATTTAACAATTTTCCATGGAATTATTAATTAGGCTATAATTTTGTTTAATTATCTCTTAAGTATGATAAAGCACTTTGTGCACAAATTACTCAAATTGATCAAAATGCCTTGTTATTGGTTTTAAATTTGACTGGATTGAAATTGAAATTTAATGTTAGATACATTGGAACCATATTCCCATTTAGGATGTTTCCAACACATAATAACAAAGACACACATCTCATATAATAAATTTGATAGAAAAGAGCAATCCAAAGCACCTAAGTACAAAATTGGCATTTTGAATCAAAATGATTTGATCAAAGTTAGCTAGCCCATAAATTGCATTACCCCTTTTAATAATACTCTAGCTAAAATTGGTAATTAAATATATCAATTTCAACTCATTTAATGTGTTTTGGTGTTTTTAATCCAAATTGTGCACTTTGATGGAAATTGGTCAAAATCTTGGTTGGAGGTTATTAGTGGTTAGATTTAGGTGTCTACATTTTTCCCCTATTTTGAGAAGGAATTAAAAGCTATAAACATAGTAACATATTCTCAAATAATGAAAGGGTTTTGTATGCCTATAATTGCAATGATGATAAACTAACTGTATGATTCCCACTCGAGGGAATGGTTGGCACAAGTAGGTCAATAAATAGTCCTTCAATAAGAAGTGAAACAAGGGGACCAAAGAAAGGAAAGATGGTGGGGTGAAAACACAATAATTTTTAAAAAGTAGTCAAAATAACTAAGAATTCAAGTGGAATAGTGTACAATGGTTTGCCCAAAGGTGGTTAGAAGCATTGTACCTTGATATTGGTAATGTGGTATGATAACACAATGTTTTTCCCAAAGGCGATTATAATCATTGGGAAGATGGAGCTACCCCAGTTAGGATAGATAAAAAATATACCAATGTGCCCTTGTATGAGCAAAAAATGTAAAGTGGTGACAACACAATGATTTACCCAAAGGTGGTTATAATCATTAAGAAATTTAGGTGGTTAGGTTTGTAATGATTTGCCCATAGGCGGTTATAATCATTAGACCTCGATTATGGAAAACATGACAAACTTGGTTGAAGATGATGATAAGTTAACATAGAGGGTAATGATGAATTAAAACAACCTACTAGTAGGGACATGCTCATCTAAACTAATAAAGGTTGAAATTATTTCATGGTTAATTACTCTATTTTGGATATGATTGGGATTAAATCAAGATGTCATTGTTGAAGAGATGCCTCCATTGTTGAATATACTTCTTGAAGTTGAGGTTTATTGTATCATGCATTGGTAGGTATCATGGTATAACATCATGAGGACTTGGCCAAAATATGCATAAGGACTGATGCCCAAAATCCAATCCTCAAAATAGAAAATAATGCACTAATGATAAAAACCATGATGACAATGTAAACATATAAATATGGATAGATTTAAGTATAAGTGTGGGAAAGGAATCACCTAATGAACACACATAAACCAAATCAAGGAAATAATGTTGAAATCAAACAAACAGGTAGAAAAACAAACAAAATAATAAGAGATAAACAAACAAACAAACAAACAAACAAACAATGTAATAGAAACCATATAAAAATTTCCCTTAGAAAATAGGTGACAACTTAACAAATAGACAAAATGGGTCAATAGAAGAAAAGGAAGGGGTGGCCAATTTGTCTCCATATGCACTAGGTAATTGGATGCTACCTACATAGTTCCATAGATGTAATATCCAATAAAAAACTTCAAGCCAAATGTAGTTCTCCTAGGGAATGGGAAGAATGTGATAACTGATGAAAACAAATAGAATGGATGTGATAGAAGAATAGGAATGGTCTTGAAAAATGGCAAGTGCATGATAGAAAAAGGTTGAAAAAGATGGAGAAACTAAGAAATAAGTTATTTGCTTTCAACTTAGTAAGGGTTCCTAGAATCCTTAAGGCAAAGAAATGGTCAATGTTTTTGGTTTTTTCTAACAATTTTACAAAAGTTTTTAGAGTTTTTGAAGTATCATAACTTGATCAAGAATGATGAGACACTAAATGGTTCAAAATAATAAAATAGTGAGAGCCTTCAAACTTAGGTTGCTTGAAAAATGGTGAAAGTTTTCAAACTTAGGTTGCTCACAAAATAGCGAAAGCATGGAAACGTAGGGTGCTCACAAAATAGTGAGAGCATTAAAACTTAGGTTACTCACAAAATGGTGAGAGCATTATGAAAAGGGTGACTGAGCTGACCTCAACAAGTATCAAGAATTGCCTACATAGTCCCAGAGTAGAATTGCCTACATAGTCCCAGAGTAGGAACTCAAGTCATTGTAGTTCCACCCTTACAGTAGAGGAATTTTACTAGTGTAGTAGTCAATTCAAACAAAATAGGCATAATTGGTAAAAAGGCATAGTATGACATAGGAAGTGGAAAGTTGGTATGTCAAGGCTCAATAAACAAATGTTTCTCCTAGTTTTCCTATATAAATTTATAACTAGGACATAATGGCATGGATCAATGGTACTAATTTTCCTAAAGGTGGTTATAATTAGTAGAAAGATTGGTGATAACAAATGAAGGATGAAACTACCAAAAATTTTATCATACTTCTCCAAAATATGCTCTTTATTTGAAGTACTTGAAACAATTGATGAAATTGATCAGATTCTTTGATGCTAAAATTGTGCAATGAATGGCACAGAACCAAGGTCAAACAGGTTGGGTGGATAGGATTTAAAACATGTTTGGTTGATATAAAAAGATAGTAAGGTAGATGGCATGGGCTAAAAGGAATGATAAGAATGATACTTATACAAAAAAGAATAGAGAAAAAATAGCACAACATGAAACAATCCTTACAAACAATACACCTTAGCACTCAAGCATAGTACCGCTTGAGGTGAATAATATTCATCAACTCAGGAACTTTATCTCTATCTAGTGTGGTAAACCTATATGTTCTTGATCCATAATCTATATTAATGATGAAAGGCACTATCTAATTTGGTTTGAATTTACCTTTATGCTTTTTTTCAGTCATTGTATTCTTTTGGTTTTCTTTAAGAACAAGATCACCAAGTTCAAATGTTTTATACTTGACACATCGATTGTAGTGGCCTTTGAGTCGATTCTGATATGCCTAAAGATTGTTGAGCACAACTGTGCATTTTCATCAAGTAGGTCTACCTCTTATAGGTGAGCTACTCGATAGTCATGATCATCTAGGACATGCTTAAAATATATGCATAGTGAAGGTAACTTGACCTCAATGGGAAGGATGGCTTATATTCCATTAATAATTGAATATGAAGTGGCTCTTGTAGGGGTATGATGATTGATATGATATGCCCAAAGGGCAAGGAATATTTGTAGGTACCAATCATGACCAGCATCATTGACAATATTTTTGAGTATATTGACAATGATTTTATTTGATGCTTAAGCCTGACCCTTACTTTGAGGGTAATATGCTGTAGAAAAATGCTCTATGATGTTATATTCAGTACATAGCTAGTCTGCATCCTTGTTCTTGAATGATCCTCCATTATTAGATATAATGTTAGAGGGGATACCATAGTGGTAAATGACATGGTGTAAGATGAACTTATAAATTTTCTTTCCAATCACGTGAGGGGTATAGCTTCAACCCATTTAATGAAATACTCAATGGTGGTAAGGATATGTTTATGGCTGTCAAATGAAGTGGGGTTGTTCTTTTCAATGAGGTTGAGTCCCCATGTAGCACATGGCCATAATGTCAATGTTAGTTTTAGAGTTTGTGTTGGGGCATGAATTAGATTAGCATGCCATTGACATTTGTCACATTTCTTAACATATGTAATTGCATCTACATCTATCATGCACTAATAATAACCAGTATGCAAGAGATTTTTGGATAGAACTACCCTGCTAGAATGAGTGCCACATACCTCTTTGTGAACTTCTCTTAATTCTAGCATAGAATCTACTGAAGTTAAATAATGAAGTAGAGTTCCATCAAAACTATGCTGGTAAAGGGTGGATCTAAGTAGAGTATAATGAGTGGAGTGATGGATAAAGGCTTTGGTTTGTTTTTGAGATAAGTTAGGTGTTATGACTTGGTCATGAAGGTAGTTGTAAAGGTCTGATTACTAGATAGAATTAGGACTAACAATATCACAAATCATTGTAATGGTTAAAGGTTCATGAGTTAGTGAAAACAAATTCTCAACAAGAAACTGATATTCTCTATCTTTATCAGTTTGTCAAATCAGAGAGCCAATATTAGTCATGGCATCTTTAGTTCTATTACTAGCCCTTGGTATATGCTTAAATTGGATATTTTTAATTTTTTATTTTAGGGTATCGACCATAGCCTTATATGGAACCAACTTGTCATCTTTGGTTTGAAAATGATTTGTGACCTGATTGATGATTAATTGAGAATCACCATAAACTTAGAGATGAGATATGTTCCAGTGTACTACCTATCAAAGTCTTATGATAAGTGATTCATAATTGGCCATGTTGTTTATACAAGGAAAAATGATTCTAAATGATTTAGGGATTATATCACCCTATGGTGTAATAAATAAAAAGCCTACCCCCGATTCATGTGCAGTAAATGAACCATAAAAATATAGCTTCTAGTGCTACTCCTCAATAGGTGTGTCGATGACAATCATTATGGATTCATTAGGAAAATGAAATGTGAGCATATTTATGTCTATAAGGGGTGCTTCAGCAAGTTGATCTGTAAGGAACTATCCTTTGATTGCTTTCTGATTGACATACTCTATGACAAACTCACTAAGAAGCATGATCCATTTTGCCATTCTACCTTGTAAAGCTATTTTATATAGTAGATACTTGAGCAGATCTACTTTTGAAATTACCATGGTCTTACTTTTCAACATGTAATGGTGTATTTTTTGAGTTGTTAAGACTATGGCTAGACAAGATTTTTCAATAAGTACATAGTTGTGTTCATATGTGACCAAGATATAGCTTGAGTATTATACTACATGCTCTTTTCCATTGTTATCATGCTAAGCTAAAAGTTCCCCCAAGGCATTTTTAGTAGCTAATAGATACAAAAATAATGGATTTCCTAGCATAGGAGACAACAAAATAGGTAGATTAACTAGATAGTCCCTAAATTTTTGAAAAGTTATTTATTAGTGATCATCCCAATGAAATGCAACTCAATTATTTAGAATATGTGTGACTAGATGACACTTGTCTACTAGCTAAGAGATGAAGTGTTAGATTGACTAGATCTTACCCTGTAAACTATAGAGTTGCTTCAAATTGGTTGGTGGTGGGATCTCGATTATAGCATAAACTTTGGTTGGATAGACTTCAATGCCCCTACGAGACACAATGAATCCAAGTAACTTTCCTAAGGTTACTCCAAACACACATTTATTTGGATTGATTCTGACTTTGTACTCCCATAAACTTTCAAATATCCTACATGGCACTGCTGGATGGTTAGCCCTAGTCTTGGATTTTCCTAATATGTCATTGACATAGTCTTCAATAATATCATGCATCATATCATGGAATATTATGGTCATGGCCATTAGATATGTAGCTCCAACATTCCTAAGACCAAATGGAATTACTTGATAACAAAATGTTCCCCATAAAGTGATGAAAACTATTTTATGTTGGTCTTATGGTGTTATTTTGATATGGTTGTATCATGAAAATCCATCCATGAGTGAAAACATTTCATAACCCACTATGGAGTCAATGATCATGTCAATATTATGAAATATAAAGTCATCTTGAGGATAATCTTTGTTTATGTCTTAAAAGTCAATACAAATTTATATTCCTTTAGGATTTTTGCTAATAGGTACAACATTAGATATCTATTCTGAGTAGTTAATAGATCAGATACATCATGCTTCTAATATTTTTTCCAAATCTTTCTTTACCAAGATAATAATGTGAGAATGCATCTTTTGTAGATTTTGTTTCACTAATTTGGCATCAAGATTGACCATAAGGTGGTGCAGAACCAAGGTGGAGTCCAAACCTGGCATATCAGAATAAGCCCATACAAAGATATATACAAATTCTCTCAACAAAGTTGTAAAGACTTCATATTTCTCCTTAGTGAGGGATATGCCTAATTTTATCCATTTTGGGTTTGATGGAGTCCTGATGTTTCCCTCTATTGTATCTTCAACTAGAAGGGTTGAACCATCTTCTAAGATAGTAGGTAAAGACTTGAACTATTTAACTATATTAGGGTCCTCTATTAGGACTTACTCTTCAACATGTCCTAGGCATGATGAATCTTTGTCCCCCAATGGGAGAGTTGTCCATGTGACAAAAATAGTAAAAAAATCTTGAAGAATTCGATCAAACACTTGTTGTTGCTCAAAAATGAACTCAAATCCATAGGCAAGCCCATCATTGGTGGTCTCCTAGTCTAAATTTGAAGAAGTATGAACACCCCCATCTAATGGTGTGTAAAATAGATTTTCACCACTAGACTAGCCTTTATCTTTACTTTTTCCTTTGTCAAAAAGCACCTCAAAGAGGTTTTCACTTTGGGACCTCAATTTTTTATTTATTTGTTTTTGGCTAAGGGTGTTCACCCGCTCTCCAAAATAGACTTCAGGATCCAATGTAATTGAGAATCTTAATTTATGATCTCCCAACAAAACATTGTCTCTAAGGCCAAAAAAGTCACATAACACCTCATCATTTTGAAACTCATCAATCGGAAAATTGGATTCTTTTTTGTCCCAATATATCATTTAGGGATAGTATAATGGAAATTGATTATGATGAATGATGGAGGTAAGGGTATAAATGGTATTATTATCTAATAGGTTAGTCTCAGCTAGGTCATCAAAGGTGAGGCTATGATTGGACTCTACTTCACTGTTGGTATCATCATCACTAGCCATCAATGATGGAACTCAACTAAGAATGTGGGGTCATCACTAGGCGGTTTAAATCCAAGTCCATAGGGTCTTTTATATTTAGTCATGGAGATTGGCTCAATGGTTCCTTGTTGATTCGGTTTGAGGCATGTTCCTTCATAATCTTGATGCTCCATGATCCTATTGGGAATAGGATACTTTGCACTTTTATAAAAATCAGAATGGTTGCCATTGTACAACCATGATTCATCCCCTTCAAGATGGTCTGGTTCTAGGCTAAATGCTAGTACAAACATGACAGGTCCCTTATCTTTATTCTTTTATTACCAATGCATGCATGGGTTATTTTTAGGTCACCCAAATGTCTTTGGATTCTGAGGAAGATTAACAATATGGAAGGTATCATGGGTCACATACTCCCCTAGGCCATTATCTAAAATGGTGAAATGATTGGAAGCTTTAGGAGGTGGCATGTGGGAAAAGGAATCCAAGGTATTAATATCTATGCAAATATCCTATGAAGGATCAATAAGTATGACCTTTCCTTTATCCTACTTGGAATTTGGATTCATGTTATATTGGTAATTGTAGCTTTGAAACTTGGCCTCAAGATGTTTACAGTGTTCATATGGGTGTAAAAATCTTAGAATATTTACTTCCATCCCTAAGTGGAAGAAATTGATACATTGGTGTAGCGTTGATGAGATTGCACAAATCTCATGTAACCAAGGCCTTTCTAAAAGCATATTATATTAGAACTCAAGATCAAGCACATGGAAAAGTGTATCATGGGTCAAAGGCCCAATGATAACCAGTAAGCTAATGGTGCCTTGTGATTATCTCTCCTGATTATCATAGGCTTTGAGAGTTATCATTTTTGGAAGTAGATCTACCATTATGAACCCAAGAAGCTTGATGAGCTTTAGAGACACTATATTGAGGCCTGATCCATTGTATATAAGGACACATTTCACTTTATACCACTTTATATAAACTTCTATGTATAATGGATTATTATGGAGTGGGCCAATGGAAGACATATCACTATGGTTAAATGTGACTTGTTGGGCTGGAGCTAGGTGTCTAACCAAAGCTTAAAATTTATCAGGGGATATGTCACTGGAAATAGTGGATTGGGTTAAAAACTCATTCAAAATGTTCTTATGGATTGTTGATGTTCACATTAAATCTAAAATAGAAATTTTTATCAGTGTCTTCTGAAATTGTTCTACAATGTCAAACTTCTTATCTTGGTCATTGGTGAATGGTTTGTTTTGAGACTAAATGATATACAAAGTGGTAGATAGTTATGGGCCTGAGATAGTAATCTTTGACCTCCAAGTTATGATTGCATAATTGGGATTAGATGCTAGATCATAATTGCTAACAAATGTTGGGAATGGTGTGGGATCAGATAGGACAAGTCTTAGTTATTAGTGTACTTGTAAGTGGTCATGTGGCAAGGGTGAGGTATTGGTATAAGGTCCAAAATTGGAAGTCCTAATTTGCTAGTTCAATTGTGTGTGATCCTAAGTCAAAGAATGATTATCCATTTAATTTGGTTGAGTGGTATTATTTAGTAATGGTCTAGGCTGATTAGTGATCAATCTAGGATTAATGGAGATGGTATTAACACTACCCCTTACAATATGACCTACAAACCTATTGTAGTCATGTGCAACTATATGGTAGGTTTATTGGTTTTTACCATTCTGACCTTATTTTTTTCCATTGTTTTGACATTGTGGGTTTTATTTATTCTATTGGTTCGGCCTTTGTTTTTTATACTATTGATTTTGTTGTTGTACCAGTGAGTGTTATTGTTGTTACTGATTATTATGTTGATACTGTGTGTTATTCTAGGGAAATGGGTTTTGATAAATCCCAAGAGTTTGATTGGAGGTAGAAGCACCATTATCCAATGTTATATCCCCATTCTCCAACATATTCTCAATAAAATGCTTGATTTTCACACATCTTTATAGATTATGCATGTTTACCCAGTGATATTCATATAATTCATTTTCATGGTACTAATTAGGATAAGGAATGCCTTATGGATAATGTGTTGGTATAGGCCAACTAATTAGATTAGTAGTGGCAAGTTTGCAAAATACAAACTCAATAGGCTCTCCTAGGTGACTAAAGACATGAGAAATAGGCATAGTTCTCCTTGGAAGAAGGGTTTACAATGGTAAAGTTTGTTATATTTATTGCATAGGTCTTGGTTGTGGTGCTTGTGGCATTGGTTGGAGAGGTTGGTGTGTAATAGTAAGCTGAAAAATGTGGTGTAGATTATGTTTTCACCATTTGAACATGATGTGACTTGATTACTTCATTACCCATAACATTCCTATTTCTATTAAATTGATTTGGTCTATCTTGGTTATTGGCCTGTGCTAGTTGTGATGTTTGCACTTGGATTGGATGTTAGTTTTGGCCAATTCCTTGATTGGTACCTTGATTTTTATTATTTGATGTAATCTTGATGATCCATTTATTAATAAGGGCTCAATCAATCAACAAGCCTTTGTTGATGATCTTCTTGAAAGTATGTGCACATTGTATTTCTAGATGATAAGCTATATCACTATGTAAATTTTTAGTAAACACAGTGGCTAATTATTTATCTAGTAAACTATGGGTGAATCAGCTTGCAAGGGCTCTCTGTCACTATAGATAACTTACAAAACTCTCACCAACCTTTTTTTTTGCTTGTGTTAAGTTAACTAATGAAATCTCATGTTTGAGATTATAGGAAAAGTACTACACAAACTTATTGGAAAGATCATCAAAATCTATTACTGAATTCTTGGGAAACTTTAAAAATCACTCCAAGGCTTGTCTAGCCAAGATCCTTGGAGACAAAAATAAAAGGTATATATCTCTATATGCCATTGGTTGACATGTGATAAATAATTTGGTTAAATGGGCATTAGGGTCACCTTTCCATTTGTATTTGTCAAATTTCAGTGGCTCATAGCCTAGAGGAAATGGTATTTACAAGTAATCCATGTTGAATGGATAAGAACACATGTCATCCAACTTAAACTTTTTAGTCTATTTCCTAACCTGAATGGTAGCAATTACATCCTTCATCTGTTGCAATTCTTGGAATAGGAAATTGGAAGGAACATTGGTTTGAGGGAGAATATTGGTTTGGGTAGATAGTTGGGAGGTCATAAGTGGGACACTTTGACTAGGGTATGATGGAGATATCTTTTGGGGTATATTAGTTTGGTTGGGAAATAGACCAAAACTATGCATACGTAGATTAGGATATACTTAGAATTGTACATTTGGTTATGCGATATTCTAGTTTGGGTTGGCTATGAAGGTTTAACTTGGAGGATTTTATGGTTGGGATGGAGGAATATAACTATCTTATGCCTACTGTGGTTGAAAAGGGACATGTTGTCGACTAATCAAACCTTACTATTGAGTGGGAATATATGGACCAAGACCCTGTATATGAACTTGTAGCACATATTGAATCGATTTTTGTCTAGTAAATACTTGAGAAACATGGGAGCCTCCTTGTTACATGAATCCTTGTTGGGAATCCAAAGCATGTTGAAGATTTAGCATCTATCATTGCCCAATATTTACACATTATTGGTTAGTCATCATTTGATTTTGGATTGGTACACTAGTATGTGACTGAAGATGTATACTTGTCACTACCGATGAGGTGGAACATTAGTTTCTTCTTATTGAGGTGGTAATACATTCATCCTCTATTATGTTGGTACACTAGATTTTGCGTAATGTTTTGGAAAACTATTCATCACTTGTTGAGGAGAAGTAGGATTCACCACATTTGGCTATTGAGGTACAACATTGGGTACTATTTGACTACCTAATCTTATTGGTTGCATAGTTGATGAAGTAGTTGGTTAAGGTTGGGATGTAGAAACTCCTACTTCATGGTATGATGATCCACTCATGGTATTCACTATAGGTACATGTTGTTGACTAGTTATTTATGCGTTAGTACCACTTGGATTTAGATTAGACGTTGCTTGCACATTATCCACTATATTTTCTCATTATTATATATAGAAGTAGAAGACACTTCTTTAATAATGGTCATATGCAACAAGTTGTCTACTGAAGTGTTTTACATGAATGGATCTAAACTCTGATTGTCTTGACTAGTTAACTCTATCAAAACTTTTATTGAAGGAATTAAGTCAATAATAGGTTTTCTCACCATGGTCATCGGCTTGAAATCACATGCTAGATTTAGGTAGGTTTGATATGCCATCTACATTTGGTTAAAGTGGTCTTCCATGAGGTTTTTGTCTCTATTAGGCATATTAGGATCCTAATATGTTATTTGGACTAGAGCCAAAATATTGCTAGAAGAAGCCTGTTGATCATAAATTATGTTGTGGGGCATTCTTACTAGGCTTGGTAAATAATCATGAGGGAAGTCTAATGGAAACTTAGACCCTACATCTATGGCTCTAACCAAAATCTCATCTTTGTTCTCTAATAAATGATGCTCAAATAAAAATGGATCATCAGTGGAAGGTGTATTAGTAGAGCATGAATGTTGAAGAGCTAGTTTATTAGTTGTGGGTATTTTAGCTAAGTATTATGTATTTTATTCTTGGTCTTGTTCTAAATAAAGTGGTGTATTAACCAAATAGTTATCCAATAGATCTTGGCTTTGTGCCCCTAATTGAGTATTATAAGAGGGATACAGATCCATCTCATAAATAATATTATCTGTGTATGGGTCTTGCACCATTTCTTCCTACATAACCACATTACTAATCCCTAGATTGTACATGAGTCCACTACTAGTGTAGGAATACATGTTGGGATCCATAGTCAGTGTTTTTGCAATAAAAGGTCAAATATTTCTACAAACTCTAAAAAGACAATGTCTAAAAGCCGATGTTCAAACTTGGTCTAGATTCATCAAAAGGATCAAAAGGTTTATGAAAAGATTTGTGATAACAAAAGATAATGTTATGTGTCTAATGTTACACATCTTACACAAAAATATTAAGTAAATGAACCAAAAATCAAAATTCTAAACTCTAAGGTTGAAGTGTTTCAAATCAGTCTAATCTAGGAAATTAAAAGTTTCTAGGTCTTTTGGCCAAAATGTAGCGTCAAAAGATAGGTTCAAATAAGGAATGTGATAGGACTCTTGGCCAAATAGTGTCAAAAGCTAGACTTTTAAAATAGATGAAAGTTTTAATCTAACAGATTTGAAACACTTCTAACAAACACTAGGCATTTGATTCTTGGACATGGACTCAATCAAATAGGTATAAGGTATGAAACAAAAATCACTTTAGAATAGTTTGTTTTCTCATAAATAATGGTATAAAACTTGGTTATTTTGAAAAATAAGCTAGACAAAAAGTGAACAACATAATTGTGCTAGACAAAGGTTCACAAAGGTATACTCGGCTAGGTTTGAAAATGTAGGAACAAATTTGAACTCTATGTAAGAGGACCTATAAAACAATATCTAAAATGTTTTAGGTAGCGTAATAGTGTTATACTATCTAAAAGATGTGACAAAATATTTGTTTCAAATTTGTTCCTACATTTTCAAACCCTATAAAATAATATCTAAAATGTTTTAGGTAGCGTAATAGTATTAGACTATCTAAAAGATGTGACAAAATATTTGTTTCAGAAACTCTCTAAGGCAAAGATAATTTCTCACAAATTTGATAGCATAACACTACCAACATTGTGGTACATAGACTCAAAGTGCAAGTGTTTAACACAAAATGACTGAAGTCTATCAAATGGTGATAATGATCATGAGTCTTAAATGGTCTTCAACCCAAATTGGAAATTGAACCCAAGTTCTCTCAAGTTTAGTGCAAATGGCGAACCCACTTAACACATCAACCTTATGAAGTTATAAAGGTGAAATTTTGAATTTATATTATAAATGAATGACTTAAATAACTTTGGCAAAGATCTAGACTCAATTGAGTAGCATAACTATGCCAAAGTGGATGATATGACTCCAAGTTTTGACGAATCTTGAACAAGGTGAATTGATGATTTCTCACAAGCATAACACTACCTTATTCAAACAAAACTGGGGGACATGTGTTTGGTTTTCATTATTTTTTCACGCCAAATTTTGACTCCAAAAAAGACTTTTAATCTATGAAAAAACCAATTAATTAATCACCCTTAGATCTTAAACTGAGTAGGTTACTTGGTATCATTGGAATCCATTAATATACATCATTTGAGAGGATTTTAAATGTGCATCCAAAAGTAAATGCACATTATATAGTAGGGTTTTTACACCCCTCTTATCTCAAATGATAGTACTATGACATGGACCTTGAGGCACACCTTACACCAACAATACTTATATGACAAGTGGAGATTTATCTAAGATCTACAAGTTTTTGAACATTCTAGGGGAATCAATTGCATAATGACTTTCATGTCAAACAATGCAAAATAAAAGCATAGATTTTGGGTCCATATCACTTGGCTTGTTGTAAAAAGGTCTAGTCATTTTTGTAACCACTACATCTTGTTGTTCATTCAATGTAATGTGATGTCCAAAGTGCCACTACATCTTGTGTGAAACTCTAATATGGAGCCAAATGAAGTCAATGTCGAGAGATGAAACCCCAGGTCAAATCTTCCCTAAATAACTCATAGGAGGTAATGATGTCCCCTTCACAGGCCAAGTTTGAATGAAATAAAATATGAATAGAAAGAATTTAGGGTCATTTTCAAGGTCACCCAAACTTTCATGAGTTTTTAGGAAGTGCTTTAGATGACATTCTTTCTCAGCTTTGGACTAGGCTTTTTGCAATAGGAATGGAACTTTTGATTCCAAGGGTTACCTAAAGGGGACAAATAGAAGAGCATAAATACAACACTCCTCTCTTTGCTAAACAAAATTATATAAAACAACTATTGAAGACAAAAATGATAAGTGTGTTCAATTTTAAGCCCAAATGAAAGATTTAGTGGTGTTCATTTGACACCTTGGTCTTAATTTGTAGCTTTGAAATCCAACTACAAGATTTAAGCAATAACACCCTAAATGATTTTCCTTCAAGAACCAAAATGAAAAGTTTGACTCATTTTAAAACACCCCAGAAGAAGTTTAAAAGGATATTTTTAAGCTTGCTTTGATGATTTTTCAAGTAAAACCTATACAAAAAATGTTAACAAGATGTTTAGCTTAGAAGCACTTTTGAATATGAAACAACCAACTTAAAAATAAGAGCTCTCAGGTTTGTGTAAAAAAAAACACAATGATCATCATCAATTATATTAATTGATGATGACAAATTTTATGCAGAGTAACAATGATTTTACTAACCAGTGATGGTTAGGTAGACTGATTTCAGTTTTTACTAATGCTAACTGATGATGGTTATATAGACCGATGTCAATTTACTCAACCAATGATGGTTACTAAGTAAACCCATGACAAAGAAAAAAATGGACAAATGAAGTTAGAAAACCACTTAGAAAGATTGTTAAGCATCCAAGTTAAAAAAATTTAAGTTGCCTCATGCTCTCCTTCATACGTGGGATACATTAGGTCCCACCGAGTGTGCCATTATGTGATCTAGGAATTTGACTCAAGAGAGGATGGTTAGTATCGTGTTAGTTTCAAAATGAAAACAAAATGAAAGAAACACACTAACTAGCATAACATCTCTAGGCCTAGACACTAGGGAGAGCTTAGTTAACAAACATGAATAAAACACACAACTAATATTCAAAATAAACCTTCTTTTACCTTCCTTGGATGCTCCAAAATTCTTGTTGTAATGGATTGCTCAGTTTGTGATCATGAAGTCTTCATCAAAGGAGGCTTGGCTATCTCGTCTTCTCCTTGGCACCTTGTGGCTTTGGCTTGGATTGGATTGGAATTAATTTGGCATGGTAACACTAATTGAAATAGCTTTTAGAATCCTTTTTGCACTATAAAGTTTCATTATCAAGACTTTTTAAATGATGTTCATAGCCTCTCTATTTATAGATTTTTGAGATTGATCAAATTGAACCTAAACCATCCATCTCAAGATCAAGATGTATGGCCAAGGATTAATTTAATTTTGAAATTAAAATTGATAAATAGGCTCATCAATATTTGGGATAAATGAGTAATTAAGATGCATGTAGGGCATTGATGAGACATGGGAGGCATGAATCTTGATATTTGTGACATTTATGGCCTAGGGATGTCTTCTTAAGAAATGAAGTCACCTGAGGATGTAGATATTCAATATTCATTTCCAAAAACAAGTATTCAACAAGTTTCCATAGAATTATTAATTATGCTATAATTTGGTTTAATTATATATTAAGCATGATTAAGCACTTTATGCACAAATTAATTAAATTGATTAGAATGCCTTGTTATTGGTTCAAATTTTGACTAGATTGGATTTGGAATTCAATGTCAGATGCATTGGAATTGTATTCCCATTTAGGATGTTTCCAACATAAAATAATACATACACACATCTCATACAATAAATTTGATAAAAAGAGCAATCCATAGCACCTAGGTGCAAAATTGGCATTTTGACTTGAAATGATCTGATCAAAGTTAGCTAGCCCATAAATTGCATTGCCCCATTGAATGATACCCTGACCAAAATCATCACTTGAATATATCAATTTAAACTCATTTGATGTGTTTTAGTGTTTTTAAGACAAATTTTGCACTTTGATGGAAATTGGTCAAAATCTTGGTTGGAGGTCATTGGTGGCCAGATTTAGGTGTCTACAAGGATATGGATTTTGAACTAGGGGAGAGACTTTGATGAGGATTTGGATATGGGGACTTGGATTAGGATTAGGATAAGGATTTAGAGATTTATATGAGAGACATAAGACTGATCAAGAAAAAGTGAGACTAGGTCAATGTTAGCATGATATATACTAGATAGGAGGATTGATGATGTTATTATGAAAGATGAAAGGCATGGAGATGGATGCAGCTAGGGAAAAGGTATAAGACAAGACACCATGGACTATTTTTGGCTTTTTCAAATTTTATGATATTTAAGGTTTTTGAAATATTTCATTTTTTATGGATTTTTCTAATCTATATATACACTATACTAATGGGGTTACTTGAAAAGTGAACACCAAGCCTAACTACTAAGATAAGGATGAATGGATGAAATATTTGATGGGATGGCAAAAATATGAGGATGATGGTGAAAAGGGGAGGATGACATCATCATGTAGGAAACATATATCTATTGACCTGAGTGTTCATTGGAGGATATGATAAGATGATTCTAGAACATTTCTCAAGACATATTATACTCCCTTACGAAGGTCAAGACTAGAATAAAGTATGGACATAATAAGATACATGATATGATGGTAGTGGTGTCACCAAATCTCATACCATCGATCTCATTTACATGATTGAATGCATGTCCTTAATCTTTATCTGTAATATAAAATGTGTGTCATTAATATGCTTGTTCACCATGATAATTATACTTATCATAATTATTTTAGATCTTAGGATGCACTAACTTTTTGACCTTGAGATCACCATTGGATATTTAGTTGCATGATCAAATATGTACCAGTGATCTTTATCCCAGACTTTAACATGGATCATCGATCGAGATTTGTACAAAAGAACATGCACCATTGATCTTACTTGAATTTTTTACTTTGTTGGACACCCATGTTCCATTGATATGTTATTTGATCAAAAACCAATTTAAAACTTGGAAGCCTTGCATTTAACACTCAATTTTTAAATCAAAATAGTTATTTGTTAAGGCTTTAAGTTGACATCCCCAAGCACATCTCACACTATTAGATCATTTTTGAATGCTTATATTTTGAGATAGTATACACACCAAGACACCAAAATTTTAGGGAAAATTCATGCTAGAGAAACTAACATATTAGATGTTAGAAGGAAGATTGGAACACTCAGACATCTTGAAAACTATGCCACTTTCATATATGACTCTAATATGACTCAAATGGCACAAAGACTAAACTAGACCATGACCAAGGTTAAAATGGTAATATATTAGATCAAAAAAATTATAACACACCCTGTGGTACCCTATATAAGTTTTAACTATAGTGGGTTTACCCATTTTAACTTGTGGTCAAAATGGTCAACATTTTTAAAACTATTGTCACCAAATCTTTCACCGTCAATCTTATCTACACATTTGAACATGTTCCATTGATCTTTATCTATAAGATCAAATGACTACCATTGATCTTCTTTTTCACCATGATCATGACACTTGGCATAATTACATTTGATCTCAAGATGCACTAACTTTTTGACCTTGAGCTCATCATTGGATCTTTGTTTGCATGATCTAATATGCACCGTTGATCTTTATCCCAATCTTTAATGTAGATCATCGATAGGGATTTATATGAAAGAACATGCATCATCAATCCTACTTAAATTTTTGACTTTGTTGGATACCCATGTGCCATTGATCTACAATTTGATCGAATGTCATTTCACCACTTGGTAGCCTTGCATTTAACTCTTAGCTTTTGAATCAAAATAGTTATTTACTAAGGCTATAAGTTGACGTCCCTGGGCATGTCTCACACTATTAGATCATTTTTTAAAGATTATATTTTGAGATAGAAGACACACCAAGACACTAATCTTGTATGTAAAATTCATGGTATGGAAACTGACATATTGGATGTTAAAAGGAAGACTAGAAACCTTGAACATCTTGAAAACTATGTCACTTTCATATATGGCTCTAAGATTACTCAAATGGAACAAAGACTAAACTAGACCATGACCAAGGCTAAAATGACATTATATCAGATAAAATTAAATACACACCTTGTGATACCCCTATATAATTTTTGACTATAGGGGGTTGACACATTTTGACTTGTGGTCAAAATGGTCAACATTCTTGGTGATTTCCCAAGAGTGGTATGCTTCCTATGCCATGACCAGTTGCCTAATCCTATCCATTGAGATATGGAGTCACTTTTATATAGGTTTGAAACACAAATTGCCTTATAATAACACACTGAACAATAAAAAATAATGAGAAAAAGACACAAATCAAGAAACACACATGTGATCAACTAGAACACTTATGGAACATAACACATAAAACAAACTTACTAACACTAACTAACCTAAAAAGAGCACATCCTCCAAGATCAAAAGGGAAGTTTTAAACCACTCTTTCCTCTTGAGATGAAGGATTGAATGAGGTATGTAACCTTTTCACCCTTGACATTGATGCCTTATTTTTCATGGTATTTTCCAACTTCATTGGCATGATGTTCAATGAGAACAAAGTAGATCCAACTAGGTCAGCTATGGAAATGAACTTATTTTACATCCAAATAATCTCAACTTTCTCATAGGGATCCTAAACTACAATTTCTAATTATGGTTTAGTAAGACATACCTTCCTGATTTCTATGGTGTTCTCAATAAGACTAGGTTTCTTCTCAACTACAAGTTCTTAAAGATCATCAAGGAGGTATACATATTCTACCCAATCTTGGTCATTTTCTTCCATGGAAAAAAAAATTCTCTGCCTTCTCAAGTACTTGACCCTTAATGTGCAAGTTTGAATATATGGAAGTACTCTTAACCTTGTTCTCCTCCATGATAAAATGTATTTGATGTTTGAAAGCACCAAATTTTCCTTTATCATATTCAACCTCAAATAGAGTTCTTAACTATCCTTGAGGAACCTAAACTTATACCTTGACCTTATTCTCCATGTTCATAACTTATTGGGCATAAAATACATCAAACGTCTCCATGGTTTTAGGCTCATGATCAGTTGAAAGACATTCACCTTCATGTTTCAACTTGTCAAATTCCTTACATATGGTGTTGAACCTTTACCATAATCCATATTCCTCATGAATGTCATCTTCAAGAGCTATATCATCATTGATAGTAGGTAAGAGGTCTTTATCAAGTACGTCCTCTTTCACATCAAATTTTGTACTGATAGTTGTATTAGGATCTTTAATGTGTTTCTCTTCATTCAAGAAGGTAAAGTTGCACTTGTGTCTACCAAGGGGAGTCCCTATATTGATTTATTCTTCATAGTCACTCATGACATCCTCTTGATCAACTATGTCTTGAGATCTTTCCTCTTCACTTACTTCCCTCAAGTTGGGTTCTTTTTCCAAGAAGGGGTGAGGTGGAAGGTTGATGGATAGGCTCATGGGTTTGAGGTGAAGGATGAGATGTGATGGGGGGTTGATGAGTTTGAGATGGAGTGTAAGGTGAAGGAGAGGGATTGTGAGTGGATTTAGGAAAGAGGAAAATAATAGAAAGCTCATAAGGAAGTGAATTTTTGGGCTAACTAAAAGGAAGAACACCTACATAAGCATGAGTTGCACCTTGTCAATAGCTTTCTTGAGACTCTTCACTACTAACCTATCCAATTTTGAGCTCTTTATCTTCCTGCATACTTAGCCTATTTATTGAGCATTAAAAACACTTCTTTGTTAAGTTTAGATGTATTTTTATACCCCATTTATTTCCTTTTTTCCTTCAATTATCTCTAGAACACACATACACCTTCAAGCAACACCTCTTAACCAATTCATGTGATGATCAGGGGGCACATCATACTCATCATCCTCTATTCTCATGTTCTCTTTGTTAATTAGTAACTATGGTATGGATGCCAATAAAGACTTGATATATGATGTGGCTGATAGAAGAGGAGGAGGGCAATGATGGGGATCAAGACCAGATTTAGATTTTTGTATTTGAACTTGTAAGAATTTAATTCTTTCCTTTTGATATCTTGGATTAGATTCCATAGAATCATCTGATTCCTCATGACAAGACTCATAAGAGTAATATTGAGGTTGATAAGCATCATAATATGAATGATAGGGCTCATATTATGATTGATAGGGAGGTATTTTTTTATAGGTGTCTTGGTAGCCTTCCTCATAGGGCTATCTAATAACATGGTGTCTATATGGGGGTAAAATGGATGACTATAGGGTTGCCATGGCTCATAAGATTGATAGCCATTTTTGTAGGACTATTAAGGAATATAATGTGGTTCATACCAAGGTTGATAGTGGGGTTCATGGTAGGAGTACTCACCATAGCTATTCATATCAGCCTCATGTATCAAATTAGATGCAAATTGATCAAAAACTCAATTGAAGATATTTGGATTGCTTACAACTAGAATTTATCATTTAGAGTCACCATTGGTTATAGATTACTTGCTTCCAAAATATGATTAGAGGAAAGACACACCAATAATTTTTCCACTCTCTTGGACCTTGGTCCCACTGAGCATGCCAGAACTATTGTCACCAAATCTCGCATTGTCAATCTCATTTACATGGTTAAATGCATGTCATTGATATTTATTTGTATGATTAAATGCATGCCATTGATCTACTTGTTTACCATGATCATGATGCTTGGAATAATTACATTCGATCTTAGGATGCACTAATTTATTAACCTTGAGCTTGCCATTAGATCTCCATTTGCATAATCAAATGTGCACCATTGATCATTATCCTAGTTTTTAATGTGGATCATCGATCAAGATTTTTATACAAGAACACACATCATCGATCTTACTTGACTTTTTTACTTTGTTAGACACCCACGTGTCATTGATCTAATATTTAATTAAATTTTATTTTACCACTTTACAACCCTACATTTAATGCCCAATTTTTGAATCAAAATAGTTATTTGTTGAGGCTTTAAGTTCACATCCCAAAGAAAATATCACACTGTTAGATCATATTTCAAAGATTATATTTTGAGATAGAAGACACACCAAGAAATAAAACTTGTAGTTAAAATTCATGGTAGGGAAACTAACATATTGGAAGTTAGAAGGAAGACTAGAACACTCAAACATCTTAAAAATTGTGCCACTTTCATATATGACTCTAAGATGACTCAAATGGCATAAAGATTAAATTATACCATGACCAAGGATAAAATGGCATTATATCAGATAAAATGAATTAAAACACACCCTGTGATACCCCTATATAAGTTTTGACTATAGGGGGTTGACCCAGTTTAACATGTAGTTAAGATGGTCAATAGGTAGATGACGGGTAAGAAAAATGGGCCAACGAATAGGATAGATAAGGATGACATATATGGGTTTGATAAAGGATGGATTTTTTCCCCAATTGTTAATGTAAAATGTAGATAATATATTATTTTAATATGATGTTGGAAACCATTTTTCATCATGGAACTTGCACCAAGGCACCAAAAGACTAGTTTTCACCATTAGATGAATGATATTTTATTTTTTATTTATTTATTTTCTTTTTCAATTTTTTGGGCATCTTGATTTATTACATATGTGTACGATATGAAATAATGTTAGAATTTTCATGATCTTTAATCAACACCTATTCTAGAGATATTACTTCTAGGACCATGTTGTCACCAGTAGATGTATTGAGGTCCATGTGACCTTTCGTGATTCTTTATTGATATTCCTCTAGATATCTATTATAGGTGTTTTCATCACCCCTATGAGAGATAAAACTACCTAGGAGTGAGATGTGATGTATGGATGGGATTAGATCTTGATGTTGATGGGGGTATATTAGACTTGAATGGATGATAAGACTTGATTAGATCATGGGAGCATGATAGGAATATGTGATGGGTGTTGTAGGATTAGGAATATCAATCACACACATCATTGGATATGTTGGATATTCCATATTTGATTGGTGCCATGTGACAAAGGATTTTAAGATATCTAAGACACTTTGAATTTATGGTTCAACTTTGATCTAATTATTTGAAAGATGATCAACCATATTGATAGTGTATTTGACATTATTTTATTTTTTGACTAGATTTATCTTCAATTTACTCTTAGTGCTTAATTTTGGGCTTCACCAGGGGAGATTGATTTTTGACTTTGATGATACCCTAATGCCTAACATTTGGATTCACTAAGGAAAGATGCTTTTTGACTAGGATGATGATTTGAATTTTCTTGATTTTGACTTATGGGATCAAAGGTGATTTGATCATCATTTATGACTCTTAAAATATGTTCTTGGACCTCTACATTTGTGTAACACATTATGTTATTTGAGGAAGGGTCCAATGATGGCTATTCCTATTCATCCTTATGGAGGAAGGTGATTAAATGGTCATTGATTGAAAGAAAAATAACAATGATGGATGGAGGTGGGGGAGATGTAATGATGAGGTAAATGAGTGGTGGTGTGGAAACATGGCATTTTTATGGGTTCTTAGGAGACCCCATTTTAACATCAAAGAAAATATCCTCAAGATTAGTAAAAGGATCACTAGGACCAACTATAGTATACACATCCAAAGTAGGATCAGATTCACTCTGACAATATTAAATAGATAAAGCTTGAAATACCTCTATTATGAATTCATCATACTAATTAAGATCAAAATATATGCCTGGTGACTGATTATCATCCAAATTGGAGGTGTCTTCAAAAAGGTAGGCATAATCATCATCTGTTATTATATATATATATATATATATATATATATATGAGGTATGATGTTTTTGATGAGGAATCTAATTTAGATATAGGTATTGCACATGATCCTAATGTAAATAACACTTGTATTGACTCTGATGTTGACTATGATGTACAAGATGTAATGCTTCTAGTATAAGATTCATTGTTCACAAGTGACCTCTCAATACACGATTTTTAATATGGTGGATGAGGGGGACATGATGGAGGAAAAATAGATCAACAAAAGATAGGGCCATGAAAGGAATCATAAAGACTAGGTTTAAGAGGAATATACTCATCTTAGATGGAGGATTTGTTGAATATGGGTGGACCATGGAAAATGGATTTGGTGTCTTGACCTTGGATTGGAGAGGGAAGGGCCTTATCATGATTAGGAATGGGATCTTGGCATTCCTCTTCTTGTTGACCTAGGGATGTAGACTCATCTAGTTCACCCTCAATTTCTATGTCACCATCGTTGATGAGGTCTTAGAGATAGTGTTGGAAATTATGACATTGATTAATGGTATGCCCCCAGATTTGGTGATATACATAATAGTGATTAGCATTATAATAAGAGGGCTTAGGCTTAGCAAGATTAAGATCTTGTATGGGTGGATAGACCATCATGTTAGTGACAATAATTTGGTAGAAGAGGTCTTATAAGTATATAGGAAGAGGATTATAGGGTATATCTTCAATTCATGACTTATATGTGGAAACATTGGAGTTTATATCAGATGGTTGTTGAAGTGACTTGGTGGGTGGATTGGTAATAGATGAGGTGAGTAGGATTGGATTCCCTTTTGCTAGTGTAAGAAGGGGTAGATGATCAGATATGACAAGTGGATGGAGGATTTAAATGGGACTCACATGGATGGGTTTAGATTAGAGGTAATGGTGGGTGGATGGGGTCAAAGTCTATAGGACCTAGAGTGATCATCTCAAAGAGGTGAGAAAGGATCATATCCCTATTGGTGAAGAAGCATAGTTCAATCAGGGTATTGACCAAATTTGTTTTAGATACCATGGATCAAGATGAGAGAAAGTATGGATGATGTGACTTATCAAACACAATTAGTAGGTGTGGGGTATTTTATGGAAATATTAAGGGACAAAGATGAGATGTGTGGAAAAAATTTGGGCAAAGGCTTACTTTAGTCCAATCTCAAGTTTGATTTGATGATACAAGCTGTGGGATGTAATATGGAAATATTTAAGTTGTCCAATTTAGGATGTGAGCTAGACTTTTTATGATTGGGATTGGATATGCCTAGGTGAGCAATGACAAGCTATAAGATTCAACTAGGGGGTGGGGGGCTAGACCACCTCAAGAGACTAATTTTGACTAAGGATTGATTGGATTACGACTAGCTCAAGACCAATATGATTTACTCAAATTATTGTGATATGAGTTGATTGATAGGATTATGATTATGATTCAAACATGATTAGACACAATAAAGCCAATGATAAGGACCTTGATATGACAAGAGTTGTTTGCCAATTTGGATGAGGACTAATGTATGACTATAGACTTGAAAGAATGAATAGTATAAACAAAGGTATGATAAGGTAAAGATGGGTTAGACTATGATTAGGACTAGTTTGACAAGGTGATTAGGTAAGACAAGATCAAGACAAATGATTGGTTATGGATAAAGTGGGTTTAGGACAAGATGTGGATGATAAGGCATGATTAGGATATGAAGGTGATGGGGGTATAACCAATGATTGATGAATATGACTAGACTAGGATGGGATTAGGATGAGACAAGTAAAATGATATACAAGGACAATATGATGATGATAAGGAATAAAAAATGATAGAATGATGAGGCAAGGATGATGATATGTGTAAAAGACCTAGATAGGCATGTATAGATTCGGGTGAAAGGCTGACTTAGCTCATAAATAACATTGGTTGATCACAACACTCACCAAATAAAATAAATCACAAACCTAAGACTAATAAACCAATTTTGGGTGTATAACCTGATGATTACACCATTTAATGGCTTCTTATGTGAGGATGTAGGCCATTGACCCATTATGAAATCTCTCAAACCCTATCAACCCCATTTACACATGATGATCAATTGGGAGTTGATCCTAACTTTGAAATTAAGTCACTTATTATAACCATAAGGTATTAAACTAGGTTTAATGAGATATTTAGGGGCATCCCTAATATATTCTAGGTATAGTGGGGACCAAGTCTATGTCAAGGGGAAGAGCCCCTTGTGGGGTTTGAGGGCACTTCTTCAAGCACTCTCCCTATCATGATACAAGGTGAGTTGAGGGGTAGTGGCCCCAATACTAAAGGTAATTTGGGCCTTTTAGGAGGCTCGAAAAGAATCAAAATTCACCAAAAATGACTCTAAAAATGCACTAAAAAGGATAATTTTAAAGGCAAGAATGAAGAGAAAAACCACAACTTTAGAGGATAAAACTATAGATAGACAGTTACACTAATGCAATACCATGACCAAAAAGTGTAATATCATGACTTTTATACAATATCATAACTGCAAATTTATGATTTTATAGAAAGAGGATAATCACTATTGGTTGCCATGTAATTTTCTGCAAAACCATGAGATTTAAGGCAATATCATGATTTTATTACAAATTAATGATTTTACAATTAGTAATTTTGCAACATGAGAAAAATTGATAGGATTTTGATAGTTAGACTTAAAAATGAATAAAAATATGTGATGAAATATAAGAGTATGTATAAATCCTAGATAAGCATTTGATATGTATTTAAACTAGTGCGTAGATTATTAAGAGTTGATCAAGATAATACCACTAAAATTATGGAAAATTGCTTAAATTAATGAAAAACCATAAGTTTGTGATCTATGATATAGTAACAAGAGGGAAAAGGGAGGTTTGTTTGATTTGGTTGTTTAATAGCGATATGGGATGTTCCTATTTCTTCCTTATAATCAAAATAATAGAGACATAATAAAAGACAAGATTACTATAAAACCGAATGTAAGTCTAAATGTCTATTAAACACAAAATCAAAACTTAGACAATAAAACTACAACTTTGTAGACAATATCATAACTTTCAAAGTCATGATTTTAGAAAATGTTGAAAACCTATCAAGTCACAAAAAATGTTAGCAGTTAGGTCAAATGATTAAATGTTATCCACAAGTCAAACATCAAAATTACCACTTTCAAGGCAAAACCATGATTATCAAGTAGTGAATTTCATAATATTCTTGAAACTATGAAAACCATAATCCATTAGCAACCAAGGTTAGCACAAAACTATGACTCTCAAGGCAAAACTACCATTACAATATCATGACTTGTGGGGTAATATCATAGTTCACCTTGATGTACAAGTTTGATCAAAATTCATAATTTTGTCTTGTCTAATTATCCCTAAAAGTTGACAAAACATATCTACAATGCAAATGGATTAAATTGGGAGGGAAAATCCCACTGTGGTTGCCAAAATTTAGATGAAATTTTGAGTAAATAAATTTTGATTATGCACTTACATCAAAAACACCCAAAATATTAATCCAATAATTAAGATCTAGAGCCATTAGGATAAAATGAAAATTAATGGACATTCAAAGCATCAATCTAATATTAAAGCTAATTACTCCAAACCAAGATTAAAAAATAAAAAGACACAATAATTTGGATTATGATTACCTTAGATTTAGATTTGCTGCATTATGGGAATATTAAGCCATGAGGATCAAGGGTGGAGTAATTTCCAATGAATTAAAAATTCCTTGGAAGCCTCTAGAATAGTGGATTCTATAGGGGAAGGGCCAAGTTAGAGGAGGTTCTAGAATTGAATAATTCTAGAATCTCCTTATGGATTAATTAGGATTCGTGCTGGGTTAGGTGGGTGATTAGGGACTAGGGGTGTATGAGAGCATAGGAATAGCTAGTGTAGGTGGGTTATGGAAATTTTAAATTCCCAAATAATGAATAAGTGGGATTATGATAGGATTAAGAGATGATTAAAGGGATTAATAAATTAGTGGGAATGATATAAGGTTAGTGAATAAAGAAATGATGAAGGGTGATATTAGATAAATGACTAGGATTATGATAAAGGGGATAAATTAATGGGATTAATTAGAATAATTAAGGCGAGTAGAATTTAGTGTATATACCCATAAATTCCAACTGTAAGTATGGAATGGAGAAGATGTAATTCTCCATCGTTTACAACTAGTTTCAATAAATTTACACCTAGTAAAATGGAATTGACAAAAAATAATTTTTATCCTTATTATGATACATTTGGGTTTCATTTGAATAGCTATGACAACCTTAAAATGTCTGGGTTGATAGATAGAGATAATTTGGTCATTAGAATACAAAATATATTGAAATAAAAACATGAACAAGGGGCAAAAACACATTTTACTTGCCATCATGTAAACATGTATTTAAGATACCCTACAATCATGCTAAAAAAACATTGAAGAAAATAAGATAAGCAAGGGCAACATATTTGTATGCAGATTTGAAAGAGGCTATACAATTACTCACAATAGTGGAGAAAAATAAGATCAAACAAAATGTTGATACATTTTTGTTAACACAAACTTATGATTAGATACACAATGAATTCTCTACATGGTATATTTCCTCTAGTAATTATGCTTTGAACATTTCTAAAGAGCTCTGTGGATAGGGGATGCTAATATCAAAATAAAAAATCTAAATGAAAGAGGGGTGAATGATATAATTTATTTATTTGTAAAACATAATGAGGTTCCAATGAAGGATGCTTTGTTAATTCCTTTTGATTCAAATAACCCTCAATGTATTATTGAATCAAAAGAATTCCTACAAGATATGATGGAGAAAAAAATTGCAAGGTTCAAAATTGTAAATGGCCAACACACAATTACAACATAAGAGATAATTATTTCAGAGGAGGAATACAATTCACTATCATTGAGAAATAAATATTCTATTATAAGGGCAAGATTTCTGAAAACTTATACTCCATTCTATATTATTCACAAAATATATAACCAATATAATGAAGGCAATGAAACAATTTTTAAGACTTCATTTGTAGAAATATTTTGATCTACACATGACCTTATCTAACTGAGAAGTTGGAAGAATCTTGAAATAGGGAAAAAAAGATAGAAAAAATACATGAACAAGATAGACACTTATTCACATAAATGAACTATTCAACACAACAACTACAGGAGAGAAAATGCCTTCTATTCATAGAATAACCCATTTGGCGTTATTTTGATAAGGTGTTTAATTTATTTTAAAGTGGCACTTTACTTGGTTTAGATAAATAAGATTTAAATATAATTGGTACAATAATACTTAGAAATATTTAAGGGCTTTTAGATAAATAGAACATAAAACTAGTAGATTTATTGGAAAAAGGGTCTATTTTTTTCTTAAAAAACCCTATGTACAACAACATGGATACTTGGTGCAAAAAGATGAAGATGGAAAATAACATATTATCAAAAATTGTAGATTATTTCACCAACCATTATTTGACACTTCCAAGAGAAAAAATAATCACACCTAAAGAGGTAATGGAGTATTATATAATTTCCACAAAAAGGTTTGATGATTTATGTGTCTTGAATGAAGGTATTTCAAAAAATAAAAAAGCTAGGAAACATTATTTCCAGATTCAATAAGCATATTGAGAAAATATCTAGATAGTGATGGAGGTCAGCTTCCTAAGATAAATACATAAATATTTAGTTGCCATTATACCCCCCTTGTCTTTGGCCATCCATTTTTTAATATTTCAATGTAATATTCATTATTGGTGTGAATGTTTATTTGATAATTATTGATTTTTTGAATCTTATTGAAGTTTTCAAGGAAGAACATATTTGCCTATTTCTTCAGTTATTTATTGATAAAATTATTGTTGGAAATTTCAATATACTCATCATTTGAAAAATTAAATATTTTTTTGGCATTTAGAACTCTCTAAAAAATTTGTGTTGGTGATTTTCATTACATGCAAAAAATGAGTGTCATACTTTGGGGTTCAGATAGTGATGGATTCAATTAGACTCATATTACATGTATCATTTTTTCTGAGTATTCCACTAATTTTTAGCTTGAAGATTTCATCCTCCATTCACAACAAAGTAAATTAAAGGAAGGTATTCGTATCAGTAAAGAAGTACCAACATTTTAAATGATTGGTTCACATAAAATAGGAAGGCCATTCGAAAATGAAATAGATAACTTCTTTTGGAAGAGACTTATCTCTACTTTCAACAATTTAGATACGTGTGATGTGCTATGAGTATATATAGGAGTTGGGTTGGTGAGTGCTTATACACAATTACAAAGAAATTTATCTTGCATTATAGAAATTGAATAATAAACAATTTTTAATGTTCAATTTTAAATTTTTTTGACAAATTCATATCCACCAATATAAGAACAACTACTTTGATCTGTAGTAGGTGCATAACATTTTTAATTTATTTTATAATCATGCTTCATTTTTCAAATATAACATCTTAACAATATTTTAGTGTGTATGCTTTATTTTTTAAACCTAACAATTAGCAATATTTTGGTGTGTATCACTAATGACATTGCATGCAAGTGAAGAAAGAATAATAATGGAAAATCAAACCAATGCAGATGACACATTGCAAGTTGAAGAACATAAGATAAGATCATGCATATTTTTATAATTATATAATTTTTTATTTATTAACTATTTATAATACTGACAAAATATTTCTTCATTTGTTTATGTCTTAATTAAAATAATTTACAACATAGCTATACAAATTTGTGTTCACAACCCATGACACAACTTTTTAGCTTGTTGCCTCCATGAAAACAAAACAAGATAAAACTCTATAACAAGACACATTTTTAAAATACAAATATCAAATCAATTGATGATGAGAATTTTTAGTTATTACATTATATTGTAGGGAATAAATAACCAAAGGTTTAATGAAAGAGTGCACCTATACAAAATACAAAAAGTAAAAAAAGGTGAAAACCCCTTTCAATGAATGTGTAATTATACAATTTCATACGCTATAATATATTAATTATCTTTATTTATTTAAACACATTACAATTAAATTTTTCTTCATGGATAGGAGATTGTAGAAGAAAATAAAATATAGACTTGCATTAACTTAGGATTTGGAAGTGTGGGTTTATTTTATTGTTGTGTCGACTTGAATGTGGTTGTATTTACTCATTAAAATGTTGTTTACATGTTGAATTTACTTAGTTTAAATTAACACAATATGTGACATACTATGTCTTCAATATAATAAATTTTGATGTTGATTATCCATGATCTTTATTAATATAAAAATGATTTCTTTGAATGGACAAAAATATTTTGATTGTGAGAAATTCGATGAAGAATATATTTCATATTAAGAATATGTTGATGAAAAAAGTCATATATATATATATATATATAAGTAATTAGATATAATTACATATGATAGATATAAGATTTTTTTGATATAAGGAAATAAATGAATAAAGTATATTGTGCTAGAAATAATTATATTGCTATTGATTTAAACAGTTTTTAATTTGATGTCTTATTGGAAGTATATGAAGGGGGTTCAACTATAGGTGTATATTCATTTGAAATTAGTGATAGTTAACTTTGGCTTAGAATGAGTAAATCCTATTTTTTTTTGCTATGATGGGCTATATAAACATATAAATATATATTGGTATGCATAAAAATAGTTTATACTTCCATTAATGTAAGAATATGTATGTTGGTTGATCAATGTTAAATTCCTATCAACCTCTATGAGAAATGAGTTATACCAAAACTGGATTGTTTCATAATATGATCAAGTAATGGTCAAGTTATAAGGATTCAATATAAACATGTCTATGTATATATATATGTTACAAAACTGGCAATAAAAATGGTACATCCATGTGTAGTGAGTATAGTTACATGTAACTGAACATGTATTCATTTTTATATGAATATTTATAAGATTTAAGGAAATGAAAATAAAAAAAATCATCAAATGAAATGTATTATGTTTATATGTTACAATATGAAATCAAAATCAAAATCATATCAATGATTAATCTATTAACATGTAAAACATTTTCTTAGAAAATTTCCATGTTTATTTCTTATAATATAATATTTTTAATAAATGATTGTTTTTTTAACAAATTACAAATATTTCAAAGGAGGAGCTACAACTAAATTCTAAAAAACTATTGATTTTGGTATTAGATAACTTATTATTTGTTGCACACAAAAATAAAAGATATGTAAATGAATGATATAGGGAAAAATAAGATTATAAAATAGAAAATATGTCAAAATACATTAGAGATCATTCCAAGGAAATTTTGAAGGTGGCACTACAATCTTTTTCTCATGTTGGCATTTGGTCAATGATAGAGGATAATTATCTAAGGCTTCTCCTTCAAGCCATGGGTTATACAAGTTCAAAGTTCATGTTTCTTTGAAGGAAAAGATATTCTAAGCCCTTTAATATAAACATAAAGAAATTGGATGAAGTTATTTTTAAAGGGACCTTTCAAGATGAGTTTTCAATTGCCAACATGGTGTTCATTGATTATAATTCTTGAAATTGTGTTACAAATCAAAAATTGAAAATGAGTTATATTACATCAAGTAGATATATTGGAAATGGAAGTTGAAAAGATGAAAAGGATTGGAGATTTGAAATGACTTCTATAATCACATTTTTGGGAGAAAGCATAAAATTCATACCAACAATTGTGAACCATTATTTAGAAGGATATAACTTTTCCATATGAATCTTTCAAGTATATTTATTGATTATACACTATAATTCTAGTAAATATTATTATCGATTTCATATAAATCAATTATAAATTATTTCAAATGTAGTCCAATTTATTTCAAATTTATCTATTTTAATTTAGTAATGCTTTGATCTTGTTAAGTGAAATTTCATTTATAGTTGGATATACCTTGAAAGTATTGAATCAGGTCCAAGTATCAAGGCTAATCCCCTTACAAGTGGATACTCCATTAGTTTATCTTGAAATTTCCCAAGTTGATCCATTCGTATATTGACACCTCTTTATGAAGATCTTCCCAATAAACAACAAACAATTCTCAAGTCTCTCTCTCATTAAATTTGTTTGCTAGTTACCTTGGACTCATGCAAACCTTAACAACCTGATGAGAATGTAGTTATAGTCCCTATGTTTCCTTGGTTCTAAAATTGAATGGTTATCCATCAAACCTCATATTTTTTATGACTAAGCAACTTTGGGAAACATCAAATGAGATTATATTAGTAGATGAACTAATTGCTTGTTATGTTTTCATCCATAATTTTTCCTTCAAGCCTATTTCTTATTTTGTTTCATTATACTAATAGGGTTCTGAGATGAAAACCTAATATAAAATCTATTTGTCCTTTGTCCATGTGTTAAACCACCCTAGTTGCTCATAATATTGCCTTGTGTTTGTCCACATGATGCATGTGAGGGAATTAGTAGGCCAAAACTCCATAGTAACAAATTTTATTGGGCCTAACGGGGACTTCCATTATGTGAATCATAATAACAAAACCAAATTCAACTGATATTAGAAAATTTTCCAACCTCTTTAAATGGGTTGATTGCCCGTGCATGAGTGTTATTCCTCATATTTAAATGCACTAGCTACCTGCACATGAGTGCTCTTTTTCATCATCATATTCTATATACCTTGAGGGGCCTTGTAATACCTTAAAGGTACCATTTTTTTGAGTGCTTAAGGCTGGGGTTATGTCTAGTGGTAAGGGTCAAAGATAAAGTTAGTTGATTAAATACTTCATGCATTAGTCTATTTATTAGTAGACTTCAAGTCTAAGGGACTATCTCGTTGAGGCATGGGTAGAGGGCCAGTCAAATGGTATCATGTGTCCTAATAATGGAAGCAATATAAAAGGATCAATCAGTTTGAAGGCCCAAAAGGGTGCTACATGTTTTAATAGTCCAATCTATTCAAAATGATCTATGCCCAAATGGTTTGAAATAGTCCAGTTTATTTAGAATATAAAACATATTTATGAAGAAAACATTCTCCGCTCCACTTTAGCAGGTATAAGTCTAAATTATTTAAAATATCTCAATTTATTCAAAATGATCTATGCCTAAATGCTTTTAAACAACCAATTTATTTGGAATATAAATAATTTATTTTTGGAGAAAATTCTCTCCACTCCACTTTAATGGGTATAAGTCCACATTATTTGAAATAACTTAATTCATTCAAAATGATCTATCTCTAAATGGTTTGAAATAGTCTAAATTATTTGGAATATAGAAAAATTATTTACAAAGAAAATTTTCTCCATTCCACTTTAGTGAGTATAAACCCAATTATTCAAAACAATCTTTAACATAATTTTCATCTAAATTCCCTTCCCACATTTTGGCATGCCTGGTGGGATGTTTCCCAAATCTTTTTCATCTTAAATTTATTTTTGAAGGATTAATTTAATTATTTTTTGTTTTCATTAAGGATTTAGGCTAATTTGGATCTAATTTATTTTCTCTTTTTATTTTATTTGTTATTTTTATTTTTTCCTGAATCTAATTTTTTTTCAAAAAATAAAACACACAAATTTCAAAATGGCCATAACATTTTTTGGGAATCTAGGTTTTTTTTAATTTTTATAAGGTTGTTCAAATTTATATTCAAAACATAATATCAAAATTTTGTAAGAACCTAGGTCATATTTTTAAAAATATCATCAAAACAGTGTTTGTTATTTTTTGTATGTTTTCTATTAGTTTTTCTTAACTTTTTGTAGGTTGCCTTAATTTTTATTCAAACACAAAGCTTATATAGTTTGTTTTCAAGCCATAAGTCAAAGAAAAAATTGTAAATAAGCTAAACAAAACTTATTTTTTCTTTTTATTGCTAAAATTTATTTATTATTTTTATTTTTATTTTTATTTTTTAACAAGCTTCTTCAAAGTTCATTTTGTCATTTTCATTATTAATTAACTAACATTTGGTTTTTTGGAGTTAATTATTTTTTTCCTTTCGACATTATTGTGTTTTAATTGTGTTACATATGCTCTTCTCTCAGTGTCACATTGGTGAAAATACTTGAGAATCAGAAATAACACTTGTAATTTGTGTTACCCAAGATAATACTCATGTATATTTTCTTTTTTTTGTGTCACATTGGTGTTGATACTTAAGAATTAGAAGTCTAGTGTTACTCTTTTTATTTTGTATTTATTTTCAGAGGGGATCTATCGACCGTGGATTTTGTCACCACATGGTAGGCCAAAACCCATGTATTGACATAGTATAAAAATTAAGTTAAAGTTGTCTTTTTTGGGTAAGTGGTTATGTGTTTTAATCATGCCCTAAAGAGAGAATCTTCCATGTTATAATACTTAAGCCCTAGATAACATGACTTAGACTTTAATTTTATCGACATCAACATATTAAAATCCCTATAGTTGTGTTTGGCACATTGGGAATAAATTTTAATTATGTGCATATGCTTAATCAGATTATTTCATAGATTTGGGCCGTAATGTACTAAAATGTATCTATAGGACTCCCATAAGCAAACTTGTATAAATATTAATCATAGGTAATCCATTCCATCCATTTAATCTATAGTGCATCGATTAGCAGCTAACATCAAGAAGTTACTTCCCCTGCACCATTGAAACCAAGCATAGTAGAACATGTTAATGGTATAATCATCCATGGTTAGTGCCTTGAAATATTATGCCATAATTAATGTAATGGACAAGTGACATGGGAAGCCTATGGGTTACTCAAGCCTTTTTGTGATTGCATGCATGTTTAACATAAATATTGTTCATTTGTTTTCTTATGATATACCACATGTTAAACATATTTGAGTTTTAAAAAAATTAATTTTTATTCTATTATCCATAAATCTTTAAAATAAAAACATCCAAAGCAAAACTCAAAATCATTTAGTTATCAATCAAGTTTTTGGTCACTTTGGTCCTTTAGTAATTTAGTGTCAATTCTTTTTATTGTATCAATTCTTTCCCATATCAATGCAAACAATTAAAAGGAACATGGCTATGATCAATAATCATATGACAAGGCCATATCCTTTTTTCAACAACCCTTTCTAATTTGTTATCTAAGACCATCAAACTCATCATATAAAAATACATGAAATCAATGGCCATAAGGAAGAAGGAGGAACATACCAAGATGAGGGTAGACCCAAATCCATTTTACCTTCTAATTTAATTGACCAATACATAATGACAAGAAAAAATGAAGTTTTTTTTCAAGCTTTGAGCTTAGGATCCAAATTCCCACGTGACTTTGATGTATAAAACTTACAATATTTGATTGAAATGAAAGAATATTTTCCCCTATTCATGAACAATCCATTTTTCAAATCTTTTTAAAGGGTAGTAATTATCTCGTAGGTTCCTCAAATCCTACTCCCCAAGTCTCCAAAGACAAAGGTAAACCCATCCTTCATGAGGAATCCTCTCAAATAAGTCATGGGTTTTCTATGGAAGCCTATGCACATCGTGTCAGCTAAGAGATTACAAATCTCCAATCCCATAAAACAATTTTTTTTGGTCAATATAGATTCCACCCATCCCCATTTAAGTGTGAATGTAAATTCACCTCATTTTTCAATCCAAAAAATATGAATTTGAATGTTCATTCAAGTTTACCAATCACAAATCAACCAAATCCAAACTTGAATGTTTATTCAAGTTCACCAATCTTAAATCTAATCAATCCTAACTTGAATGGTCATTCAATTTTACCAATCACAAATCCAACCAATACAAACTTGAATATGCATTCAAATTTACCTATTTATAACTAATTTAATCTAAGCTGCATATTCATTCAAGATCATCAATCAATCCAAATTTGAGTCTTAATGGCTCACCAATCAATAGCATCATCAATTCCAAATCATAATCTGAGCCTAAATAATTATTCTAGATCACCAATAAATCAATTCATATCAAATCCAAACTTATGTATTACTTCAAATTTACCCATCAATTCAATTCCAAATGTCAATTAAGGAAATGTGTAAACTTAGTTTTCCAATTATTTTATACGATTCATTCCATCCAATTCAAATCAAACACTATCTAACACCAATGTATTAAAAATTAATCTAAACCCAAATGAACAATTTAACATTAAAATCCAAACTAATTCAATGGTTAGTTCACATCCATTCTCAAACCAAAACTTACATCAAGCTAACCCAAATCCACCTAGCTCAACCAATCCTAATTTTTTTTACCCCAAACCAGCCTAATTCTAGTTTTAAATTTAACCAAAACCCAACACAATTCAACTTTAACACCTACCCAACCCAAAACAACACTAATTTTAACACCAACCCTAACTTTAATACTAACCCAAACCAATCCAACCCAAATTTTAACTTCACTAGAAATCCCATTCCAATTCACACAAACCCAAACCCAACATACCTTAAATTTTCCACTAACCCAAACAATCCAATTCACTTTGCACTTCCACAATATGCTATATTTTCCAACCTACATTTTAATCATTTCATTAACAATCCCCCATTAACCAATTTCAAAAATTAACACCAACACACACCAATTCATAGGTCAATAATATGATTTTTATACATCTTTAAGCCAAATGAATCAATTATCACCATACTTTATCCAAGAATTTCAAAACATAAAAGATAGAGTTTAAGGCTTACAATATGGTACATTTTATTATAAAAAATAATATAAATTTGATGAAATTTGTTCTTACCATATGAATTAAATACTAGGGAAATGCCTTTCCCTAAACAATTTAAACTTCCCAAATTTGAAAAATACAAAGGTAAGGGAGATATTAAGGAGAAAATTAATGACTTCTATCACACATGTGTGGATGTTGCTTATAACAATGAGTACATATTGTAATTATTTATATGGATTCTTGAGGGTCAAGCCATTGAATGGTTTTTACACTTTTAAAAAGGATCAATCTTCAATTTTGACTTTTTTGAGAAATTAGTTCATCATGTTTCATACAATATTAAAAAATACTTGACCACAATAGACCTTCATAATAATAAACAACACAATTGTGAAACCTTTGCCTCCTTATAAAGATGGCAAGCATTGACAAGCCATTTTTCAAGGTCCTTTCTTGAATCTAAACTTGCGGCTATATTTATGAAAAATCTTAACATAGATTTGGGATACCATTTTCAAATACTTTTCCCAATTTCATTTTATGAAATTATTAAAAATGGGTTCCAAATTAAATTCACCTTAATCACTAGAGGTGTTATAAATATATTTAAACTAGATAATAATTTATCTAAAAAACTAAAAAATGAAAGTTTTTTTCAAAGAATAAGAATATTGTTGGTAATGGTGTGATCAATGTTAAACAAATCCAAAACTCACTTAGACAACACCAATTCCAAACACAAGCCACCATTAACCAATTTCAAACACAACTAATAATCAATTTCATACACAACCCATTAATAATGTTACTATTCTTGGTGGTGAATTAAGATAATATAAACCAATTGGTAACAGCTTATGAATCAAGTTTACAACAATTATCCTAATAAAACATGATAGTTTGGACAAACACCAAACCTTTTAATGATAATGTTCCTAAACCTGATTGGTACAAATAAGATGAATATTTTAACTACCATAGGATAAAGGGACACTCTACCAATAGGTGTATGCACCACAAACACTATGCTCAATATCTTATATATTATGGAAACATAGTTATCGAAACTAACCATCCATGCAATCCACTAACCAAAAGTTGGGGATATGCAAAAACCCATTACCCAAACATGAGCAAAGAAAAGTTAAACACAAGAAAGAGAAACTTGAAGAAAGTAATTTCAACCAATCCAATCACCCTTTCGAATTCATAGTTAATTGTGTTGATTACATGCATAATTATGTTAATGTCATTAATTTACAATACCAATATTATGTTTTTAGCACAAAGTGCATAAAAATCACCATTTATGGTGTATTTTCATATAATATTGAATGCAAATACAACATTATCAACCATCTTGAGAAGATGCCTGCTAATATTTCCATCCTAGAGATTCTAAAACTTCGCCTGTATATAAATACATCATGTATAAAGTCCTCTAAGAGTCTAGAGTCCCTCAAGATATTAACCCACCTAGTTTTCAATCATTAGTTGTCAATTTATCAACTAATAATTATGTTATGCTTAACCATTCTTATGTCTCCCTTATGGGATCTACTCATAATCTACCATTATGTGTGTGTGTGTGTGTGTGTGTGTGTGTGTGTGTGTGTGTGTGTGTGTGTGTGTGTGTGTGTGTGTGTGTGTGTGTGTGTGTGTGTGTGTGTGTGTGTGTGTGTGTGTGTGTGTGTGTGTCATTATCTATAGACACAAGGGGAAAAGGGTGTCTATAGACAATGGACCAGCCTTAAATTTATGTCAATTAAGATTGATAAAACATTTAGGATATTCCAAAATAACATTATAATCTAACATCAATATAATAAAGTCATATTATGATACTAAATGACAATCTATGGGTACCATTTATCTTCCATTGATGGTGGGGCCTATCATTAAGGAGACATTAGTCCATGTACTTGATTTTGTTTTTCCTTACAACTTGCTTCTTGGACATCCATGGATACATTTCATGAACTCCATACCTTCCAATTTACACCAATGTTTTAAATTATCTCATGATGGAAAAAAATTAACTATCCCAAGTGATCCTCAACCCTTCCAATATTACAAACTATTAGAAGGGCATTATAAAAAATCCAACCATCTCCCAGTTACCAAACACAACTTTATTCTCATTAAGGAATCACCTATGATTAAAAACTACATCCATCATGATATTTTATTTCAAACACCTCTCCTTGGTGGCTAGATAAATAGATCAACTACCTCCACTTCCATGAAAATGCCATCCACTAGTCAAACTTCCAATCAACCATCCACTTCTAAACCTACACCATCTCCTATATCTCACTTAAAGATCATTAATATAGGCATGGGTGAATATGAAAATGAAGACTCTAATTATACAAAAACAATTCATATGTCCCCACACAATCATGAAAATCCTCACTATCTAAGGGATACTCAAAAAGTTTAGAAAATCAAAAAAATAAAATGGGTATAAGGTGGTCTTCTTTCTAATGAAAAAATTGAAGATTTGAATCCTTCTTGGCTTTACTCTGATGAACTAATTACTTATTTTGAAAATAATCAATACCCTAGAGTAAAATCCATTATGTGTAAAATAATGAAATATAAAGTCAAGGGCCTTGGACTTCATGAACAAGGACTAATCAAACCTATCATGACCAAAAATAATGAAGCCTTCCATGGCATTGGGTTTAATCCACTTAATGTAAATAATGTAGTTTGACAAGGTGACTCTTCTAGTGAGGGAGGAATATTCTTTAGATAGTGAAATAAAATCCATCTACAACTGCTTCAAAAACCTATCTTTAACCAGCCATTTTCATGAAAATGTCATGTTGACACTTGATATCATATATCCAAAATTAATCCAATGGGACCAAATGTAACAATTGAATTGAAAAAAAGAAAGGAGAAGGCTAAAATTTTAAACCTAACTGGTTAGGCCCTTACCTAATGACTAAATATTTCAAAATGGGCCCTATTAGTTATGCACTTTGGAAGTCAAGGAGTATGTTGAACTTATAAAATATTTGAACCTTAAATATTTATAAATCTAGTCATTACATTTCACATTTCCCTCATTGCATTACTTTTTTCATCATTTACACTTTGTCTTGCACATCAGATGTCATGTTTGGTGATTATTTAGTTTTTAGTTCAAATAATAGAAACTTAAAAAATGCATATTATCATATCATTTCACTTTTTATATCACCCTATTATCCCATGGAAATTATTATCAAAATTAACATTACATTAGTTATTACGAGTAGAGTACATCTCTTTTCCCTACATCTTCTTGCAAGACTTAGGAAATACTAGCCTACAATCTAGTCTAGAAGTTTTTCCATGATAGAGTCTCCTCTTATGATTCTCTCTAAGATGAAAAAATTATCATGCTAACAAAATAAAAAGGGTAAATTTGCTCACCTATTTTGGTCTTTGGTGATGAGCCCTTGCATCTTACTAGTTTCATGGGGCCAAGACTTGGAGGCAAAATCCTTATAAATAATAAGACACCCTTAACAAAAGCTTATACAACATCAAACTCAAATCCCACATCTCTCACCCTTCACTTATCTTCAGTGTTGATGCCTCACATCTCACTAGTTGTATGGGATTAGTAATGGGAAGAGATACCCTTTCTTGCCTACATCTAGCCTTTGGTGATGAGCCCATGTGTCTTTCTAGTCACATGATACTAATTATAGGGGTCATAAATAAAAGTATTAAGTATTAAATCAAAAGGTGTCCTAATGAAAATTTATTTAAAAATATTGTCTATATGTCTATGCCAAAAAGAGTAACTTTATCCCATTTACCAATTCTGCTAGAGATAGTTATCTCTAGATGAATCTAATAAAGTTAGTATTGTGTGAGTTTATTAAAAAGTAAATTTACCCCTTTGCTCATAAGCATTAGGTCACCTTCATTTTCCATTCAAAATTTTGATTTTTGGTTTTCATCTTCACCATTTCATACTTATCCTATTTCCCTTTCATTTTTTTATAGAAAATTGAAATTTATATGTTGCGTAAACAAAATAACTAGGTCATCACTTGCAAAACAACAACTAATGCATTCATAAATATTCATGCATATCCATCATGTTACCTTTTTTTCATATGTTTTTTTCTCACATATATAAGAATTTTCTATAGCATTATCAAAAAATCATAGGTATACATGGTATATCATTAATTCATGGTCATCTAAATTACATAAACTGAAAAGCATTAATGGAAATTAAACCCATAACACATGAATGACATGTTACTAAACTAAATCATAGTATCTCTATATATCATAATAAATGTCAAGTTTGTAAAATAAGTCTCTCATAAAATCCACATTTTTTGAGGGCATGTGATTCAAACATATCAAAAAAAAATCAAAAACAAAAAATAAACAAATGGCAAAAGGATAAAAGAGAAAAAAAAATAGCTCATCCATAAGTGAAAACTAGCTTACTAGATCTTTCCTTAAGTGTCATGCTGAAAAAAAAATTCTATCATAATGTGTAATCGATTATATATAACCACCCTATTTACTTAAGAGCATCTCATTGTAGTTGTCACTTGTATATACCACATTATCCTTTGTCACTTGTTTTGTCATCCATTTTGGTGAATCTTAATTTAGGCAGTGATCTTTGTATTTTTGTAACTATATCCTTGATCATGTTAGAGGAACCTCTTATATATAACCAATGCTATCACATCCATTTCCATGCATAATTTCAAAACAAGCATTCCAAAAAACACACACACTTCATGTATCCACATCTACAAACTTAACTATCTTTCTAAACTAATTGACAATGTTCACTCACTCATCTTTCTTGGGAGGGAATCATTCATTTATTTAGCAAACACCTAACACTTTATCAATCAACCCATTTTCTAATCACTTCTCGTATTAATTTAACTACATTGACCTAAACTCCACAAACTATGTAGGCACTACTCAATTTATGAGGTTAGTTTAGCCACTAACAACTAATTACCACCCCCATTCTTCATCCTTTCTTCTCACTAATTATCCATTACTAACAATGCCCTCTTACTTTAGACATCCTAGATGGGGAAAGATTTGAGGTTTTATTAAAATATTAGTATTTTCACATCATCTAATCCTTTTTCTTTGTTTTTCCTCCCATTTATAAGAAAAATACATTGGCCTGAGGTATTTTTGGATTTTATATGTAGTTCTTAGTTACTAAGGCTAGCTCAACCACCCCCTTACTTTGTATTCTTGTTCTGACTCCTCTTCCTAATTTGTTCATCTACCTATCTCTTCAACACCTCATCCTCTTCATCTTGTCAATATATTTTAACAACTTTTACATCTTGTTAATCTCTTTTAAAAAGAGGATTGATAGCTTTCCTCATCCACGTCTCTTATCTCCTACAAAGACACCATCCACTTCAATTTTCTAGTCACGCCATAACATTTCATTTCATTTATTGTGCACACTTAAATGATCACTCCACCAACCACTTCTTCATATTTTTTCCCTCTCTCTACTTCCTCCCAACCTTGTACTCTATATCCTTCATCTTATTTCACCATCTTCATCATTTCCTCTTGCCCTTGGTAGTTTTTCACACCCTCTTCATCACTTTACTTTCCTCACACATTCCCTTACACAATGGTGGACATTTACTCCCTTCCCCTTTTTAACTGATGCATCTTTCTCTTTTTTGATGTCATCTTCTTTATTTTGTATTTTTTACTACTTTTGAGCCATTTTCATTCCAATTCTTGGTTCTTTTTTCATATTTCCCATATTTTACATCTTGCATTCTTTATATTTCTTCTATCTCCCATCTACGAGCATATTTTTATTCTTATCTCGTGTTCCTCCTTGTCTTATACATCCATATTTTATTCTTCTTTGTGCCAACACTTTTTGATTTGCCATTATTCCCACATTTTCCATTTTCCATTTTACTTTTTCGTTTATTTTCATCCTTTCTAACTTTTCATTCTTATTTTTTCCTTCACAACTAGCTTCCATCTAGGTATTTATCCTTTGAAAATCCTTTTCTAATTTCCATTTTATTCTTATCTATTCAAGCCTTTGCACTTTTATTTCCCATTTTCCTCTTTCCCTCTCTGTATGCTCTTGTGTTTTATGTCTATGTGAGCATTCATGATTTATATCCTTGTCAACCCTCTTACTTAGTCCTCCTTTTTTCTTCTTATCATCCCTTATCTTCATCTCTTATCTTCATATACATCCCCTTTATTGTTTGTATCCACATATTCATTTCTTCACTTTCTTGTCATTAATTTTCCATTTTATCTCCACTATTTATTCACCACCTCGCCCATTTTTAGATTGTTAGTCTCTTCTAATCACCCATTCATCATATTAATCTCTTCTAATAAGATGATTGACACCTACCCTATCTCTTCACCTTCTTATCCACCCATCCTCTACTTTCCCCCATTTTTATTAACCCATTTCACATCTTCCATCCCATTCTCATCTTAAACACCACCATCTAATCTACTTTATTGTTCATCTCCTTGTCTATCATCATTTATATTATCAATGCTTCATTGGTTGTAATACCACCTACTTCTTCACTCTCTTGTCATCCTTTTGTCTCCTTTTTCCACTCTTTGTCCCACCCATTTCCCTTTATTCCATGTGTTTCCTTGTTTTTAATTTTTATCACCAAACCATTTTCTCCTAAGTGTATTTTATAACTCTTTTTAATCCTTTAATTTCCTACCACATTTATCATCATCCCATTCCTATGCACATTTGCTAACATTTTTTCCCATTCACTTTCAATTCTCCAATCTGTTATTTTTATCTCATTCCTCTAATCCCCATATTATGCATTTTATTTTTCTTCTCATTTTTCCATTTCATTTCATTTTTCTCAACCTCCCTAATTTCACTTGGTGAAATTACTCGTGCTTCATAATCCTTTTTTTCTTCTTCTCTCTGTAAGTATTCTTACACCATTATCCTTACTCATCATCCTCTTTATTAGTGACATCATTGTCTTATTTTTTATCCGTCATCATCACCTTACCACCCTTAGCATCCACATATGCTATTTGATCTCCCCAACATTCTTACATTAGCAATTAAAATCATCACCCATTAGGGTGTGGTCACCAATTTGTATTTCTCCTACATGCATCTACATGCATATTTCCTCATGCCTTCTATTCTCTTGATTTAATTCATGAAATGTTATTAACTTCACTACTTAAATTACATCCATTTCTTCCTTCAATGTCTCTACATGTTATTCATGGATACTCCAATACTTTGTCCCTCTCCAATTACTCCCTTCACCTTAAAACCATTTTCCACTCTTTTTCCATTATAATATTAGTCATTTCACCTCATTCAAAGGTTTTATGATCAAATATATCTCAACACATAATGATTTCCATCTCATATATCATGCTTTTCCTACCCATCCACTTGATATCTCTTCATACTTACAATCACATATCTCCCTTGCTCATGTTGGCCATATCTAAAAACCCAGTACTAATTTTTTGAGTTAGTATCATTTTTGCATTAATCTCATTTCCTATTGAATTGATGGTGCAATCATGCTCATTATGTGAGTTAGTTTCTTCTTTGGGTTAATGTCATCTTCCATTCTATGTTTCTTCCTATATTTTTTGAAATCCCATCCACCTTCTGTATGCCCTATCATAGGGGCCATCATCGAGATTAGTATACTAATTATGTCATCAAATATTTAATCATCTTTCTATATTTCACACATATTAAACTACAGTGGTTTGAGGTCCATTCTTTATACCATGTAGATAATGCTCAATTTTGTAAGGTCAACTCAACCACCCTTATCCTAGGCTCTTGCCCTTTTGTGAGCTTCATTTTTAGGATCTCACCCTTTTATGAGAAAATTATTTTTACATACTCATTATTTATCACATCCTATTATAACCCTAAATGAAGTGGAAATTATTATTATATCAGTCACTATATGAGTTCCCACTCATGTTTTATCTCTTTCTTTACTTTGATGAAGTTGACATTGTGATTATCTCATCACTAAACATGTGAACACTCATATTTTCTCCCACTCTTATTCTATTTATTTTTCTCTCTCCATTACGATCTCCCTTTTTTATGAGCTCATCCATGCTCTCTCTATTTTATGAGTAATTTAAGACACACTCTCACCATTTTATGAGTAATATAAGCTATGATATCATCATTTTACAAGTGATTTAAGACACACTCTTGACCTTTTGTGAGCAATATAAGTTACACTCTTTTAATTTTATGATCCAAATTATTCCTATACATATCATGTTCCGAAAAAAAGCAAAAGAAAATCCCAAAATTTTTAAAATCCCAAAAATAACCTACAAGCTTAAATATTTAGAAAATGGCTTAACTCTCCATCAGAGATATGAAGCCCCAAATTTTTACAACATTTTTCTCAACCTATTCATCTAGTGACAACATTTAAATTTGAGACCCATGATCATTTTATAACTAAGGAATCTCACAAGTGGTAAATTTAAATTTTCCCTTAAATTCACTCTCATTTTGTCATTTTCTCTTTATTAACACTCTCTCTATTTTGTGAGTATGTTTCCATATTCACCTTCCTCTATTTATTTCATTTTATCACTCTATAATTACTTTTATTTTTCCCCATTTTTAGGAGAAATACATGTGGCCTGAATTCTACCCTTGTTATAATGGGAATTCACACCATTTTTAATGGTAAGAGAGTCTAGACTATGTAGGTAGCACTTAGGGGCATGGGGCCCCTAGGGTCAGTTTGGACACTATCTCCATCATATTTGTTCATCCAAATTGTGATTTAATTTTTTCACATTTATATCTAAACCCACATGGTTATCTTTGGGATTCCTCATCAATCATGGATGTTAGATACCAAAAGTATCAACCCTAACCTAGAATGTTCATCAAGTCATTTGTTTCCTTTTTGGTGTTGATTATAAGAGTTGTAGTTAGGATCACTAGATCAATGAATGCACATGATGGAGTGATATCATGACTCAATAAAGTGCACATCACAATGAAGTTGATAGTAAATGAAGTCATGCATAGAAGAATATTGTAAAGGAATGAGAGCAAATAAAATACTCCATATCATCCTAAATTATGAATATAAATGGAAAGAGATGCATATATAGGTTAGAGAGGGAAAAGTATCACACATTCTAGTGAATGTGGGACTAATCTTACCAAGTAACTCAAATGTCCTCTAGAGCCCTAAGCAAGCTAATACAACTATGTAGGCAAAACCTAGTGGGAAAAAATTATACACTAAGACCCCCTCATAAATGTAGCTTAGTTTGGTGAAGATACAAAAAATGGGTCCTAGTAACAAGCCCTGATAAGGTACCCAAGTACATAATGATGATCCCAATATCCTACAAAATCTAAAAGATGTGTACCTCTATAAAGAAGAGAAAGAAGGTATATATCAAATATCATATGGTAAATGTTGTAGTAGGTCCCTTTGTAACAAATGGTGTCTCTTCCTTTTATAAGAAAGAAACCAAGAGTTTTCAAACTACTAAATTCCCACTCAAGTGGAATGCATGTAGGAATCAAGATGTGTATCTCTGAAAAATGCTAAAATGTATCCCTATTAATGTTCAAATGTGCCAAAGTCTGATCACATATCACATGACTAACTATAGAAGATGACAATGAAGAAGCATATAATGAAGGGGAGAGAACAGGCAAAGAATAAGATAAACATGGAACATTTTCTAAAAGAATGTCCATGGTAATATGAGATAAAGGCTCAATAATTATCAAAACAAAAGATTTTTATATAAATGAAGCACTTATATTTACAAGATGAACATCCATAGGAACATATGAGTCATCAATATCATCCTATAGTGGGGGATAGATAGAAAGAAGAGCACTATCCACCATGTATGTATCATCACAAGAAATAAATGCATGAGGTGAGAGTATAACTATCTTAGAAGACATAATGGGCAGCAGAGGAGGTGTGATGTAAGTCTAAGTTGGATCTCTAAAAAGAGACTGTATGATGCTCCAAACAGTGCATGGACACTCTGTATATTACACATGATAATGAAGATCCATGAAAACATGTTGTAACAGAGTGGCAAAAACCTTGTCACAAGTATTCACCCACTTATTGAACCAAATAAGATCAGTGGATGCAGGAATATGTCCATATAAGAATGGAATACAATTCTTATGTGTGAGCAAGTATTTCATGTAAGCATGACACAAAACATAATTGTCCTTCCCAAGAGAGATCATTGGAGATGAAAAAAATCTCCTCATCTAGAGTAGTAATAGTGCAAGCTATAGATATGGACTTTGGATTATGCCAAAAATGAATCCAATCAAGTGAGATAAATTGGTACACTAGTGACAATACACACTCAAATGGACATTAGACTCTATTGATAATGCATCCAGAAATACAAGATCAATTTGTGTAAGTAGTCACTTAATGGGAACAAGGAACAATTATGAAAAACTAAATGTTCACAAAAGAGAATATAGGGCCCATAACAAACCCCCTAAAACTATGTTAAGTAGCCCCCCTCCCCGCCTCCCCAAAATTTTGGCACTTTATAAAGTAGTGCATTTTATAAGGAAAATTGGCCCAATGCATGGGAAATAAAAAATAAACACTTTTTCAAAAGATGGTACTCAATTTTAAGTTACCATTTTCAAGATATTAACAATGTAATTTTTCATAAATAGGCCTATTGACTAAAACTTGCACTTAAAATTTTAAAAAAAGTATCCTTGGCAAGGTAAAATATGCCTTCCAACCACTTTTTAGAACTGACACAAAACCATGGATCTCTTCACATCAACAAAAGTAAATAAATACCCCAACCATACACCTTTATGTGTTTTTTACATGAAAAGGTTTTTTTTAAAGGTGTTTAATTTAAAAAAATACATAAATCTATTTTAAATAAAATTAAAATAGGCTTTAATTTTTAATCTTTTTGGGTAAAACTTTTAGGTTTTTATCTTTGAATTTACAAATGAAAAAAGAAAAGTTGAGCACCACCATGGGAGGTTGGAAACTAGCTTAGGTCTATAGATGCAGACTGTCTCTCCTTCACTAGATCCTTCTATGACATGCCTTAGAATGTAGGTTTGTACAAGGGAAAAGGGAAAAGAAGGAAAATAAATAAACTCCACATAGCAGCAAATGATGCCAAACCTCCAATGTATAACTCCAATGCTTGGTTGATACAAAGTGGTCTGATCTTCAGATCCAATCTCCTTTCTCCTCCTAATATAGGTCTACAAACAAAATCCAATACAACAAAGATTAGGATTCTCTATGCATCTATGTAGGTTGTAGAGGAAGGTAGGATGACGTAGTTTAGAGGAGTCCAATAATAGCCATAAGCTTCATTACCTTTCACTTGATTTTCATGGTTTCATCACCATGTAAACAAAACAAAAAGAAAAGAGGTTGTGAGTCAAATTTGGACCATAGATTTCCTCAGATCCACCAAAAATCATGCAATACATCCAAATAAAAATGGTAAAGTGGTCAATGGTTGTAATTATGCAAAGTGAATAATAGGTAGCTAAGTTAAATCACCATTTACCCATATAAAAGTTGTTGATGTAGTCCTAGCTAACCATCAACCAAGATCAAGTGATAAGGGAGGTTATGTGGTGGCTTAATGTAATGTCAAAAATCTTCACCTTCATGCTCAATCTAGATGATGAGAGTATAAGTCACTAATTCAAGAGATTCAACATAGATATGAGAACTAACAAACCACAAAGGGATGGACTCTGATAGATCTACAAAACCTTATGTGGATAATAAAAAGAATATACAAGTCTATTTTATTTGACATGGGCCAAAAAAACACAAAAATGAATGAATATGTCATATGGTGGTTAGTAGAATGATCTACAACCATAAAATCAAGGTGTGAACAACCAAGTGAATGTTGTTTTGACTGTTAGAAGAGAATAAACCATAGACCTGCATACCATGAAAGAACCTCTAAAACTATGGGTTTGTAAGCAAAATTAGGTTGCTCAAACATTCAAACCCATGTATCCAACTCATAGATCATAATATTTATCTCAAAAATTCCTATAATAATACAATATCAAATCTTAGGATTTCATAAAAAATAATAACAAATAACCAATCAACTAGACAATATTGAACATAGATTAGTGCTTTGATACCATATAAGAGTTGTAGCCAAGATCATCAGATCAATGAATGCACATGATGGAGTGATCTCATGATTTGATCAAGTTCACATCACAATGAAGCTTAAAGTCAATGAAATCATGCATAAATGAACATTGTAAAGGAATGAGAGAAAATAAAATACTCCATATCATCCTAAATTATGAATACAAAGGGAGAGGTGCATATATAGGTTGGAAAGGGAAAGGTACCACACATTCCAGTGAATGTGGGACTAATCTTCCCAAGTAATCCAAATTACCTCTAGATATCTAAGCAAGCTAATACAACCATGTAGGTAAAATCTAATAGGAAAAAGGCCTATACCATTTTTAATGGTAAGAGAGTTTAGACTATGTAGGTAGCACTCAGGGGCATGGGGCCCCTGGGGTCAGTTTGGCCACTATTTCCATCAGATCTATTCATCAAAAATGTGATTAATTTTTTTCACATTTATATCTAAACTCACATGGTTATCTTAGGGATTCCTCGTCAATCATGGAGTTGGATACTAGAAGTATCAACCCTAGCCTAGGTTGTTAGTCAAGTCATTTGCTTCTTTTTCTAGTGTTGATTGCTTTAGTTTTTGTTTTTCCCTATGTTTTTTTGTCATTGTGCTTAAATTGTTTTCGTTAAGATTACTTAATCTTGATTTTATTTTCATATGTCTTGTTTATCTTGTCATTTACTTATTTTATCTTAAGCTCATCCTTTTAGTTTATGTAAACCTTTTTATTTTTGTTTGTATTCATCTTCTTTCCAATTGTTGTATTTATTTATTTTTATCATTTTTTGAGTCAATATTATTTTGCGTATTACACTATAACATGATTATGATTTTTCCATATCATGGTGTACTCTATTTTACACAAATTAAAATATTGTTAGTCCTTATGCATAAAACACAAATATTCATCATTATTATTTCATATCATTGGTGATTATTGTTTTATGCTAAATTAAAAATTAAGTTTCTCAAATTTCACTCACCTATTCATGTTGGAATTCCAACGCAAGGCAAAAATAAACACAAGGTAGATATATAACCATCCATATAATATTCATCCATGAAATCAATTTTCACAAATGACTTTCCAATCCATCCTCCCTCTATATCCTATCCTCCCCCCATTCCAATATTTTTTCCTCCAACCTATCATTTTTATATTTTACAACCATTTTTATGTAAATTTCAAGCCATAATTAATCAAAATGCTAAAAAGCTCTATCACCTACTTGCAACTATCAATTTTGTCAAATATTTATCTCCAATTGAAAAATCTATATTTTTTGTTTTAAAATCCATAGTTTACCGAGATATATCATTCCCACATCCACTCATGTGACCCCTAAGTCCTGAGCACCATCTAAACCTACAATTTATGAGCAAGAAATATTATTTTTTCCACTTTATATCTCTATAAATTATTCACTAGGGGTAAATCATTTATGCATTATTTCATCTTGTGAGTGATTTATCGATTCAAAAACTTTGATTTATTTATGACCTTCATTATCATTACTTCACAATTTTTCCTCTTCACCCATTTTGAGCATTCATCCACTTTTTTGCATGAACACTTGAGGGAGTATCATATGTCCTTCATTTAATTTAAGTCATTATCTCATTCTTCCATCCAAACTCCAACACCTATTAGTTAGGAATGGAAAAAATCACAATATCCATTATTTATTCATCTAATTTTTTATTCCCCATTTTTTATTGACTTTTTCATTCTTTAAAAATTCATTACTTCATTTGTGTCTTGCAATGACTTCTCAAAGAGGGGGAAATTATAGACACTTGAAATCAAACACTTCATATTAATTTTAACCTTCTTTGCACTGAATCCCTAATCATCTTTATTTGTATCTAATCCTAATTCATCATTACTATTCCTTGTCTTTATTCATCATTACTATTTATGATCATCATTCACTATTCATTATCTATTAGTTAATTAATCCAAGTTAATTAACTAACCTTTCTCTAATTATAAATTCCATGGATTTTTATAATTCCATAATTTCTAAAAATAAAAATTTCCTTATTATCCATGAATGAATTTCATAATTTTTATAAATCTAAAAATTCAATTATTTTCATATCATGATGTTATCTTCCACTCAATCCCTCTTACCTATTTTATATTATATATTCACCCAAATTAATTTTTTATATTCATTTTTGGGTCCTATATATTTTCCACTCCATTCCACTTTCCAAATTTCAAAGATGTCGTAGGCTCTACCTATCCCCCATCATTATAATTATATAATATTATCTTCCTCATCTTTCTAATTTAATGATCCACCTCAATTTTCACTCAATCCCACTTACTAATTTTATACTATATCATCCACTCATATGAATTTTATATTCATTTGTGGGTTTTGCATGTTTTCCACTCAAATTTTTAATTCAAGATTCCCATTATGAAAAAAAAATTACTTTTTATGAGGACCAATTCTCAGCCCTTGATCCTCATATCAAGATGGACAATTCATATCCATTTCAAAATTCTATAAATTAGAGGTTCTTCTAATTTATACAAACTTCACTTAGACTTACCATGAAGAGATCATAAGGGAGATTCACATATTTCACCCAATCAAATTAAGTCCATCCAAAAATCATTTATATACCAAAACACTGCATAATTTCCCTTGCAAAGGAGAAGATTGATCAACCACATTTTAGAGAGCAAATTAATTCAAAATTGCAATGGATGGAGCTCACAATAATTCAAAGGTATAAGTTTATGTTTTAGTTTCTTGCATTTTTAGCTCTATATTTAGTTGATTGAGTTCAAATTAGATTTCAACTTTTGAGTGCTTTCTTAGCAAAGTTTGCATCTAAGTTCCCTTCACACACCCATAATGGTAGGATCCTCTATATTTTCAGACCAGAGAAGCATTTTTATATTATGGTAAGGCTAGAGTCTCCACATTCATTATTTATAACCTTATATTATGATGAAGAATCCTAATAACACATTACATATGATAAAAATAGATCAAAATTTTTCATCTTTAGCTTCATTCTCCTTAGATAAATTTGAATTTTGCTTTTTCTTGTCAAAAACATTATTTGTACATGAATTTAAATGTTAAAATTTTCTTATAATAATGAAATTATGCACGTGATTTATCATATGTTTGACTTCAATATGTATCATTATTATTGCTTCCCATACATCTTATAGATAATAAACAAAAGTTACATCTGGTTCATCCTCCATGAAAATTTATTAATTATCCGCCTCTTAAAAAAATTCTTGATCTACCTTTGTTGCTTCCTCTTTGTGAATCTCAATGATGATAATAAATTATTTTTCCTTTTTATTTTAAGGACATACATGATTTAAATGCATGGTAAAGAGATGGAATAGATACTATATTTAACATTTTCTCATCTATTCAAAAAGAACTCTTGATATCTTCAATGGTTAGCATTGATAAATATTTAGACCCATCAATAGCTACAACTATGGGATCAAATATTGTGGATAGAATTATCAATATTTTCTCAACAATTATTTTTCCACCATATTCTCTCCATGAGAACATATTTGGTTCACCATACCCAATGCAAAAATGAAAAAATCATTCACACTCTATTTGATTTCATTTAAAGGCTATAAAATTCCATTTTAAGCATCTTCAATCTCCTAACTTCTCTTTAATTTTTCCTTGGTAATCAATTTTTAAGCTTTCCCAAGCTTGTTTAGATTTAGTAGCTAATAATGCACTCATAAATATGGACTTATCCATTACTTAGTAGATGAAGAACAAACCCTTTGAATCTTTATTTTTATTTATTTTTAATGTATATTTTCTGTCTAACTCATAACATTAATAACATTTTCATTTGCTCATTCTACATACCCATTCTCTACAAGATCAAACAAATCTCAAGAGAAGAAGAGTATTTTCATTTTGTAACTCTAATATTAAAAAAAATCCCATTAATTAGTAAATTTGAGTTTGTGAGATACTATTTTTCACATGTGTCATTAAAACTTTCACCAAAAAGAAACACTTAAACCTTCTAAAACACCACAGACTCAACCCAACATACTATGATATAAATGTGAAAACTACATGGGAAAAATTTTAGTAATATAACAAAAAAATATTATTAAAATTAAAAGGGAAGTTACAACTAGTTCTTCCTCCATGAAAATTTATTAATTTTCTACCTCTTAAAAAAATTCTTGCTCTACCTTTATTGCTTCCTCTTTATGAATCTCCATGATGGTAATAAATTATTTTTCCTTTTTATTTTAAGGACATACATGATTTAAATGCATGGTAAAGAGATGAACTAGATATTGTATTTAACCTTTTCTCACATATTCACAAATAACTCATGATGTCTTCAATGGTTAACATTGATAAATATTTAGACCCATCAATAGCTACAACTGTGGGATCGAATATTGTTGATAGACTTATCAAGATTTTCTCAACAATTATTTTTCCACCATATTCTCTCCATGAGAACGTATTTGGTTCACCATACCCACTGCAAAAATGAAAACATCATTCACACTCTATGTGAATTCATTTAAATGCTATAAAATTCCATTTTATGCATCTTCAATCTCAAAACTTCTCTTTAATTTTTCCTTGGTAATCAATTTTTAAGCTTTCCCAAGCTTGTTTAGATTTAGAAGCTAATAATACACTCATAAATATGGACTTATCCATTACTTATTAGATGAAGAACAAACCCTTTGAATCTTTATTTTTATTTATTTTTAATGTATATTTTGTGTCTAACTCATAACATTAATAGCATTTTGATTTGCTCATTCTACATACCCATTCTCTACAAGATCAAACAAATCTCAAGAGAAGAATAGTATTTTCATTTTATTATTATAATATTTTAAAAAATCCCATTAGTTATAAATTTGAGTTTGTGAGATACTATTGTTCACATTTGTCATTAAAACTTTCACCAAAAAGAAACACTCAAACTTTCTAAAATGCCATAGACTCAAAACAACATACTATGATACAAATGTGAAAACTACGTAGGAAAAATTTAATTAATATAATAAAAAAAATAACATTGATATTAAAATGGAAGTTACAACTGGTTCATCCTCCATGAATTTTTTTTTAATTTTCCACCTCTTAAAAAAATTCTTGTTCTACTTTTGTTGCTTCCTCTTTATGAATCTCCATGATGATAATAAATTATTTTTCCTTTTTATTTAAAGCACATACATGATTTAAATAAATGGTAAAAGGATGGACTAGATATTATATTTAACATTTTCTTACATATTCACAAAGAACTCATGATATCTTCAATGGTTATCATTGATAAATATTTAGACCCATCAATAACTACAACTATGGGATCAAATAATATATATACTTATTAAGATTTTCTCAACAATTATTATTTTCACCATATTCTCTCCATGAGAACTTATTTCATTCACCATACCCATTGCAAAAATTAAAACATCATTCACACTCTATGTGATTTCATTTAAAGGCTATAAAATTCCATTTTAAGCATCTTCAATCTATAACTTCTCTTTAATTTTTCCTTGGTAATCAATTTTAAAGCTTTCCCAAGATTGTTTAGATTTAGTAGCTAATAATACACTCATAAATATGGAATTATCCATTACTTACTAGATGAAGAACAAACCCTTTGAATCTTTATTTTAATTTATTTTTAATGTATATTTTGTGTCTAACGCATAACATTAATAACATTTTGAGTTGCACGTTCTACATACCCATTCTCTACAAGATCAAACAAATCTCAAGAGAAGAATAGTATTTTATTGTTATTACTCCAATATGGAAAAAAATCCAATTGATTAGTAAATTGAGTTTGTGAGACACTAATGTTCACATTTGTCATTAAAACTTTCACCAAAAAGAAACACTCAAACTTTCTAAAACACCACAGAGTCAATCCAACATACTATGAAAAAAATGTGAAAACTACGTGGGAAAAATTTAAGTAATCTAATTTAAAAATTACTATTGAAATTAAAACAAAATTTACAACTAGTTCTTCCTCCATTCAATTTTATTAATTTTCCACCTCTTAAAAAAATTCTTGCTCTACCTTTGTTGCTTCCTCTTTATGAATCTCCATGATGGTAATAAATTATTTTTCCTTTTTATTTTAAGGACATACATGATTCAAATTCGTGGTAAATAGATGGACTAGATATTATATTTAACATTTTCTCACATATTCACAAAGAATCATGATCTCTTCAATGGTTAACATTGATGAATATTTAGACCCATCAATAGCTACAACTGTCAGATAAAATATTGGTCAAAAACTTATCAATATTTTCTCAACAATTATTTTTTCCACCATATTTTCTCCATGAGAACATATTTGGTTCACCATACCCATTACAGAAATGAAAACATCCTTCACACTCTATGTGATTTTATTTAAAGGCTATAAAATTCCATTTTAAGCATCTTCAATCTCATAACTTCTCTTTAATTTTCCTTGGTAATATTTTTTTAAGCTTTCCCAAGCTTGTTTAGATTTAGTAGATAATAATACAATCATAAATATGGACTTATCCATTACTAATTAGATGAAGAACAAACCCTTTGAATCTTTATTTTTATTTATTTTTAATGTTTATGTTGTGTCTATCTCATAACATTAATAACATTTTGATTTGCTCGTTCTACATACCCATTCTCTACAAGATCAAACAAATCTCAAGAGTTAATCCAATATTTTAAAAAATCCCATTAATTAGTACATTTGAGTTTGTGAGACACTATTGTTCACATTTCTCATTAAAACTTTCTCCAAAAAGAAACACTCAAACTTTCTAATACACCATAGACTCAACCCAACATACTATGATACAAATGTTAAAACTACGTGGGAAAAATTTAAGTAATTTAATAAAAAAAATACTATTGAAATTAAAATGGAAGTTACAACTGGTTCATCCTTCATGAAAATTTATTAATTTTCCACCTCTTAAAAAAATTCTTGCTCTACCATTGTTGCTTCCTCTGTATGAATCTCCATGATGATATTAAATTATTTTTCCTTTTTATTTGTAGGACATACATGATTAAAATTCATGGTAAAGAGATGAACTACATATTATATTTAACATTTTCTCACATAGTCACAAAGAACTCATGATCTCTTCAATGGTTAGCATTGATAAATATTTAGACCAATCAATAACTACAACTATGAGATCAAATACTATTGATAGTCTTATCAAGATTTTCTCAACAATTATTATTTCTACCATATTCTCTCCATGAGAATGTATTCGTTTCACCATAACTATTGCAAAAATGAAAACATCATTCACACTCTATGTGATTTCATTTAAAGGCTATAAAATTTCATTTTAAGCATCTTCAATCTCATAACTTCTCTTTAATTTTTCCTTGGTAATCAATTTTTAAGCTTTCCCAAGTTGTTTAGATTTAGTAGCTAATAATACAATCATAAATATGGACTTATCCAATACTTATTAGATGAAGAACAAACCCTTTGAATCTTTATTTTTATTTATTTTTAATGTATATTTTGTGTCTAACTCATAACATTAATAACATTTTGATTTGCTCGTTCTACATACCCTTTCTCTACAAGATCAAACAAATCTCAAGAGAAGAATAGTATTTTCATTTTATTACTCCAATATTAAAAAAAATCCCATTAATTAGTAAATTTGAGTTTGTGAGACACTATTGTTCATATTTATCATTAAAACATTCACCAAAAAGAAACACTCAAACTTTCTAAAACACCACAGACTCAACCCAACATATTATGATACAAATGTGAAAACTACGTGTGAAAATTTTAAGTTATATAATAAAAAAATACTCTTGAAATTAAAATGGAAGTTACAACTGGTTCATCCTCCATGAAAATTTATTAATTTTCCACCTCTTGAAAAAATTCTTGGTCTACCTTTGTTGCTTCCTCTTTATGAATCTCCATGATGATAATAAACTATTTTTCCTTTTTATTTTAAGGACATACATGAGTAAAAATATGGACTAGATATTATATATAACCTTTTCTCACATATTCATAAAGAACTCATGATCTCTTTAACGGTTAGCATTGATAAATATTTAGATCCATAAATAGCTACAACTGTGGGATCAAATATTGTTGATAGACTTATCAAGATTTTATCAACAATTATTTTTTCCACCATATTCTCTCCATGAGAATGTATTTGGTTCACCATACCCATTGCAAAAATGAAAACATCCTTCACACTCTATGTGATTTCATTTAAAGGCTATAAAATTCCATTTTAAGCATCTTCAATCTCATAACTTCTCTTTAATTTTTCCTTGGTAATCCATTTTTTAAGCTTTCCCATGATTGTTTAGATCTAGCAGCTAATAATACACTCATAAAAATGGACTTATCCATTACTTATTAGATGAATAACAAACCCTTTGAACCTTTATTTTTATTTATTTTTAATGTATATTTTATGTCTAACTCATAACATTAATACCATTTTGATTTGGTCATTCTACATACCCATTCTCTACAAGATCAAACAAATCTTAAGAGAAGAATAATATTTTCATTTTATTACTCCAATATTTAAAAAAATCCCATTAATTAGTAAATTTGAGTTTGTGAGACACTATTGTTCACATTTGTCATTAAAATTTTCTCCAAAAAGAAACACTCAAAATTTCTAAAACACCATAGACTCAACCCAACATACTATGATACAAATGTGAAACTATGTGTGAAAATTTTATGTAATATAATATAAAAATACTATTGAAATTAAAAGGGAAGTTACAACTGGTTCATCCTCCATGAAAATTTCTTAATTTTCCACCTCTTAAAAAAATTCTTGCTCTACCTTTGTTGCTTCCTCTTTTTAAATCTCCATGATGATAATAAATTATTTTTTCTTTTTATTTCAAGGACATATATTATTTAAATGCATGATAAAAATATGGACTAGATATTATATTTAACATTTTCTCATATGTTCACAAAGAACTCTTGATGTCTTCAATGGTTAGCATTAATAAATATTTAGACCCATCAATAGCTACAACTGTGGGATCAAATAATATTGATAGACTTATCAAGATTTTCTAAATAGTAATTGTTTCCACCATATTCTCTCCAAGAGAACGTATTTGGTTCACCATACACATTGCAAAAATGAAAACATCATTCACACTCTATGTGATTTCATTTAAAGGCTATAAAATTCCATTTTAAGCATCTTCAATCTCATAACTTCTCTTTAATTTTTCCTTGGTAATCAATTTTTAAGCTGTCCCAAGCTTGTCTAGATTTAGTAGCTAATAATACACTCATAAATATGGACTTATCCATTAATTATTAGATGAAGAACAAACCCTTTGAATCTTTTTTTTTTTTTTTTTAATGTAAATTTTGTGTCTAACTCATAACATTTATAAAATTTTGATTTGGTCATTCTACATACCTATTCTCTACAAGATCAAACAAATCTCAAGAGAAAAATAGTATTTTCATTTTATTACTCCAATATTAAAAAAATCCCATTAATTAGAAATTTTGAGTTTGTGAGACACTATTGTTCACATTTTTCATTAAAACTTTATCCAAAAAGAAACACTCAAACTTTCTAAAACATCACATACTCAACCCAACATACTATGATACAAATGTTAAAACTATGTGGGAAAAATTTATGTAATATAATAAAAAAAATACTATTGAAATTAAAACGGAAGTTACAACTGGTTCGTCCTCCATAAAAATTTATTAATTTTCCACCTCTTAAAAAAATTCTTTCTCTACCTTTGTTGCTTCCTCTTTATGAATCTCCATCATGATAATAAATTATTTTTCCTTTTTATTTGAAGGACATACATGATTAAAATTCATGGTAAAGAGATGGATAGATATTATATTTAACATTTTCTCACATATTCACAAAAAACTCATGATCTCTTCAATGGTTAACATTGATAAATATTTAGACCCATCAATAGCTACAACTGTGGGATAAAATATTGTTGATAGACTTATCAATATTTTCTTAACAATTATTGTTTCCACCATATTTTCTCCATGAGAATGTATTTGGTTCACCATACCCATTGTAAAAATGAAAACATCCTTCACACTCTATATTATTTCATTTAAAGGCTATAAAATTCCATTTTAAGCATCTTCAATCTCATAACTTCTCTTTAATTTTTCTTTGGTAATCAGTTTTTAAGCTTTCCCAAACTTGTTTAGATTTAGTAGATAATAATACACTCATAAATATGGACTTATCTATTACTTATTAGATGAAGAACAAACCCTTTGAATCTTCATTTTTATTTATTTTTAATGCATATTTTGTGTCTCACTCATAACATTAATAACATTTTGATTTGCTCGTTCTACATACCCATTCTCTACAAGATGAAACAAATCTCAAGAGAAGAATAGTATTTTCATTTTATTACTCAAATATTTAAAAAAATCCATTAATTAGAAAATTTGATTTTGTGAGACACTATTTTTCACATTTGTCATTAAAACTTTCACCAAAAAGAAACACTCAAAATTTCTAAAACACCACAGACTCAACCCAACATACTATGATACAAATGTGAAAACTATGTGGGAAAAATTTAAGTAATATAATAAAAAAAAAGTATTGAAATTAAAACAAAAGTTACAACGGGTTCTTCCTCCATGAAAATTTATTAATTTTCTACCTCTTAAAAAAAAAATTGCTCTACCTTTGTTGCTTCCTCTTTATGAATCTCCATGATGATATTAAATTATTTTTCCTTTTTATTTTAATGACATGCATGATTCAAATGCATGGTAAAGAGATGGACTAGATATTATATTTAACCTTTTCTCACATGTTCACAATGAACTCATGATGTCTTCAATGGTTAGCATTGATAAATATTTAGACCCATCAATAGCTACAACTATGGGATCAAATATTATTGATAGACTTATCAATATTTTCTCAACTATTATTTTTTCCACCATATTCTCTCCATGAAAATGTATTTTATTCACCATACACATTGCAAAAATGAAAACATCATTCACACTCTATGTGATTTTATTTAAAGGCTATAAAATTCCATTTTAAGCATCTTCAATCTCATAAATTCTCTTTAATTTTTCCTTGGTAATCAATTTTTAAGCTTTCCTAAGATTTTTTAGATTTAGTAGCTAATAATACACTCATAAATATGGACTTACATATTACTTATTAGATGACGAATAAACCCTATGAATCTTTATTTTTATTTATTTTTAATGTATAGTTTGTATCTAACTCATTACATTAATAACATTTTGATTTGCTCGTTCTACATACCCATTCTCTACAAGATCAAATAAATCTCAAGATAAGAATAGTATTTTTATTTTATTAATCCAATATTTAAAAAAATCCCATTAATTAGTAAATTTGAGTTTGTGAGACACTATTGTTCACATTTGTCATTAAAACTTTCACCAAAAAGAAACACTCAAACTTTCTAAAACACCATAGACTCAACCCAACATAATATGATTCAAATGTGAAAACTACATGGGGAGATTTAAGTAATATAAGAAAAAAATTACTATTGAAATTAAAATGGAAGTTACAACTAGTTCTTCCTCCATGAAAATTTATTAATTTTCCACCTTTTAAAAAAAATCTTGCTCTACCTTTGTTGCTTCCTCTTTATGAATCTCCATGATGATATTAAATTATTTTTCCTTTTTATTTTAAGGACATACATGATTTAAATTCATGGTAAAGAGATGGACTAGATATTATATTTAACATTTTCTCACATATTCACAAAGAACTCATGATCTCTTAAATGGTTAACATTGATAAATATTTAGACCCATCAATATCTACAACTATGGGATCAAATATTGTTGATAGACTTATCAATATTTTCTCAACAATTATTTTTTCCACCATATTCTCTCCATGAGAACATATTTGGTTCACCATACCCATTGCAAAAATGAAAACATCCTTCACACTCTATGTGATTTCATTTAAAGGCTATAAAATTCTATTTTAAGCATCTTCAATCTCATAACTTCTCTTTAATTTTTCCTTGGTAATCAATTTTTAAGCTTTCCCAAGATTTTTTAGATTTAGTAGTTAATAATACACTCATAAATATGGACTTATCCATTACTTATTATATGAAGAACAAACCCTTTGAATCTTTATTTTTAATGTATTTTTTGTGTTTAACTCATAACATTAATAACATTTTAATTTGCTCGTTTTACATACCCATTCTCTATAAAATCAAACAATTATCAATAGAAAAATAATATTTTCATTTTATTACTCCAATATTAAAAAAATCCCATTAATTAATAAATTTGAGTTTGTGAGACACTATTGTTCACATTTGTCATTAAAACTTTCTCCAAAAAGAAACACTCAAACTTTCTAAAATACCACAGACTCAACCCAACATACTATGATACAAATGTGAAAATTAAGTGGGAAAAAATTAAGGAATATAATAAAAAAATACTATTAAAATTAAACCTCATACTATCACAATGAATTATTGTTCATAAATCACATTTAGATACACACTCAAAATAAAATTTTATTGAATAAAATTTTCTCTTACAAAAAAAGTAATGTTGTGATTTTTCCATGAATATTCATGATAAAAACCTATTTCTAAAATTTACATATTACATGCATATATACATTCACCATTGCTTTTTCAAATCTCTAAAAAAATCCTATTTTAAGATAAAATATTGTTTTCAATCTATTCCAAATCTTACTATAAGCTTTTTTAATAAAAATATATTTTAAACATATTTAAAGTTTATTTATTTGTTTAAGAGTTAACACTTTCAATAATAATATGATGGTGTAGAGGAAGAGAAGATGTCTAGGCAGATGAGGATGGCGATGGTGATTGTGGATGATTAGGTGGTGATGGCAACAAGTTTTGGCCAGTCAGTGAAGATGGATATTGGAGGGTAGAATACGATGGAAAATTTAGGTGGTTCTCAGGTTCCTAGGGAAGATCAAATGTAGATAAAGGGTTAGAGATTGCCACCAGTAGTAGAATTAATAGAAGCAACGGTAGTGGGTCAAAGCATACAAGGGATTTGGATATCCAAGATGTGAGATACAATAAAAAATATATAGTGAAAAGGAAAAGTAATTAGAGTTGATTTTAATGTTGGGGTTTCAAAGGGGATAGTGGAAAGATCAAAAATGGGTAGGGGAAGGAAGCAAAAACTTCTTTAAAACTATATTGGTCTTTTTGCCTCACAATTTGTCCAAGCAAATGAAGATTTTTGAGAGGTAGAGTAGTCAGATGTGGATAGAGACCTGTCTGATGGAGACCCCTCTCTAGGGAAGTAAATATATAAAAAAACACCTAAAATGGATAGGGTTTTTGTAAAAGCTTTAGTGTTCTCAAGATACATGAATATCTCAAAACCCTTTTATTCTTATGGAGTTTTTTGCAAATAAATTATCTTAAAAATTAGCTTGGTTCAGACCCTGTTTTGATCTCCAAAAGCTAGATTCCAAAGGATCAGATCTCTAAAGAGGCTAAAACAAATGTGAAGAAATAAAAGGGGTGAACAAAATGTTCTCAGTAAATAACCCTAGAAAAGGCTTTCCTATGTGATATTCCTTTGGTTTTTTCTAACTCTCCTTTACTTGAAATTTTTGATGCATAGCTTTCAATGCTAGATGTGGAAAGAGGTCACCAATATTTAATTGGTAGGTGTGTTGGGAAATGGCCTTCCTAGGAAACTCTATAAGAATGGTCATAGAGAACCTGGCCCACATTTAAAATACCCTTTCTCTCAATGTTGACAAATGGTTTTTTTATGCTCTCATTTTAGTCCTCAACTAATAGAGATTTTGTTTGAGATAATGGGCCATGGTTTGTAGGTAAGAAGGGTTTTTTTTGGTGTTCATGGGCTCCATTTTTTGATCCATTTACTTCAGTGATCTCCTAAGCCTTGATTTAGGTCAGACTTTATAATCTCCCCTTAGCCATGCAAGATATAGATCTTCTCAAGAAGATGGTTAACAAGTTGGGAGTTTTTGTCAAATTTGATTAATCCATTATGGCTAATTTAAACTATGTTAGGGTGTGTGTTTTAATATATCTTGTCAAACCTCTACATCATTCTATTCAAATCTCATCCTCACTTGGTGTATGGACCCAGTTTGTTTAACTTTGAAGATCTTCCCTACAAATGCTTCAAATGTAATCAATATGATCATAAGATTTCTTCTTTTCCTGAGAAGAGTTTTAAAGGTTCTCACACTTTGCACTTGAAGAGATGGTTCAAAAAGATTGGTTGTTTGAACCAAGACTTCATTATATAATGCATTTCCCATCAAAATCCATTGCCATTGATCTTCTATCTACAAAAATTTCTTAGGAGACTCAAAGACATCCCTCAAAAGGGTGAGGGTTTGGCATCCCCAATAGTTCATATCAATATGGAGGTAGGATAGCCTTAATGTTTAATCTTTAATGTTTTTTATTGTTTTGAATTTCTAGCTAGTTTTTAGAGTTGTTTAGTTCTGAGTTACTCTTGTTTCTACTGAGGTTTTTGTAATTCTTTTGTGTTTGTTTTGAAATTTGGTTTATTATTGGTCTTTCACGTATAGTTGTTCTTTTGTTTTTATTTTTCATGAGAACTAGACTCCTAGCTTGTGACCCAGAACCAGTTATAGTTCCGATCAAAAACTAGTATTTATCTTAAAAGAAAGTTTATTTATTTATTAATACATATTTTAAATATTTTTCCATTTTTTTAAAATATTTATATTTTATTTCTATTTGGAGAATTAAGAGAGGAAAGTTTGATTTCCCAACAATGTGTAAACATATTTTACCATCGTCATCACTAGTTAGATAATAATATTTATGATAAAATATTTATAATAAAATTGCAATACACACACACACACACAAAGAGAGAGACAGTAGAACTAACAACATTGGTTGGCTCATTTTAAATTTTCACCATGCCAAAAAAGTGATTTATATATGCAACTTAGATAATGATTTTAATATTTACACAATATTTAATTGCATAAATGTCAGATATCTTAACATCACAACATTAGTATTTCAAGTTTTTGGACTACATAGATATCATGTTATTTTTAGATTTATAAATATAAAAATTTAAGGGTTTGTGTCTTTTAAATATAATCTGTAGGCTATTATCAAATAAAACATTAATTTAATTTATGATGTTTTTTAAAGTAGTGGGATTATTTTTCATTATATAAATTTTATAAACTAGAAATTGCATGAAGGAGGTGCAATATAAACATCAATAAACTAAAAGAAGTGTATTTTAAATGGTTTTAAAAAGAAAGAAATCAAAATACAAACAAGATAATATAAAAATATACTTGACACAAGGGATTTTAGATGCCTTGGTAGTTTAAATTTTAAATGTTTATGACAAATTACAATTTATTATTTTCTCTCTCATAAATTATGGTATTACTAATATTATCCCATCTATAAATTTATTATCTATGCCTGTATTTTAAGGTTTTATTATATTTAAAATGCACGCACACACACCCACACACACACATCAAGTATATTACCTTTATCACATGTTAGGCTCCATATAAATTGTTGGTTTATTTAAATATATCAATTAATGCTATGGTGAAAAAAACTAACAAGAATAACATTTGAGTTAATTTTGAACAATTTCATTATTTTTTATTTTATAATTATTCACATTAAATCATAAAAAACTATACAATACATTATAGTATTTAATAGAATTTATATATATTCAATAATATAATGAATCAAATGATTAATTATGATGCACAATATGTCTAACATAATCATTTTGGCCATTACAAGTTAATTATAATTTTATAAAAAAATATAAAAATATCATTATTATTTAAAAATAACGTAAGAATTAAAAAAATTAAAACTAATTATAAATACACAAATGCATTGAAGGATTCAAAATCAACAAAACAAGATTTACCATTCTATAAAGAAACAATTATACCATTATCCAAAAAATAAAAATCTTAAGTCAAAAAATAAAATAATGCTAAAAACTTTATAATAATTATTGTTCATATCTACCAAATAAGAGATAAATATATCAAGTAAATAATATTTTTAATTTAAAATATATATTTTTAAATTAAATGATTAATTAAATTGTAAATAATTAACTATTACTTACTACATCAAAAAGCTATAAATACACATATAATATTTTTTAAAAACTATCTAATTTAATTATAGATAAAATAAATAATATGATATTAAAATAAAATTTAAAAAATCTAATAGCTATACAAAATAATTCATTGCATTAAGAAATAAATAGTATATGTAATAGCTATGCAAAATAATTCATTGCATTAAGAAATAAATAGTAGATGTAATAAAATTTCACTTTCATACCATATTTTTGGTTAAGGCACAAAACTATAAATAATGATTTAATTTGTGGATGCAATCATACTCAATTTTCATCATAAGCAGAGTATTTAATGAAAATATATTATAAAAACAAGTCCCCAAAGTGATGGACCAAAGGCTTTATTATTACTATAAAATAAACATTACATAGACGCTCTCAAATTTATCATGGCCATTACACAAAAACTTACCCAATTTTATAATTAAGAGTCATATGAATCTAAGAAGTGGACTTTTAAAAAAATGAAATATATTCTGAAGAAAATACACTAAAATTATAAGGTAAAATGAAAAAGAAATAAATCAAATAACTAAACAAATGCATGTGTCTTGACATAGGAATATATTAGTGTGTATGTGCTTAAATCAATATCTTTTTATTCCCACCATTATTTATCTAAGTTTTTACATCTGATGATAAATTTACAAGATGTTTTTTTTTAGGGATAATTGGAATTTGATTTACCACAAGTAACAATTATATCCCATTTTATTTATGGAAAATATTTTGATTTTTGGATTTTAATATATATATTTTAATTCGAACCTTGGTTTGATAGTTATGTTGATTGTGATTATAATATTTTGTTTATGGAAGACTATAATTTATCGGGTCAACTAATTTTTTTTATCTTATTAATAGTTTTGTTTGTTTTGTTTTTTGTTTTTGTTTTTTTGTTTTTGTTTTTGTTTTTTTTGTTTTTTTTTTTTTTTTTAAACCTAGCCTAAGTTAAGTGATTAATATTTGTATATCAGTATCAAGTATTGCTCCATATTTATCAATATTTTTTAAAAGCACATTTGTTATAAATAGATTTTGTTTATTTTTCATACTCTTCCTAGTCTTCTCATCCATGTCAATCCTTCATTTGTCTAGTAATATATGTTATACCAATGTATATATATGGATATGAATAATGGATTATGAAATTATATGTTAATTGGTTACTCTTTTAGTGTTAATGCTTATTATACATGGTACGTACATGACCCACTTTTATACAAGCATAACTTCTTTGAATTAGTTATCTTATATTATAAATCCATCTTATTTTCATACCATCTTAATACAAGTAAATCTATTATATGTTATGGAAAGTTTGTCCAAATTTAAATTTCTTAAGATTATTTTTAAGATCTAGCTTGAAACTAGATGTTTAAATATGGAATTATATGTTAAAATAGTCTTGTACACTTGAAATATATATCTCAAGGGTATAATATTTTGTTTGACCTTCCTTGCAACCAAAAGGATCACATTCACCACCTCACTATGTCTAATTACTTATTTCTTAGTCCAAATTTGATTAATCTAATTTTCTAGATCACTTGTAACCAAAAAACATTATATATATATATATATATATATATATATATATAACAAATAGTGAAGTGTGTGTGTGTGTGTGTGTGTGTGTGTGTGTGTGTGTGTGTGTGTGTGTGTGTGTGTGTGTGTGTGTCCTTCACTATTTGTTATAGAACCTCAACAACTTTCCTCCTTCCATGAAAATTGCATTCATAATTGGATAGTAATGTTGATTATACTATCCCTGATCCAATGCAATTATCCTTATCTTAAAAACACTCAAAATTTAAAATATTTATATGTGTACAAGTCAATCTAAGAATGTCATTAACCTTATAAGAGTATCATTTCAAAAGAGCTAGTATAAATGCAAATCAAAGCCTACCCATTATTAATATAGTGACATCAAAAAATCACCTCTCAATCTTAGACATACTACTGAATTTCAAAGTGTACAACTAAGGTATTATTCCTTATTCATCCCTATTAGCATATCAGTCATAGGATTAGTCATACTAAAGGTTTTAAGCACTCAAAAGATAGCCCATGAGCTATATTTGTCAATTTACAAGATGGATCATTGCATGTACTTGTATATAACATTCTATATTATTGTTTACATACATATCAATACATAGGAGAGAAATACATAAGTAGAAGACCCTATATGGAGTATTGGATATGTAGGCAATGATCATTATTAGAGGGTTCTTTGAGGTCAGATCAATAATGTGAGTGCACCAACCTATTTTTATCAAGATAACCTAGGCTAAGGTGAATAACTAGTGTTTGAGATATAATCAATGATACATAAACTATATGAAATATTCAGATACATCAAAAAAGATGTGACATAAAAATTTCAAAGGATAGGTGGTCATATTTTAATAAATTAAACATTCCATACAAGATAGTTACATCAATATTAGGACAATAACATAAATACAAGTGTCCAGTTAGCTAGAACGAATATTTATAGAATATAACTTGTTCCTGAACATTAGACAACTTTTTTCCACACCTATACATCTCATATTTATCTACACATCATTTCATAAGATGATTATTATTTCTTCTTTATGATTGTGAAATCAAAATACTATTTAGCATTGTACTTTCTATATTTAGTATTTTTATTAATTCAGCATTGAAATTGATTATCATAAACTAAATTATTTAATTGGCCTACTTTTAAAAATATTTGTATACATTTTTGAATATCTTATTCTTCCCAGCCCTTGATCCCAAAAAAGGTTAAACATTTGGTGAACCCAACTGTAGAGAGGATTATAAAGCAAGTTAGTCAAACATTAGTCCATAAATCATAAAAAATGCATAAAGAAATAACTAACTAAGCCTATCTATTGCTATGAGAATTACAATGGATAACAAGAAACAAATGAAAGAAAGAAACATCATATTACCTTTCCAAATGGATTCACCATACCCATGTGGCTCAAAATCATGTTCTCCCTTGATCAAGCATCCTTGTCTTTGTCAACAAAGGTTTGAAAACTCCTCCAATGTCTCAAGAACACTCCATAAAACCTAGGCTCATGATTTAAAATCACTAAACTAGCCTATCTATGAAGCTTGTAACTAATTTTAATGGTCTATTTCAAAGGATTGTGGAGACAATTTTGCATAATAACTTTTCAAAATTCAAGCTTAAAATACATGTTCATGGCCTCTCTATTTATAGATTTTTAGATTGGTTAGGATCAACCATGACCATCCATCTCAAGATTGAGATTTGTGGCCATGGATAATCCTAATATTTAGAATTAAACTCATAAATATACTCAATATAAATAAGAATTAAAGAGGCATGGGAGGCATTAACTAGGCATGGGTGACCCATAATCTTGATATTTTATGCACTTATGGCTTGATGGATGCTACCCCATAGATGATGTCACTAGGTGATGCAGATATTCAAAATCAATTTCCAATAATGAGATATTCAAAAAGATCTATGGAATTCTTACTTAAGCTCTTAAATTATATTAATTAGCTTAAGTAATTTTAATCAAGTTTAGTGAAATTCTTTAGAAATTGGTGCATAATTAATCAAAATGGTCAGAAAGTTATATTACTGGGTTGTAATTTGATTAGAGAGGAACATGAAGGAAATTTTAGATGAGTTAGAGTTGTATTCCCATTTAGGATGTTTCCAACACCAAATAACAAAGGTACATGATGTGTACCAATGAATTAGAAGAAAAGAGTGATCCAGAGTACTAAATGGTGAAATTGTCATTTTGACTCAAAATGATCTGATCAAAGTTAGCTAGCCCATAAAATGGATTGCCCTATTTAGGGATACTTTGACCTAAACTAGCACTTGTAAGTGACAAGTTTGAACCATTTAGGGTGTCTTATGGATTTTGACTTAAAATGTGTATTTGAGTGCAATTCGAGTAAGATTGACAATTTCAACACAAATGGTCTTAGGAATTGGATGCCTACATTTTGCCCTTGTTTGAGAAGGCATAGCGAGACATTTAGGTAAAGAAACATATTTTCAAAGAAAAGAGTTTTTAAGAAGAAATTAGAACAAACCCATGATGCCCACTTGAGAGGACAAACTAGGATGGAAGAAAAGGATGGACTCTCAAAAAGAGAGAGAAAGTGAGAGATTAACCCATAGAATAGATCACATCCAAATGAGCTAATGCTTGCACATGTGATTACCATCAATGATAAAAATAAAATTAGGAGTATAATAGGCCCTAGAATGGGGGGAATGAGAAATCTACAATCCATAAATGTAAGGGACACACTTTAAACATACCCAATTTGAGAGTACAACCTACACGCTTACAACATTGATCAATCCTGAGACAAGTTGCACACTAAAATATTGCCATCATGGGCATTAGTGTGGAGATCTTGGAATTAGAATAAAAGAGAGAGCATTCTATTTCAGGAAGGGGAGCACCACTAGAATAGGTTCTCCAAAGAGAAGATAATAAGAAGTACTCCAATAGAGCAAATGAGATCATGATAAAATAGTTTTTCCCTAATAGGGTATATTTTGATCATAGATAAAGAATAAATAATGATTTGCCCCTGTAGAGCTGATTTGATTTGAACATTGTTCAGATGTTGTGCCCCAGCATGGGCAATTAGAAAGCAAAATAGCTCAAGGATATAACTAAAAAGATAGGTTAAAGTGAGTGGGTGAAAATGTACATGTGATGGTGTAATGGCTTAGAAAGCCATATAGAACTAAGCATATGAGAATGCACAAAGTGATGAGAGAGATGAAAATAAGAATGGAGATTGCCAAGCTGACCTCAATAGAAATTGAGCACTACCTACTAGTTCCATGGACTAATCTTCTAACATGAACTTCAGGGAGTGTAGTTCACCCAAGTTTGGGAGAGAATGGAATGAAGAATGATGAAAAATGACCAAGAATTGATTAGACTCATAATGTATGCAAAGAGATGCACATCTAAACATAGATAAATAATCCTAAAATCCATGCTACCTAGAAGCCTAATTCTATATCATAAGCCTAGGTTTTGAAAAGTGTTCTTGAGAATCGTTCATCAGAGCTGATGTTGATGTTAAGACTTTGAGACCTAAGCACAAAGTACTTACTATAGAAAAATAAATTAGGCATCATAAGTATGAATAACTTAGAATGACATAAGATTCTAATTTCACTGCTAGTTAAAATGTGAATACCTATAACTAAGGATAATGGTAAAATAATGACCAAAACTAGAGTTATAGTGATTTACATTTAAACAAAAAATCAAAGACAAAGAAAAATACAAACATAAATGAACCTAGATTGAAATCAAGATATGATCAATCAAGACTTAAGTAGGAACAAAAATGTTTAAAAATAAAAGGCAAGAACATCTTAATGACATGAGACCAAGATATAAATAATCAAGATCCATGTGGACCATCAAGATGTACTTGGAAAAAATAAAACAAAGAAGCAAGACCAAATAGGAAAACAAAAGACCAGACAACAAACAATAATAAAATAAACACACAAAATGTTTTTGAGTTTTTGAATGGTTTTATGAATGTTTTTGGAATTTTATAATTATCTCCACTCGATTGAGGATTAAGAGATACATAATGGTCCAATTCATGAAATAGTGAGAGTACACCAACTTAAAATACTCCTAATACAATGAGAGTGTATGATAAGAGGGACCAAGTTGACCTTGACATGAATCGAGTATGGCCTATATAACCCCAAAGTAATCCCAAGTCACAGTAATTTTATCCACACAAAAGGTGATGAAAAACTGACTAGGTCATTAAAAAGTTCACAAATAAAGGTGAACAACAAGACAAATGATAATAGTAATGACCAGATGATGCAACAATACATGATAAAAAGGCATTGTACTTAATTTTCTCATAGGTGGTTATAATTAGAAAATAATGTCATAATATTGATTTACTCAAAGGCAATTATAATCAGTGGTACCAAAACAATACAGATTTGTCCATAGGCAGTTATAATCAGTGATACCAAATAAGATTATAGATGAAAGATAAATTTCCATATCAAATGTCACACTATGTTCATAGACTGTCCTTCAACATTGAATTCAAAAAACTATTAAAACTAGATCAAAATCCCCCCGTAAAAGGTGCAAGATGAACCAAAAGAACCAAGATCAAAATGGGATAGACAAGAAGACTAAAAACAAGCCTTGGTCAATAGTAAATAAATGGCATAATAAAAATGGTATAATGAAATGATATAAATAAAATTGGATACAATGGCAACAAATTCACTCCAAATAAATGACTGGATCAGATTGCTCACAAAATGGTGAGAGCATTGGCTTAGGTTTCTTGCAAAATGGTGAGAGCATTCAAACTTAACAATTGCTCATAAAATGGTGAGAGCATGGGAAAGGGGTGACCAAGCTGACCTCAATAAAATTTAAGCACTGCTTACATAGTCTCGAAGGACCTCAATTCAATGTAGTTTAAATGGCATGGTTTATGGATCTCAATGGTATAATAATGCCTAAAAAGGGACTATAGGGTTGTCCCTAAGAGACGAGGCATGGTAATGGAAAATGGGTGAATGGTAGATGAAAAATGCTTTTGTTGCTCTTGCTGACAAGGAAATGCATGTCCTAGTCAATATGTGAGACAATAAAAATGATCAGCTATATAAATTACTATCCAACACCCTTTCAGAACTACTCTATTAAGAACTTGTTGATCTAGATCTCAATAATGTGTTCGTGATATTCATAGATCATTGATTCTGCTTCCTTCAAATGTCAAGACAAGATATCCTTATAACCTTGATAAAGGAAAGTGTTGTCAGTGATGGTAAATAATGGTAGGATAAATGAGATAAGTGGGTAATAAATAGGTGGGTGATAATGGAATGTATAATGAATCAAAAATAAATGGAGATCAAGAATTTTAGTTACATGTAATGTTACTAATTTTGGATTTGACATAATTTTGGTTGTGTTAGGGCTAAAGACCTCTGAAGATGCTCTCAATAGGACCATCATATTATTCTATTGCTTGATCTTGAGAGTAGCTACCATTCGATTATCTTGTAGATTGGAAGCTATTTTGATTTGATCTTTGATATTATCTTCAGTAAATAATGAAAAACTTTTGTTTTTAGCTATTGGTGCCTCGATGAGGTTTTCACCAATGAATTTGTTTTGATCATCCCATAACACCTCCAAGAAGGTTTAACAAAGAGATGTTAACATTTGAATTTGATTATCTTATAGCACCTTCAAAAAGGTGTCACTAAAAGATGTTGAGTTTGATCTTTGTTTATCCCCTAGCACCTCCAAAAAAGTTTCACTAGGAGATTGTTCTTCTTCTAAATGAATGTGGTCTTGGTCCCCTTGATATTATTTAAATGATGTGTTGCCATGGATGTAGTTCAACAAAGTGTGATTCTTTCAATCCCGATCGACACTTATGGGAGGTGGAATGTCAATATAATGGCTATATTGGGTGGTAATAATGGGATGGTGAAAGGTAGTACAATCCTCATAGAAGATACTAAGAGAATTTATGTCAATGCTGAAGTAATCATCCTTAAAAATTATAGAAGGATCACAAATATATTCAAATTGATCTACAAGGCAATTATAACCAATGTTGTAACAACCAATTCTATAATCTATTTCTGACTCTGATTTCGAAGCAAGGGACTCTAAATCCAATGTCTCAACTAATTTTTATTCTATTTATGATGTTAAATCTAATGTTGGTTCAAAAATAGAACCTGACTCTAATATTAATTCTTCATCTAATATGGTTGTTTTGATAATGTTCTATTGAATGCTGAATTTTGGACAAGTAATGGCCTGTGATAGCATAATGAGCTCAATAAAAAATGATTCATCTTGGAAGGGTTCAACATAGACTGACTCATCTAAGTGAATCCCCTCAAAAAGAGGGAACTGCTTAAGGGACATCTTGACAAAATCATGTCTATCAAAGTGAGACTCCTCAATGAGTGGGAAAAGTTCAAGAGACAACTCTACTGAGACTGGCTTGTTAAGGAGATAAGGCTCTTTAAAAATAGGTAACATATAAATAGGTAAATTATCATAGTTTATCTTGTCACAAATGGGTGTTTCAACAATAACATGTTGGTTTTGGTTCACCAATGGTTACAAAAGATCAATTTTGAACACATTTTGATCTTCATAAGATGGCTTTTGAAGAGGTAATGGTTCTTGTTTAGGCTCAATGATCAGCACAAAATTTATGAAGTGGAGAACATTTGGTTTAGTGAGAATAATGATTTGTGGTTCAATAATGAACTCTCCAAATATTATACTATTGAAAAATGGATAAAAAATAATTGGTTCATCAAATGGATGTTCTTCAATAATAAGTTCATCAAAAACTGATGATGTGCCAAGAATGGTAACAATTGGATGCTTCTTAGTTTGGTTGCTTGTGCAAACCAAAGGAGGAGGTCTTAAAATGGTAATGACTATACGCTTCTTAGTTTGGTTGCTCATACAAACCAAAGGAGTAGGTCCTAAAATGGTGATGACTGGACACTTCTTAGTTTGGTTACTCATGCAAACCAAAAGAGGAAGTCATAAAATGGTGATCTTTGTACATTTTAGAGTTTGATTACTTACACAAGCTAAAGCATCCAAGTCTTCTTGATAAACCCAATCATTCCAATCATGAGTTGGATCATAAATTGGATCTTGACTGTGTTCCCATGACTGATTTTTGTGAGGTGGATAGAAATCTTTCTCACAAACCATGTTGTCATCATAGGGGTCTTGAATAAAGTCATAAACATCATTTTGAGTGGCCATTCTATCATAAGTTGGATTATCCATGACTGCACCATAAGTGTAACTAGACATATATGCATTTAATGAATAACACTTCAAAAATAGAAAAACATAAAGTTCTACAAAATCTAAAAAGTGACTTTTAAAAGACAAAAGGTTCAACCTTGGTTGAAAGGGTGAAGTGACATCTCAAAAGTAGTTTGTGCTAAGATTTTGCATAAAAAACCTAACGTCAAATGTTTAACATCAAAGGTTTTTGAAGAAAGGTTGTGTTTTCCCAAATAAAATCACAAAAAATGATGAGGATAGGCACTCAAACAAATAAACAATCAATAGTGTTCAAATTTGGGTAATCATTTAACCAGAGCTATGCAACCCAAAAGAAAAATATCTATGTACCAACCCCATGAATTGAGTCCTAAACAAAAATCAATCAATATTTAGATCCAAAATTGTCAAGATTAATTGAAAATGCAATGTTGAAGACTAAGATTAGACCAAACAAGCTAGATAAGAGTAGACAGCATAACAACACATAAACAAGGTCTAAATGGTATACATGACATGGTTTGAAACAAATACTTTTTGATACAATGGTAAACAAGTTCTTGAAATAAATTGAGCATCCTAACAACGTAAGCATGCTTGAATGATGTGGTCAATTTTTTTATGTTTGAAAGACTCAAAGGCAAAAAAGATTTGACATGATTTGGGTAGCATAATGCTACCCTTCTTAACTCAAATACATGATTTTAACATGGATTATGAACAAACAAACAAGTTTTAGACTCAAAGCATACCAAGTAAATAATGACCAAAATACACTAAGTATAATCATCCAAATCCTAGCAAGGGTATGGAAAATGGGGTTGACTAAAACTAATTAGTTTTTTATCATTATAGGGGAATCAATTACATAATGACTTTCACATCAAATGATGAAAAAGATAAGCATGAAAATTAGGTGACCATGGCATTGGCTAGTTGTAAAAAGGTCTAGTCTATTTTACAACCACTACATCTTATTTGTTCACTCAGTGTAGTGTGATATCCAAATGCAGATATGTCTCATTTGCAACTCCAATTAGGAGCCAAATAAATTCAATGTCAGGAGGTGAAAACCCAGGTCAAAGCTTCCCTAAAGAACTCGTTGGAGGTAATGACGTCTCCCTCACAAGCCAAGTTTGCATTAAAATAAAGAAATCATGAAATAGAAAAATTTTAGGGTCATTTTTAAGATCACCCAAACTTTAATGAGTTTTTGGGGATCACTTTAGATGACATTATTTCTAAGCCTTGGACTAGGCTTTTTGTAATAGGAATGGTGCTTTTGATTCTAAGTATTCCTTAAAGGGGAAAAATGGAAGATCATACATGTAACATCCTTATTTTTTCCAAAAAAAATCTAACTTAAAAAACTAAGTAAATACAAAAAACTTAGAAAGGTGAGTTCATTTTTAAGCCCAAATGGAAAATGAGGTGGTGTGCATTTGACCCCTTGGTCTTAGTTGTAACTTTGAAAACTAATGCTAAAAACTCACTTAAGCACCTAAATATTACTTTAAGAACCAGAATAATGTTCCTAATTCACTTTAAGCATGAAAAAGGTGATCTAAACATGTTTTTAGAAAATATCAAGCTTGGTTCTAAAGCAAAAATGTTAGCATGTCCTTTAGCCTTGAAGCTATTTTGGGTTTGAAATAATGAACTTCAAAAAATGAGCTCTCGAGTTTATGTTTTCAGAAAAACATAATGACCGACATTAGTTTTATAACTAATGATGGTTATACTTACTAAATGATGATGGCTATCTAACCGACATCAGTTATACCTATAGTGACTGATGATAGTGATCCAATCAATGATGGTTTGACTAATCGATGTCAGTTACTGTGTAAACCTCTGGCAAAGAAAAATGGCAAAACAAAGTTATAAAATCAAATTGCAAGAGTTTTCAATGATCCAAATAAATATTTTAAAAGTTAAAAAATTATTTTCTTCATGTGTGGGATATGTCTTGTCCCACCGAGCATGCCAAGATGTAGATAGAATTACAAATCAAGTTAGTCAAACATTAGTCCATAAATCATGAAAAATGCATAAAGAACTAACTAACTAACTAAGCCTATCTATTCCTATGGGAATTAAAAGGATAGCAATAAAAAAAATGAAAGAAATCAACATCATATTACCTTCTCAAATGGATTTACCACCCATGTGGCTCAAAAGCATGTTCTCCCTTGATCGAACATCCTTTTCTTTGTCAACAAAGGTGGTAAACTCCTCCAATGTCTCAAGAACACTCCATAAAACCTAGGCTCATTATTCCAAATCACTAAAATAGCCTATCAATGAAGCTTGTAACTAATTTTAATAGTCTATTGCAAAGGATTGTGGAGACAATTCTACAGAATAACTTTGCATAAATCAAGCTTAAAATTCATGTCCATGGCCTCTCTATTTATAGATTTTTGAGATTGGTCAGGATCAACTATGACCGTCCATCTCAAGATTGAGATGTGTGGCCGTGGATAATCCTAATATTTGGAATTAAACTCATAAATGTACTCAAGATAAATAAGCATCAAAGAGGCATGAGAGGCATTAACTAGGCATGGGTGACCTATAATCTTGATATTTTACGCACTTATGGCTTGATGGATGCCACCCCATAGATGATGTCACTAGGTGATGCAGATATTCAAAATCAATTTCCAATAATGAGATATTAAAACTATCTATGGAATTATTACTTAAGCTCTTAAATTGGATTAATTAGCTTAAGTAAGTTTAATCAAGTTTAGTGCAATTCTTTAGAAATTGGTGCACAATTAATTAAAATGGTTAGAAAGTCATATTACTAGGTCATAATTTGATTGGAGATGAAATGGAAGGTGATGTTAGATTCATTGGAGAGGTATTCCCATTTACGATGTTTCCAACACCAAATAACAAAGGTATGTGATGTGTACCAATGAATTATAAGAAAAGAGTGATTCAGAGTACTAAATGGTGAAATTGTCATTTTGAATCAAAATGATCTTATCAAAGTTAGCTAGCCCATAAAATGCATTGCCCTATTTAGGGATACTTTGACCTAAAATGGCACTTATAAGTGACAATTTCGAACCATTTAGGGTGTTTTATGGATTTTGACCTAAAATGTGCATTTAAGTGCAATTCGAGTAAGATTGATAATTTCAACGCAAATGGTGTTAGGAATTGGATGTCTACACCAAACTCTAATTCTTCTTGTGCAAACCCATGATTTGACCTAGGTTTCTTGATGTTTGATTTTTGAATTGTTACAATATTAAAATATTATTTTCATTTATTAAAAAGGAATGAATCATGTTTAATATTAATACATCTATTACTTATTTCATTGCATAATAAATGATGGTAATACTTTATTGTTATTTCCTATACATTGTTAAATAAATCAAAAATATAATCAAATGGAGTAACCAAATTGATCAATATAAAGAGAGTGTTTGAAAAAAGATCAAAATTTAATGATTTATTCTAAGATAACCCACCTCATGTATACACATAATATTTTCAAACTTTTATCACTTACTAACACTTTGTATCTTGTAGGAACCCATCGAGTCTCAATTTATCTGAGTGAATGCCTTAAGGGGTGTACTAGGAAAGGGGTGGGAAAATCATTGGTGCTTCATAAGATTGTTGTCTCTGTTGCCACTTGTTATCTACACACTTGTCTCTTGAAAAACCTTATCCTTAAGTTTGTTCTTCTCTATTGTACCCTCTCTAATCATTTCCAACATTTTATCCTCCTTTTCCTCACCTTAATCCGCTTTTATCATTCAACTATATGACCTAGTGAATTATTGTCTAAAATTATGCTAGGTCAATTTGGTCAACCTTTTTAGCCATAATTTTTTTTAAGGGTTTAGGGTCAAATTTGCCTATGTATACAAGTTCATTACCCCATTATTTATAGAAGTGAAGAATTAATATATATTACTCATCTACTTATCCACCATTCTACTTGAGGAGAAAGCTTAGGTTTTCATACTTTCTTTAGAGATACAGTTATTGTCTTGTGGAAAAGTCTTTCGAATGAATTGATAGGTTGTGTAGCCTAGAGGTGATTTGTCTTTGTCATCCTTACATACCATAATAACATCTTGTGAAGCATCTTGGTTAAGGGAGATATTGAGGTTCTACAAGTTCATCTTCAAGGGTAAGTATTCCTAACTTTGTTCATCATTTATAAGAGTAGATAGATATGAAATTATACTTCTCTTCCATGTATTAGGATTCTATATACATTAATGTGAGTATATGTATTTTATGCATGTTTAATTTGATTGCTTATTGCCCCCACTTTTTTCCACAAGCTTTGGTGAGCACTAGATTAGATTTACTTTACTTATTATTAGTTTAGTGAGATATAAAAACATAGGTCTCCCTTAGGTTATTGCATAATTGTACTTGATTAGAGGCTTTAGAACACTCCCTAGCATAGTATCTTATGGTAAGAGATCCCATAATTAGGTCTAGTAGATCCCCATATTGGTCATGTTCCCACTTAAAAAATGTGTCCCCAATCAAAAGTGTATGGTATGATCTATATTCTTTGAGTTAGGATTGATTTATAGACATGATGCATTTTTAATTACATATATTTTGGTGAACCTGATGTGAACATAATCCTTGCAGGTCTTGTTTAAATTAATTTTCATCATTTTATCAATTTTATTATCATATATTTGCAATATTATGTCAATAGTGTCAACATAGTTCTAACTTTTGTGTGTGAGCTTAACAACACAGTTGCATCCATACAACTCCATTTTATTTATGCAAGTTTTCTAGACTACTAGGTCGACCTTTGTACATTTTTAGACATCTAGTTAAAACTACTAGGTTGACCCAGTGAACCTTGTACACTTTAGACATCCAGATCAACATACTAGGTCAACCCAATCGACCCTATATGTTTTTATGTTTTCAGCAAATAGGATCTACAAAGTTAGGTCGACCCAGTCAACATAGTATAATTTTCAAGTATAAATCAAGGTTATTCAACAATAATATTGTTTTTCTCTACATCATCTAACCCACCAAGGTTCCTTTATATCCTTATTTATCAGTTATAGCATTTATTATAGTTTTATTCTCATAGTTTGTAGTCTTTAAAACTGCCTCTATATAGTCAACTAGGTCGGCTTTGTTGATGTAGTTCTATATTATGTGTTCTAATTGGAAAGCTAGGTCGAATCTGTCAACATAGTTCATTTTCAGACCCTTTTTTTTTCAATATAAATATGATACTATTGACCCTATTCTATATTATATACATACATTATCAATTGAATTGACATTGTACTATGTTTCAAAGTTGGAATTAACCTTTATATGCTAGTAATTAGTTCACACTTTAATTTATTATTACTTGCATGCTTAGAATAAATCATATAGTCTAAGTAGGTGGTTTTAAATATACTATTTAGTTACAATATTTTCTCTTTTATGCACACACTACCAAATCACAAATTTTAAAAGCATTTTAATAATTGTCTACCCAAGGCCAACCTACTTGGATTTCATCACCAAGGGGGAGGATGACTTAGTTTTATGGCCAAGTATAAACACATGGTTAATGGTAAATTTTGGCTAAGTACCTGATACCCTTGTCACTATGATGTGTCAAGTGAGGTGGTAGAACCCAATACCAAGCTTGTACCATTGCTAATACAAATCCCTTTCAACCCAAACATCCTAAAACCATCTTTAGATTGCTTTTTAGTTCCTTGTTTATAACCAACTTCCTTTCACATCTAAAATTATACTTTAATAATATAACAACATTCAAGTTGACCACTTAGCTTTTACTTTCTAAGCTAACTCCTTTCTCCTTGATTAATTTTACGTTGTATTGTAAAAACTTACATTAGCCAGCATTAGTACAAGGTTTCCTACTATGTGCTTCAATTGGATCAACCTCATTGATCCAATTGATTATGTGTTTCCTTTCATTTAATTTTTTCTTATTTTAGTACACAGTCATTCCTATCAACACAATCATTTAGAGACTATCTATTTTTACACTACTCACTCTGTTAGGTTGACCCTATCCACTCTATACAATTTTTAGCCTTTGTTTTCTATACTAGGTAAACCCTGTCGACTCTGTACATTTTTTAGCCCCTAATTTATATACTAGGTTGACCCATTTGACTTTGTACAATTTTTTTTCACTTCCTATTTTCTTAATTTTTCAATTCTCTTGCCTTGTTTAGGCCTCCTTCATCATGAAATTTCTATTTGAAGACAATACTAAATTGAATTCAATAGATATGATGAGTTTACTAATCCTCATAGGGTCTCTTATAAGTAGAGTATATCTCCTCTGTTAGATGAGAGTTATATGCAATCAAAAATTCATCATGTTTATAAATCAATCCTAACTCAGAGAAGATATATCATATCATACACTTTCAATTGGGGACACATTTGTTGAGCATGAACATGACCATTATAAGGATCCACTAGACCTAATTAGGGGATCTTTTACCACAATCTACTATTCTAGTGAGGGTTCTAAAGCCTTATGAATATTTGATTGAATTTAAGTGTTTTTATTAATTTTTGATTTAAAGAATTTATATACATTGGAATGGACCCATAATAGGTTCTAAGGGTAGGAAAAATCAATTAGGGAAATGGGTTTGAAGGGTTTGGGGAAATAACTATCAGAAGGCATTTATTATGCAACATGTAAGGGGTTTTTGATGAGGTCAACATACCCCCATTTCTGAAAATGGGGACCTATGTATCAAATTGTGAAAATTTGTATCCTAAAATTGAAAACTCATATAATCAGAGTGTCATTAGGTTTTCACATTATTTTTATTTTAAGATTATCTACACAATGGTCTGGCTAACTTATTTGTTTATGGCCCTAGTTTGATCTTATCTAAAGTGCTAACATTGGTTATCTGTGTTTTCAGATTATAGGTTTAATAGAATTATTTTGAAATGGGCCATAGTCAGAGTTTTGTGTTTAAGTATTGAATTTCCCCTTTTACTAGCCTTTGGTCTATAATTTATTAATTGAGATCATATTTGAATTGATAAAACACTTAGTTTGAATTCAGTCTAAGTATTCCTTTTGAACTCAAATTTGGTGGGAACATTTTATGTGGGAGAAATTAATCATAACATGGACTTAGTTTAAATTTGTATCTTAAGGCTTGGTCATGTTTTTGAACACAACCAAACCTTAGGCTAAAAATCCTATGCTAGGTCTCTTTTATGTTATGTGATCTCTTTGTTCCCTTTTACCCTAGCTTGGTTTAAGTAAACAATGGTCCCTTTGTTATAAATCTTAGTTTAAAGCTTTATCGCATGTATTAATAAAAATAAAACGCTTAGGCTAAGACTTTACACCGTATCCCTTTTATTTGTGGGTTCCTCATTTATTATGTTTCTAACCTTGGTCCAAAATATTTATGCCTTAGTCCCTTTTTAATTCACGAGGTCCCCTTTAATATGTTTAGAATTTAGCTTAAATATTTTATCCTAAGTGATTTATATATTCTCTCAAGCTTAAATATTGTTATTTTTTATAGGATCAATGATCTACATTTTCTCAGATGAGATGGATCCAATAGAGTATGATAAACATTGAAAATTTAATCCCCGACCAAAGAGCTAAACCCTGAGCATATTCCCAAGATCAATGGTACACATTTACTTGGGTAGTTGATCGAATGATGCATGCACATTGAATTATCAAAGGTTTTATGGATATTTCAAGAGTGACAACTTTCACCATTTTGGGAGCTCAATATAAATATAAAATGATGTGTGGGATCCCAGTACAAAGATCAAATGATGCACAAGAACCTATTATATAGAGCATAAAAGCACCAAGCAGTCACCAAGTGACACACATAAGAAACATGATGAATCCAAAAATGATAAGTGGCAAGCTTAGAAAATATTCCCAAGGATGTGCTTAAATTTGATGGTCATGCACCCATCAATGATGTTCATGTGAATGCCAAATGATAGTCATAAGGATGTCAAATTTAAGATAGTAAATAGTCTCAAAGACGTGTTTAAAATTGATGGCCATGCACCCATCAAAGACATTCATATAGACATCAAATTATGGTCATGATAACATCATTTTTAAGCTATCATGGAGTCCCAAATATGTGTTTAAAATTTATGGTCATGCACTCATCAAAGATGTTCATATAGACGTAAAATGATGGTTATAAGGACATCAATTTTAAGATAGTTGCTTGGATCCATATTGTTTAAATATCTATGGACTATGTTGATTCATAAAAATAGATCAGATGGTATGAGATCAAAGATAGTTTTTCAAAGGCAATAGTCATTTTGTTCTTGAACATTGATGAGCAAAGTGCCACAAAGGTTCCACATAAGTAGAAAGTAACTGAACTAAAGATTTAGTGGACAAGGTGGTGACAAGGTAAAATTGCTCAATCCAAGTAAAGTATAGGGTACAAGGCTTGTGATTTAATCTCAAAGAAACCATTGAAGCATTGTTCAAACTTGTAGGAGTGCCATGGCAAGGCATGAGGACCATAACCAAACCCTGTGAGCATTATGATTGACCTGAAGGATGCTGAATTATCACTTGTATAAATATAATTTGAGCTAGAGTCCATTAATTAGTAGTTTAAAAGGATTTGTAGCAATTAGGAGACCTCTCCTATATCCCCAAGTACCTTGAAGATAGGATAGTGCATGTAATGGTCAGTATAAAAAAGCAATTAAGACCCTATAACAATAATGAAGAACTTCATCAGCCAGAGGGTTCTCAAAGTCAAAATACTCCTCTTGTAGCTAAACATTATCTATTTATAAAGTTGAATATTTAATTTGTTAAGGCATGTGTAGTTTGTAAAAAACATTTCCTATAGGTCAGTCCTTTAGGTAAAGTATAGTGTATTCTAGAACATTTGTAGAAAGAACAACTATCCTAGCATTTATGAAATTATCATTGGATAAGATTAATCGACATGTTTCCTTTTATCTATAAAAGTAACATTGTCTATTTTTAAATAAAGGGAGGGAGTTATTATAGCCAAAATTACTTTGTAAACTTGGGGCAAGTAGTATAAGCAAGGAATTCTAAAAAATTTGTCCATATTTGTCTATGTGTTTGTTATCATATCTTCTCTCTTATTTGTCTAGTTCCACTTCTAGATTTGTATGGTTCCTATAGATTTTGGATGTGTATCATGAATGCAAAGTCATAAATTTGTGTCAATGCTAGATTAGTTAATAGTTCTTAGGCTCATTTCATTTTTTTTCACTTATTTTTCATTTGGGTTAATGTTGTTTGCTTAAGGGAATGAATATATAAAGTGAACTTGGTTCCTATTTGCATCATTTCATACTTTTATTAGATGCTTGCCTAATGTATGGTGTGATTTGGGCTTGAGATGTTTCACTTCATATATTGGTTAAACACATGTTCAGATGAGATTTAAACTTTGTCATGATGTCTAAAACAAGGACCAATAACATCCTTATTTTTTGTCTCACCCTTCCTTTTTCTCTTTTTTATCAGATCACCTTAGATTAGTTTCATTTTAAATATCCAACTTAGATTAGCTCTTATATTAGGTTGAGAATGATTCACTGAAGTTAGCATAGATCTTTACCAAGTTCATAGATCAACTATTTGGCCATGGTGGCTCCCAACCACCAAACATTATAAATATTATGAATAGTCCACTTGTTTTACCTCTATTCCATCAATAGATAATAGGATTATCACAACCTACAACTTATGCACTAGATTCTTTAAATCCTAAAATAAGAAGTGTCTTAGACACTCTAGGCACCTATGATACATATCCAGACATCAACATGAGGATCTTTCACTGGTGTTATAAGGAGGATAGTTTAGTTAGATCTTTGTAAATTTGGTGTATCTTTGCTCATTTTGGTGAATTTTGTTCAAAAATTGATGTATTCTTTGCATATTTATGTTATTATGGGTACAATTGTGTAAATTTCATTGATCTTGATGTTCTTAGACCAATATTTGTGTTTCCTTTAGATAAATATCGATGTTCTTTGAAAGTATGTGCTTAATTATGGTAAAAATATCTTAAGATTTGTCAATCCAACAAGTTTGAGGTTAGTAATACCAATTTTTTTCAAATATTGATAGATCATTTAAAAATTTGAGTTTATTTGAACTTAGATGTGTAAATATCATTCATATTGATTTATTTAGACATATCTTTGAGCTAATTTAATTGAATATTGATGTTATTTGTTGTTATTCATGCATATTTGTGTAAAATTTACTTAATGCACAAGTCTGATCATTTTTCTTTGCAAAGAAAAAGATTTTACATGATGGAACCACCACATGTAAAATCCTCATCAAGGTATGACATGGTTGGGTGGATCTCCTATCAATGTGTTAGGTATAGCACATGACTTACCATCAAATCTTGAAAGGTATTTGCCTTCTTTCAGTCCTAATAATGTTGTCATGGTTGAAGAATATGTTAAAATATTTAAGGCTACTTTGAGACTCCTGAATATTGTTCATGAAGATTTAGAATGTAGATTATTCCCATTTACTTTCTAAGATGTTGCATATGAATGGTTCCTTAACCTGGTAGAGGATTACATAACTAGCTAGAATGATTTTAATAAATCTTTATTGATTGATTTGGTAAAATTATTAGTCCATGCATTCTATATCAATAATTCACCATTGTTAAAAGATATTCTAGTGAGACCATTAGAGCCTTCAATTTTAGATTCCATAAGTTGTATATCAGAACCATAGTTATTTATAGACCTAATGAGGCTTTATCCTTAGAGATATACAAGGATGACTTAGATCCCATAACTTCTATGTTTCTTAAGAGGTCTGTTAGAGTCATAAACACCTTTTCATTGGCTTATGTTGAAGTTATAATAATCAATGATCAAATGTATCCTCAAGGTCATCTTACATACAATATTCCTAATGTCAACCCCAATTTTTGAGCACTAAATATCATTCCTAATGCCAACGAAAATGTGTCTACCTTAAACTAAACCTTAGTATTGAACCAATTTCCCTTCATCCATACCTATCCTAACCAAAATTTGAGGTTCTTGAATAATGCTACAGATGGATTTCATCCATAAGGACAAAGAGCTTTAGTTCCCATTAGTAATAAAAATCAAGTTCATAACTTAGAAACACCAAATAATGAAAATGAATCCATACTTAAGATGGTTCAAAGGCTAAGTATTGATTTATTTCAATTGTAGAAGCAAGTGGGCAACACTAGAGAAAATTCCAATAGAAACTATGCTTCTTAGAGGTTTCATAATAACAATAATGATGAGTCATTTGAAGACATACATGCAATAAATATTTGTGATATAGGTACATCTATCTTTGCAAGGACATATATGATAGAGACCTTTGATTTTTCATCTGAAGAAGAAGATGAACCTGAAGATACTCTAGAAGAAGTGATAATGGTTCAATATAAATAGTCCCATGAACACAATCAGGTAGATGATTTTCAAGAAAATTCTCAAGGAATTGAAGTAGTTGAATAAGATCAGATACAAAATGAACTCTCTTTAGAAGATAGCTATGAGGACAATTCATAAGAGGTCATTACTGAGATTGAGGATAATCCTAAAGAAGATGACTAGTGGAAACAATTATGCCATGAATTCTTGAGTGAAATGGGAAAGATTGAAATGGCAACTGATGAGATACAACACCAAATGAGTGAAGGCAATATTATTTTGGACATCCCAAAGCCAAATGAGTTGGAACCTGATTGGGTAATGAAGATGTCATTCTTCATAGAAGATGAAGATGAGGTAAGTACAATAGATTAAGGATATCCATATAACCCCATTAAAAATTTAGAGATATAGGAGTAGCATGGTAATATCCCAGAGGAGTTCCATCTATTTGATCATGATGAAGAGGCATTTTGGGATAACTAAAAGGATTTTTGTGAAAAGATGGGTAGTCTATCTCCACCTCAGATAGAACCTAATGAAGACACCCACCAAAGAATGCTAATTGAGCTACCATGTTTGAACAAAGATGACATATGCCATTACCAATCTATGAATGAAGTAGGTTTAAAACTCTTGCTTCAAAGTAGAATAATTTGGGAGGAATATTATTGGGTCTTAGATTCATATCTTCAATCCATGCATCTAAGAGTGCTGATAGGAAGCCAAGATAAATCACCAAGGAGACATAAATGTATAAGTACTCATAACTACCACCAGCTACCAACAAAAGGAAGTGATCATACTTTAAGGTTCCATGGTAGGTTGAATAACTTTCCATTTGATCCTGGAGGTAGGTTCTTTATGAAGTAGTTTAGGGCTTAATTTAGTTTTTTTTGTTCTTTCCTTCTTGCCCCTTGTTTGTAGATATGTCTGTATATATTTGTTCACTTATTTGTTGCTTTCTATTTGTTTTATTTTTGTTTGGTGTTTGCTTTCTTTGTCCTATTCCTTGATTTCAATAAGTCCTTTTGACAATCATCAGCTCAAAGTTCACCTAATTTCTCAAGGAGCTTCTCAAATTAGGAATGCAAATATGATCTTCTGGAATTAGTTGACCATTGGTATTGAAATATGAGCTAGATGATATGGTTTAGAGAAACTAGTAAGGACTAATAATTATGATAGTTTTCCTTAGGATTTTGAGCATTGTTATGATCTAAGATTGGTTTTAAGAAGGATTTCACGTGTATAGTGAAAGCTTGAATTATTAAGATATAGTCATGTTTGCACTTAATAAACATTATTACCTGAGAAAAATGTTTACAACCAAAGATGATTGTTTAAAGATCAAATACTTGAGAAAATCCCTAAACCTAGTGAACTTGGTTCCCAACCTTTACTAAAAAGTCAAAAATGGTCTGGAAAACACAAACTTATAGAAATAAGATCCCTGTTGCAAAATTCAAAAAACCTTTCTAAGTAGAGGTGATCTTGATAATATCCACTAGGGCTATGGATGCTAGGATGGTAGTGGAGCAAGGCCTTGAGTGGATCCAAAGGTATCTTTTTCAAGGATATGGACACATGGTTAGTAGTAGAGTAATTCCTAATCCTTCCCTAAACTAAATCATGGTTCTTAATGAACATTTAAATATGCTATAAGTCAGTGTTAATGATAAAAATCATGAATCTGAAAGTTGTTCCCTAAATTTGATGGAAAATAATAAGTGGAATCAAAGCACACACACAAAATGACTCAATTTTTGATGTTTGATCTTAATTTTGCATTGAAATATTTGTTTCAACCATTAATTAATCTTGATAATGGTACTAGATCAAATGGAATGAATAAACTAGTCATTATTTGGAACCAAAGTCTCTAGATTCTAACATGTTGCTATGTTTCCCCCAGAAGTTACCATTTGTTGATGAGGTCAACATACCCCATTTCTAAAAATGGGGACCCATGTGTCAAATTATGAAAATTTGTACCTTAAAACTGAAAATTCATCTAATCAAAGTGTCATTAGCATATTTGCACATTATTTTTATTTGAAGATCATCTACACCATGGTCTGGCTAACTTATTTGTTCATGGCCCTAGTTTGATCTTATCTAAAGTGATATTGTTGGTTATCTATGTTTTTAGATTATAAGTTTATTGTAGTTCATTTGAAATGGGCCATGCTCAGAGCTTTGTGTTTAAATGTTAAATTACCCTTTTACTAGCCTTTAGTCTATAATTGATTAATTGAGCTCATATTCAAATTTTTAAAACCCTTAGTTTGAATTCAATTTAAGTATTTATTTTTAATTTAAATTTGGCAAGAACATTTTATGCAAGATCAATTAATCATACCATGGACTTAGTTTAATTTTTATCCTAAGGCTTGGTCATGTTTTTCAACACAACCAAAGTTTAGGCTAAAAATTTTATGCTTTGTCTCTTTTATGTCTCATGATCCCCTTGTTCCCTTTTACCCTAGCTTGGTCTAAGTAAACACACAGTCCCTTTGTTATAACTCTTATCCTAAATCTTTTTCAATTTATTAATATGAATAAAACCTTAGGCTAAGACTTTATGCCATGTCCTTTTTATTCATGGGGTGCTCTTTTTTAATGTTTCTAACCTTGGTCCAAAAATATTTATGCCTTAGTCCCTTTTTAATTCATGATATCTCCTTTAATATGTTTAGAACTTAGCTCAAATATTTCATCTTAAGTCTTTTATATATGCTCTTGAGATTAAATATCATTCTTATTTTCAAGATCAATGATCTGTATTTACTCTGATGAGATGGATCCAATGAAGCATGAAACACATTGAAAATTTAAGCCCCGACCAAAGAGATAAAGTTTGAACATGTTCTTGAGATCAATAGTACGTGTTTGCTCAGGTAGTTGATCAAATGATGCATAAAACATTGAATTGTCAAAGATTATATGGAGTTACACGAGGGTGACAAGTGTTACCATCATGGGAGCCTAGTTAAAGATCAAATGATGTGTGGGAGCCTAGTATAAAGAGAAAGAAGCATTGAATAGTTACCAAGTGGCACACATAAGAAATAGGATGAACTCGTGCCAAGCTCAGTAAATAGTCCTGAGGATGTGCTTAAATTTTATAGTTACACACTTGTTAATGATGTTCATGTGGACATTGAATGATAGTCATGAGTATTTCAAATTTAAGATAGCAAACAATCCTACAGATGTGTTTAAAATTAACAGTCATGTTCCCATCAAAGATGTTCATGTGAACATCAAATGATAGTTACGAATACATAAATTTTAAGATATCATAGAGTCTTGAATACATGTTTAAAATTAATTTTTATAAACCCATCAAAGACGTTCACACAGATGTCTAAAGAAGATTGTGAGAATGTCAATTTTAAGATAGCTGCTTAGATCCAAATCATCTAAATATCTACGCACTGCATTAATTCATGAAAATGGATTAGATGGTGTGAGATCAAAGCTAGTTTTTCAAAGGCAATGGTCATTTTATTTTTGAACATTTATGAGAAAAGTGCCATGAAGGTGCCACATAAGTAGAAAGTAACTAAACTAAAGATTTAGTGGACTAAGTAGTGTCAATGTATAATTACTCAATCTAAGTAAATTCTACACCATGAGGCTTGTGATTTAAGCTCAAGGTAGTGATTGAAGCACTATTCAAACCTATAGGAGTGGCCTAGAAAGGCATGAGGACCATAATCAAACCCTGTGAGCATTATGATTGACCTGAAGGAAGCTGAATAATCGACCGTATAAAGATAAGTTGAGATAGAGTCCATTAGTGAGAAATTTAAAAGGATTTTCAACAACTTGGGGACCTCTCCTATATCCTAAAGCAAATTTAAGATATGACAGTCCATGTATTGGGTAGAATTAAAAAAAAATGAAGACTCTACAATAGTAACAAAGTACTTCATCAGCTAGAGAATTCTCAAAGTTTGAATACTCCTATAGTTAAATCTTGTCCATTTTAAAAGTGGAATGTTCTATTTGTTAAGGCACATGTAGTTTGTAAAACACATTGCCTATAGGTCAATATTTTATTGAAAATATTAGTGTATTCTACAGCAATTGTAAAAAGGACAATTGTCTTAGCACTTATGCAATTATCATTGGATAAGACTGATTGACATGCTTCTTTGCATCTTATAAAAGGAGCATTATCCATTGTAAAGAAAGGGAGGGAGTTCTTAGAGCCAAAATTAATTTGTAAATTTGGGGTAAGTAGTATAAGCAAGGAATTATAAAAAGTTTATCCATATTTGTCTATGTTTTTGATATCATGGCTTCTCTCTTATTTGTCTAGTTCCACTTTTAGATTTGTATGATTACTATGGATTCTAGATGTGTATATTGAATGTAGAGTTGCTAATTTGTGTTAATACTATATTAGTTAAAAGTTATTAGGCTTATTTCATTTTTGACACTTATTTATAATTTGGGCTAATGTTGTTTGCTTGCAAGAGTGAATCCTTAAAGTGAGCCTGGGTCTTATTTGCATCATTTCATGCTTTCCTTACATGCTTGCCTAATGTATAGTGTCATTAAGGCTTGAGTTGTTTCACTTCATATATTGGTTAAATTCATGTTCATATGAGATTTTAAATTTGTCATGATGTCTGGAACAAGGACTAGACACATCTTTTTTTGCTTTCCTACCCTCCATTTTTTTGCTTTCCTGCCCTTCATTTTGCTCCTTTTTTATCAGATCACCTTGCTTCATTGTAAATATCCATCTCAAATTAGTTCTTAACTTAGGTTGAGCATGATTCACTAAATTTAGCATAGATACTCACCAAGTTCATAGATCAACTATTTGGCTATGGTAGTTCCCAATGACCAAACATTATAAATATTGTGAACAGTCCACTTGCTTTGCATCTTTATTGCAGCCTATAATTCATGCACTAGATTCTTTTAATCCTAAAATGAGAAGTGTCTTGGACACTTTGGGCACCTATGATACATATTAAGGTATCAACAGGGGTTGACAAGTAAAAATAACTAGGTTAACCTAGTTGATCCAGTAGGCTAAAATTTGGTAAAATCCACACTCTCGACCTAGTAGGTATGTGTCAACCTAGTGTGTGTATACACCTAATATTTTAAAAAAAATTATCAATTACTGACACTTCATATCTTGAAAGAACCTATCAAGTCTCAATCTCTCTGAATGCATGGATTAAGGGGTGCACTGGGAAAGGGGTGGGAAAACCATTGGTTCTTTGTAAGATTAGTGTTCCTTTTACCACTTGCCATCCACACGTTAGCCTCCTAAAACCAATGAACCCAAGCTTATTCTTCTTAGTTCTACTTATTCCTATCACTTGTTATGTTTAATCTGTCATTTATTTCATTAGTACCCTTTTGACCCATTGGTTTTTCTAGGTTGACCAGGTTAACCTAGTAAAGTTTAGGGACTTTTTATCTCTTTTGGTTTGTTGGCCTCTTAGTCGACCTAACATAAACCTAGTGAGTTAGACCCAAAAATGTGTTAGGTCGACTGGGTAAACCTAGCAAAGCCAACATATCCAAATTATTTTAGGGTAAGATACTATTATATTTACAAGTTCATTTACCACCATTTGTAAGAGAAAAGAATTAAGCAAAGATGTCTGAATAAACATCTACATATTGCCCATTCTACTTGGAAATAAAGCTTTAGGGTTCAATATTTTCTTTGGAGCTCTAATCTCATTTTATGGATAAGTATTTTGAATGCTTAGATAGGTTGTGTGCACTAGAGATGATTTATCTTATTTATCCTTACATACCATGATAATATCTTGCGAAGAACATTGGCCAATGGAGAGATTGAGGCTTGGTGGGTTCATCTTCAAAGGTAAGTATTCTGAACTTTATTCCTCCTTTGTAAGAGTAGATAGATAGTGATTTTGTATTCTTCTATTTTATGTATTAGTATTCTATATAAATTAACATGAGTATATGTCTCCTATACATGTTTAGTTTAGTTATTTTATTTCTAACCCCACTTCGTGCCATAAGCTTTGGTGCACACTATATTAGATGTACTTTTATTATTATTATATTAGTGAAATTTTAAATCATATGACTCTTTTAGGGTTGTGTGATTGTGTTAGACTATAGGCTTTGGAACCCTACCTTGCATAGTGTGTTGTGACAGTGATCCCCTAATTAGGTATAGTGGATCTTCACATTGTTCATGCTCTCGCTTAAAAATTCTATGCCCCTAATCATAAGTGTAGGTGTGTTCTATCTCATCTGATCCAAGATTGATTTATGAACATGATGCATTTCTAATTACATACATTCTAATGAACCCAACATGAATTAAACCCTTGTAGGATTTATTTAACATTATTTCATTTTCTTCTGATCATCATTTTTATCATATATTTTGAGATACTAGATTGATTCTATTGACCTAGTTATTTTTCTCTATGCATAGGTTTTTAAGAACAAACAACTGGATCAACTAACTTGACCCAATATAGGGTTCAATTTTATAGGCTTCCAAATTAGCCTACTAGGTCAACCAACTTGACCTAGTGCATTTTTAAACATCCAGTTTGGCCTATTAGGTCAACCAAGTTGACCTAGTTCATTTTCACCCTTTTTTATAATAGGTTCCTATATAGCTTGATTGACCAACTAGTCCAGTTTACAATTTTTGCCAATTTTATCTAAGGTTCTTGATCAAAAATATTATTCATTTTCATCTATGATCCACCAAGGTTAGTTTATATTTCTCTATTTCTTTCCTTTTTCTATATTTCTTTTCATAGTTTTCAGTCTTTAAAATTGCTCCTGCACAGTCAACTAGGTTGACCTTATGGACTTGGTTCTGTGTTTTATGTGTTACCTAAATAATTAGTTTGACCTGGCTGACCTAGTTCATTTTTAGACTTTGCTTCCATATTTTAGGTTTAACCTTGTCAACCCTATTCTATATGATTTTCCATATAGTTTCTCAACTATACCATGTTCCAAAGTTGGAATGAACCATATATGTTAATCATAACTTTCTTTTAATTTGTTTACATAATTAAAATAGTTCACATAGTATAATTAGAGGATTTTAAATCAATCACTTAGTTGCACTATTTATACTATTTTACACACATGGATAAACCACATAAATATCAAAAAGCATTTAAACATTTGAATACCCATGCCTACCTACTTGGATTTCATCACCAAGGGGGAAACTGACTTGATGCTCTGGTCAAGTATAAAGTGTGGTTAATGGTATATTCTAGATAAGCACCTGACACTCTTATCACTATGGTGTGTGAAGTGAGGGGGTCAGCCCTAATACTAAGCTTGTATCATTAGCACTAAATTCCTTTTCATCCTAAACTTACCTAAAACTATCCATATATTTTTATATAGTACCTTGCTTATAGTCAATCTCCCTTTCACAAATAAAATCATTATTAATAATCTAATCAACATTCTAGGTTGACCAAGTAACTAGATTTACTTTCAAGTTGTTTGCTTTCTCTTTGATCGATTGTGTGTGTAAAAACTTATATTATCCAGCATTAGTGAAATATTTTTCTTTGTGTGTATCAATTAGATTAGCTAGCATCAATTTAATTGACTATTTGTTTCTTTTTAGCACTTATTATTTTTTATTACTTAAAAATTATCTTATTATAATTCACAACTTGATATCAATTTTATCATCTTCTCTATGTCATCATGAATCCAAATCATTTTATGGTTTAAAAAATGGATGAGTAGAATAAAGATATAGGCAAAATAAAGAACCTATTTACTGTACTAGGTCGACCCTACCGACCTAGTATCATTTTTAGCCTCTATCTACTATACTAGGTTGACCTGGTTGACCCTGTACTATATATATCCCTTTTACCTTTTCTTACAATTTCTATTTACTTTACAGGATCAACTTGGTTGACCTTGTATAGTTTTATAGTCCTTATTTCTATGCTAGGTTGACTTGGTCAACCTTGTACTATTTTTCTATCACTTTTTGTTCTCTTTTTATGGTTATCTAGTCTTGTTTCATCATGATGACATATTTTCAACCTTTCCTTAATCCAAAACATTTCATCATCAAGGAATTGGATAATAACCTCACTTATTTCATTACTTTTGATGAAACTATCCAATTTCTTCCTTCTTCTTCTCCTAAACCAAAACTACTCACTACACAATGTAATGTAGTGGAGATCTTTTATCATAATCCTCTTCCCAATACCAATGTTGGGAATCCTTCACCAAATCATACCAATCAAATTGATAATCTAGATGATTCCCAAATATTCAAAAACCTTGATGATAATATTATTTACACTCCTGACAATAATGGTGGCCTTACCAAGATTCCTTCTTCTTTTGCCACACTTAAGATAACTAACACCAATGTTGGGAATCCTCCACCTAAAAAGAATCTTCCTCCCACCAATACCAACAATCCTCTTCCTATCAACATTAATACCCCTCCTACAAACACCAATCCACCTATTGACACAACTCAACTTCTTTCCCGAGTTATCCAATAAATGAACATCATGCAAACTTATAATCAATCTCAAATGATGAACATGCAACAAAAATTATGCAATATGATTATTCAACCATCTCAAATCATCATGTCTTGACTAAATCCAAATTTTTTCCCTCCTCCTCTTAGATATTCCAATGGTAATTTCATCCCTCAATCTCTAATGAGTAACAAAATGCTTCAACATCTTCAAAATGAACATTTAGCCCCGTTCATTGCATTAATAGATATTGGAAACATTTCTCTAATTATCACATATAATGGGACTAAGGATCCTACTATCTTTCTTAAGTCTTTTGATAATATCTATAAGGAATGGATCTAAACTAACACCTTTGCTACCACCAAGCTCTTATCCAAAACCTTTATTGGTGATGCACTTGAATAGTACAACCACTTCCTAGACATTCCATCTCACAACTAGAGGATTTAGTCAATGATCTTGTGAAGGATTCTAACATGATGACCTTCCTAAAAATTAACTTATCCATTTCATCAATGCCAAGCAACTTCCTAATGAATCTACTCATACTTCCATTAAACGATGGAAGTATCTCATTCATAAAGTGGATCATAACATGAATGTTGATACTCTTTTAAAACTATTTGTCACTACTCTTAAATATTCCCTTCAATACAAAGTTTAAATATTTTCACCTAAAACTTTGAAATAAGCCTTAGACCAAGTAAAAAATCAATAATTTCTTATGATTTAATTTGAAACATCTCAAACAATTACTAAAGTACCTTTCCAGTCATCTTCTCATACCATTGATTCATCCAAGCCTCCCCATCCTCAAAATGGAGCATCCAATTCAACCGATTTTAATCCAACCCACCCTACCTTGAGTCTAGAACAACTTAAGTATAAATTTCCACCTTCTAAACCCATGAGTTTTAATCCTTCCAAACCTCCTCCAAAATGGTACAATCCAAATAAATTTTGTTGGTGGCATGCTACTATAGGTCATTATACATGAATCTTGTCATGATCTTCATCAATTTCTTATTTCTTCCTTGCTTGGTCCACATTTCAATATTGATATTATCAAGACTATCTTCAAGCTTCTCAAATTCAATCTCAAGAACCATAATCATTTCAATATCAACTACCTGATGATCAGCAATAATTATCCCATACCTACACCTCATCTATTAATTATGTTCAAACTATAATTGATCCTTCTTCCTACACTAATATGGAAAGGATATCTCACATGAACAACTATATGCTAATTTGATTTACCAATCCTAATTTGATAATTTTCCTAAAATCTCAATATATCCATTATATGCCTATCTTTCACATAATTCAATTTTTGGCTCTTTATTTTTGCATTAAATTTTATAATTTCACCTAATGTACTCTACATTGGACACCTTCACATCTCTTATAGTATACTTATTTATCTACAACACTAAGGTAAGTTAAAGGTATGTGTTTTTAAATTATATCCTTTCATTTATCTTATTTTTTACTTATTTCAATTTAGTTAGCATTAGCATTGTGTGTTATCGTGTTCTATTCTAAAGTACCATCTTGTGTTGCACTAATGTGACACATGATGAGCTTCATTTGGGGCATATGTATACACAATATTTTAAAACATTTATAAATTATTGACACTGCATATCTTTAAATAACTTGTTGAGTCTCATCTCTCTGAGCGCATGCCTTAAGGGGTGCACTGGGAAAGGGGTAGATAGACCATTGGTGCTTTGTAAGATTGTTGTTCCTTTTACCACTTACCATCCACACACTAGCCTCCTAAAACCATTAAATCTAAGATTATTTTTCTTAGTTCTACCTATTCCAATAACTTGATATTTTTTATCCTTCATTTCTTTCCTTAGCACCATTTTGACCTATTGGTTGTGGTAGGTCAACCTGGTTGACCTAATACAATTTAAGGACTTTTATGTCTTTTGGTTTGTTGGCCTCTCGACCGACCTAACACAAACCTAGTGAGTTAGACCTGAAAACATGATAGGTCATTCGGGTTGACCTAGCATATCTAAATGATTTTAGGGTAAGATATATATATATATATATATATATATATATATATATATATATATATAAAGTCATTTACCACCATTTGTAAGAAAGAAAATTTAAGAAAAGAAGTGTGAATGAACATCTACCTATTAACCATTCTACTTGGGGAATAAAGCTTCAGGGTTAAATACTTTCTTTGAACCTCCAATCTCATCTTGTGGATAAGTATTTTGGATGCTTAGATAGGTTGTGTAGCCAAGAGATGATTTATCTTAGTTATCCTTACATACCACAATAATCTCTTGTGAATCACCTTGGCCAAAGGAGAGATTGAGGCTCGATGGGTTCATCTTCAAACGTAAGTATTCCTAACTTTATTCCTCCTTTCTAAGAGTAGATAGATAGTGCATTTGTATTCTTCTCTTCCATGTATTAAGATTATATGTACATTGACGTGAGTATATATCTCCTATACATTTTTAGTTTAGTTATTTTGTTTCTAACCCCCAATTTGTGCCACAATCTTTGGTGTGAACTAGATTATATTTACTTTTATTTTTATTAGATTAGTGAAATATTAAATCATAGGACTCTTTTAGGGTTATTGTGTGATTGTGTTAGACTCTAGGCTTTGGAACCCTACTCACATGGTGTGTTGTGATTAGTGATCCCTTACTTAGGTCTAAAATATCCTCACATTGGTCATACTCTCAATTAAAAATTGTATGCCCCTAATTGGAAGTGTAGGTGTGCTCTATCCCATCTAATCCAAGATTGATTTATGGACATGATGCATTTCTAATTGCATATAGTGTGTTTTCCAGGCTACTGACTTAGTACATTGCTACCAACATAGTATAAAAATTCACTATGCTAACTTAGTAAAAAGAGGGAAAATATAAAGGGGTTGACTTATTTTGTGAATTCAACCAAGTCAAAAATAAGGAAATTTTGGGTCAAACTAGTTTTTGACCAAGGGACCAGAATAGTATGAAATTATGTGCAATAGGCCAAAAGAGTGATAGAAGGGCCCATAATGGTCAACTGAGGGATAAAATGGGTGATTAAGATAAAAATAGGTTGAATTGATTAAAAATTAGTAGATTAGAGTAATTTAGGCTTGTTTTTAGTTTAAATTTTGAAAATAATGTATTTCAATTATGAATGATATGGAGGATTTAATACATCTTGTGTTGTTTTATGGTTGTAGGGACATCTAAGGTTTTGGAATTTGGTAGATGCATCATAGATTTATAACTTATTGGAGAACTTGTCTATTGAGGATAGAGATAAATTTATCTCATGAGGCTTAGGATACATAGTAGATATGTGTAAGATTCCTTTGAGTTTAGATTTGTTATTCATGTTTTTTAGAGGCTAAGAATGATTGACTAACACTTTTAGGTGAGAGGTGGAGGGGGATACCATAGAGGTGGGTATCACCTTAGAGGATGTGCATGCCATCCTAGAACTACTTATATTAGGTACAACCATGGTTATGAAAGTACCAGATAGTCAAGAGGAGAGGAGAGCCTTAGCCATATGGGCAACAAGTTTAGAGAGGATATACCCTAGATTGAGGGTAAGTAATTTAGATGTATATACCTCATAGATTTTAGATATCTAGAAGACTATGATAGGACTTGTGATAGCATGAGTGCTATGTCACAAGTCAGATGGTAGGGTGCCATTATTTGTGATAGCCTTGTGCTAGATGATATTAGAGTAGATGGTGGTATATGACTTGGGATATGTTATCTAGGTACAAATCATACATGACATGTATGTAGTGTTGTCCATAAGGTGAAAGTATATGGGATTAATTATATTATTGATGGCATGGATATATGTGAGGTTTCTTATCTATCAGTTAGTTTTATTGCCCCATGTGATCAATGATAGGTTACCTTGAGTTTAGAGATGGAAACAAGACCAGGTAGCATAGGTCATGCCCCATATGCTAATGTTATATACGATGAGATGAGTGGATATCGTATGGCATCCATATGGGTAATCACTAGGATATGTCATAGTTAGGAGATAGTGGCACCAAATTTGGCATGGATAAAGGTGATAAGGCACTAGACTTGGTGGATAAAACATCTAGTGACACATGTACTAAGATAGATGGGATAGCCTCACCCAATAGTGATGATATTAATTCTCATGTTTTGGGCCTAGCATGTGAGAGATCCATTGGGGAGAGAAGGATTAGGGATGTTGGGTGAATATTTTGTCAACTAACTGATGGCAAAATGGGGATATCAGCCACAACATAAGGGAGATTTACACCACGAAGAGTGCGGCTATACCAGATCTAGACGAGGTAAATCTCTCCTCTCATCAAGGGGAGGTTCCCTATTAATATTTACGTGCTATAAGCATATATATAATTAAGTAGAAAATAACACATGGGGGGGGTAGAACAGCATCTACTTCTCTTTTTTCAAAAGTAATGTATAAAGAACAAAAGAGGAAAATCCCTGGTCTAAAGCTAACAACACTCCTCTTCTTTCAGGAATGGTATCAAACGAAGAGCAAGAGATTACCTGAAGTAACAAAGTTCACAAGAACACTCACGCAAGCACAAAGTCTTCCGTAGCTTCTCCACAGATCTGGAACGAGTACAACCGTAGAGTAAAGTGAAGCACAAAGTCTTCACCTGAAACTACAAAAGATAAAAGAATCTCAAAGGTAAAAGCAGCACAAAGTCTATCTTCTAACCTCGAGAAGTGCCCTCAGATAATAATAACACACCCACTTTGCTTATTAAATCAGATGAATAAGATATTACTTAGGAAAGAGACATAAGAACTACTTCCCAAACAACACAGATAATCTCAACACAAAGTTTAAAATAACTTGCTCCTCATTCATTCAACAGAATATGATTTACAAGTTTGAGCACAAAGTCTCAAAAGTTGCTTCAATTTCAGCAGAGTATTTGCTATTGAATTTTTCCAAGAAGTTTACAAATGAGGTCTCCACTATATATAGGGAGAAAATCCTCAAAAATAGAAAAATAATAAAATATAAAATATCTTGGTCAAAGATGACTCATCTTTGACTTTTAGATATTTTCCAAAAATATTTTATTCGTAATTACATATTACAAAATTAGCATGCATTCTACACAAAACAGAAATGCATAAGGATAGAAGGAGAGAGAAAGAGAGAGAGAGTGTGTCAATTCTTGCCGCCAGACTTCTTCAAATGAGCGTCGTACATGGTGATCGATGCTTGAATTCCTACGTTGTTCGGTGCAACTGCATTTTGGGAGACGACCCTTGATCTGATTAGTGCATCTTTCAATGTTGTGATGGCCTTAGAGTGGCCAGTTAACCTGGATTTTAAATTCTCCAAAGTTAACTGAGCATCCAGAATGATGTCCACTGAAGTCATTGAGAAAGACGCCCCTTTGAAATCTTTCTGGATCATCCCTTCAAAATTTTGAATCATTTCATCTACTGGAAGGAACTGATGATCCTTGGAGGTCAAGTCGCAGGGCAGCTCTTCTAATTTTTGTAACAAGCTCAGGTCACTTTTATCACCAGCTTCCTTGAAAGCTTTGAGATCATCAATTAGATCTTTGAGTACTTGAATCCTGAAGATCATCGACTCCTTGATCTCAACATAGGAATCTTTGTTGGGGATGACACCGATAGATATCAGGGTACTCTTTTTTAGATCTTTCATTTCCTTCCATCTATCGAGATCCTTCTCCAAGCCATCAATTTCCTGAGAGACAAGGGAGACAAAATTGTCTACCTGAGCTTTCAACCTCTTCATTTTCCCTGTTCTTTCCGCAACCTCAGACAGCAGAGAGATTCCTTGGTTGTGCATTCTGTCAATATATTCCTCCATTACTTTCCCCTTCAAATAAGTCTTTTTAGCTTTCTGAATGATTGAATCATCCACAGAAAAGGCCTCTGGAGTCGTTGCTTCAGGTGGGATAGTGAATCTTCTGATTACTGCCGTTAACTGCTCAACCTTGGCTTTATAAGAATCCTTCATCTCTTTTTCCCTGTCAAACTTTTGGACCATAATGTCCATTGCTACCTGAAGATCACTCTTTACCCCTTCATGAGTAACTTTGCCAAGTTCAACACAAGAGAGGGAATAACTACTCATCTCAAAACCTTCAAGGGCTGCGTCCTGGGGAGGTTTGGCAATTTCTAGAAATTTTTGCCCCTTTTCTTCGACTAACTTGGAGAGGATTTTTGGCCTTTTAGGAGCCTTTGCTTTTGCTGGTATGATCTTACCAAAGTCAAATTCATCTGGGGAGATGGCCATTTTCTTTCTTTTAGGTGTGAAAGCAGACATCCATGGCGGGAGAGAAGTACCTGTTGCAACAATAGTCGCCTCTATTAGTGTCGTTGTAGCAGCTTCCACACTACTAGTGGTGACAGTAGTCGTGGTTGGAGTGACCGGTGAAACTGTACCAACTGCTGATTCTGGATCAGGTGTAGGGCTTGGAGGTAGGTTAAAAGATGGAGATGATAAACTGGAAATGGATGCAGAAGAGTGAGGTGAACCTGCTGAAGGATCCTGAGGATCACCAAAAACAACTTTGGAAGGGGAAGTGGGTCCAGAAGAGGGAACAATGATGGGAGAGATAGGAGAAGTGGGCACCGTAGGAGATTGAGGAGGAGGAGAGGAGCTCTGGATCGGCCGTACTTGTCCCGTCGAGGTTGGAGACCCAACACCTGGTCGTTCTAAAGGTTGGTCTGTTGCCCCCATTAGTTGAGTTGCCTGTACCCTGGGGCTTTGTTCTTTGGTTCCTTCGGCTGCTGCCTCAGGCTCTTGTGCTGACCTAGGCTTTTTGGATACAAAGATGATCCTAGGCTTGTGAGGTCTAGAAGATGAAGGAACGTCATCTTTGTTTTTGGTTCGGCTTTCTGCTTTTCTCTTCATTTCTGCTTGGTATTCAGCCTCTGACCCTGTGATGAACTCTTTTAGGGTGATCCCTTTTTCTGCCAACCAACTATTGGTGTTAGCCAATATTGGTTCAAATCTTTTCCTTAGAGAGGTCAATTCTTTTTGAGACCAGTTAATCAGAGGAAGAGGGGAACCAGCGACCTTCTCTGTCAGATATCTGTTATTCACGATATTCCCATCGTCAATCAACCCTGAAGGAATCTCAGCAAGCCCGAGGTACTCTATTTGCTCTAGCATGAGATGGTAATAGTCCATCTTCCTTATCTCTTCAGCCGTCCTCATATCCACCTAGATGTCCTCAATCATGGGCTCATGGAACTGAGTCTTCCTTCGGATCGTCTCTTTGACTCCCTTGTAATCAAATTTTTCCCATCTTTTGAATGATTTGATGGTAACCATCTGCATCTCTATTTCCATAACCCTGGCTTTAGTCGATGTAGCAACTAAAAATCTGCCAATCTGGATAGGAAACTTGAAACTGGGTCTCTTAAGCTCTATCTATTTTGAGTGCACGACGGCCAGTTATCAGCAAAGCTCCATTAGGACCAACCTGTCTAAAGGGAATCTAGGGAGCATATAAGGGTATCCTTGGTAGAAACCCACCTGAAGATAAGAAAATGTAGAGAACTGGAGGAACATGCAGCCAAAACTGTTCACTACTGTCCAGGCCTCATCTGATATTCTCTTCTGCTCCAGTTGAAGATCGAAGAGACATAGGAATATGGCAAAGAATGCATCATTCACTCATCTAAAATGACGTGTTGACCCCTGAAGTGTTAGCTGTAGATAGTATGAATAGATCAGAGTGGTCTTCCTATCTCCTTCTGTTGTTAAACCTGGGAAAGATCGCATGGCAGCAGCTATGTAGACCAGGTACGAGGTCATGTAGAATTTGAAAGAATTTTGTACCCTGGTCAGTTGCTCGTGAATAGCGTTGCTGATCTGTTCCCCCCAGAAGATGGCTTGTTTGCCTTGTAAGATGATCTTAATGAATGGATACATCCATTCATGGAATTGTGAAGAGGATGGGAGGCCCCGTACTCTGCTGAGGAGGGTGATTAAGTCACCAACTTCTTCAATAAAGTCACTTCTGGGGAAGCTTTTCGGCCATCTAGATAGACTGGCCCTTGGGGTTTTTAAACATTTATGGTTTATGACCTTCTTTGCCCTCTCGGGGTCTTTGTCATACTCTCTTTGCGTGTTCTCAAAGTCAATTTGGGTTACTTCGGTGGTTGGTGGACATAGGAAAACTTTGTCGATAAATTTGGGGTCTAATCGAATGATCATGTTGCCACTGGCATCTGAGACCAATCTGGTCTCTTTGTCGTAAAAGTGCATGCATTGAAGGACGAACTCCGCATGATGTGCTGCTATTAGGAAGGCGGCCACCAGGTGGATGTTGCTCTCAATAATCCTCTTTATCCCAGTGCTGGGATTTGTTGCTTTAGTTTGTTTCAGGAATTCGGCCATATCTATGTGGCCGATCTCGGTGTCTCGAATGTCATCGACATTCGAGGTGACCGTTGTGAGCTGGAAGATGCCCTGGTACTTGTATTTCATCGTCTTCGCCTTTGAAGGAGATGCTTCCATCATAAGGGACGATCTTGTTTGGACGGGAGTAGGTGTGCAGGAGCTCGCTGAAGGTGTTGTAGCCATAGTCGAAAGGAGAGTGAGAGAGAGAGGGGGAGAGCAATTTAAGTGACATAGGTTATGGGAGGTCACTTAAATAGGCTAGGTTAAGCAAAGGAACGAGGAACGAGAAAGAAAAAGCGTGAAAGGGACAACTCAGAAAAAATCTTGGGAGTTGGCTAAAAAAGAAGAAAAATGCAAGGGCGGCAAAAATCGCCACCCTTGCATGGAAAATGTAGGGGCGACGAAAATCGCCACCCTTGCATGGAAAATGCAAGGGCAGCAAAAATCACCGCCCTTGCAAAGAGACTGCAGGGAAAATGCAGGGGCAAGTGCAGAAGCGGCGAAAATCGCCGCCCTCGCTCTTGGACAAACAAAGTGTGGAAAGGCGGTGAAAATTGCCGCCCTCACACGAAAGATAAGAAAAAAAATGCGGGCGGCAAAAATCACCGCCCGCACGAGGCCGCGGTTGTAAAAACCACAGGCAGGAAGGGGGGAAGAGAGAAACAAAAAGAAAAACACCTAAAAACTACCAAAAACAACCTAACAAGAAATAAAAACAAGAAATAAATCAAAAGACAAACCCTACCTGAAAAATGTGCGTGCCACGAAGTTGGATCCACGAGTTGGTGCGTCGAAAGGTCGCTTGAGGCGCTCAGGTGCAAGAGGTAGGAGGAGGAGAGGAAGCAGTGAGAAGAAAGAGGTTCAAATCAGAATATATAGGGTGAAAAACTCACCCCAACAACCCAATGCGTGCGGCCATTAATGCCTTGCATGGAAATCGAGATGTGCAAGGGCGGCGAAAATTGCCGCCCTTGCACAAAAAACAAGGGATAAGCATGGGCAGCGAAAATCGCCGCCCTTGCATGGAAAAAGCAAAAAAAAGACTAACTCCGGAAAGAGGAGAAAAAGGAAAAAGGGGAAGGGAAAACTTGGCCTTGACGGGATAGTAACCACTCCCCGATCCGACCAAGACAAAAACGAATTAAAGAATTCGTATCAAAAAATGAACTTAGAGAGACAAAAGACGAAACGGACAAGTTCCGTAGGGGGTTGCTTCCAAAATGAGCTAAGCTGATTTTGGAAACAACAAGGGCCACCATTGACTAGGATAGAGCTCATGTCATGACATGAGATACTATGGATAGTTTAGGCATGATGGGTACCAGAGCAGGAGGAGATGGATGTAGAGGTAGGAGTATCAGAAGTATCAACACTATCTCTTCAATAGGAGGAGTAAGAACCGCCATGGACATGACATTGATGGAGTCATAAAGAGTAGCAAAGATAAGATATTATCTCCATCCTAGATGATCATAAAGTGGGACAAAATAGAGATGGGTGATAGAGAGACCACTTAGGCATAGCCTAAGATGAGCACGAGTGGTGACTCTAGGATTTATTTTAGGTGACAACTAATAGATGAGGTTCTTAGAAGATGTGTTGATGGGGATATCATGCTTGGTGGTTGCATATATGGTGAGATAATGGTATTTGACACACATATAGGTAATAAGAGATTATTAAATTTTGATTAAGTTTACTTGAGATAGAATAGAGATAAATAGATTAATATATATCAGTGATCTAATATCTATCTAGTTTTATTTTTATAGGTGTTACAGAGAAAGAGGATATTTGATGGTATTCCTTAGTGATTGGAGCACTAAATCTTATCCTAGATGAGTCATTAATGCCAAATAACCCTACCACACTAGAGGATCCCATGGTACCATCTACACCAACTTAGGCAAATTGGTTTAGACTAGCTAGAGAGGTTTTGAGATAGTTATAGGCACATAGAGAGAGGATTCAACCACTAGTAGGAGAGGAACAACATGGTAGGCCCTAGGTCAAGAGAGAGCCACACATCTAGATATCATGACACATAAGGGATAGTTATATGCCTAAGAGGGAGAGACACATCTAGAAACCTTGACCCAGTCAACATAGGTATAAGATCAGGAGAGAGTGACACATTTAAATACCCTGGCTTAGTTGGCATAAGTACAAGCTTAGGTGGCCCATTTATAGGGGTAGGTATTAGGATTGAGATCTCAGATATCCTCTTTACAACATTTTATTTGGAGGAGTCAGACCAAAGCATCTATGGGTAGCATTGTTAGACCATGAGATGGGCATGATGGGTCTCGACCATAAATCTGGAGCTTTGTATATGGTTCTATTGTTATATTAAAACTCATGATATATATATTGATTGTATTTGTTTTCATTATGATTGTGGTTGTTGATGCTTGGATATATTTCTGTATAACACATGTATTTAGTTGTTTGTTATATATGCTATAGGAAATATATGAGTTTTGGTTTCTTTTCTAGCATTACATAGAACACATGCATGCTTAAAAAGAAATAGGCAAAAAGACTTAGTAAAATATAATCAATACAAAATGTACTACACACTATTTCAAGTTGGGAAATGTGCAATGATAAGAAAAATGAATAAGTATAAAGAATAAAAGTGTGGTAAACAAGATGGAAAAAAGTTTATTTTTAAACCAAACAAAAGATTTGGCACCAAATTAAGACAAGTGAAATCACACTAAATCACATTGGGAAGTATGAAAATAATGTAATAAAGTGGAAAGCATGTAAAAGGACAAATGGTATAAAAATAAATCAATTAAGTTTAATCAATTATACTAAATCATGTTGGGAAGTATAAGAGAAAAACATAATTGGCAAAATTGGTCTTAAATTTGTCACATTAATTCAAGCTGGGAAGAATGAAAATTTCAAGAAATGGTTAGATTCTTACATGCAATTGAAAAATAAGAAGATAAAAGTGAAAGAGAAATGAATTAAGCATAAAACATACTAAATCAAGTTGGGAACAATGTCAATGACATGTAATTTTAGGATCAATCACATCTTATCTCATATTTGACACATGTAATTTTGATTGTGATTTAGATTATTGAAATTTTTTATGAGGAACGCTAGGTCATATATGTGGTCTTACATTGTAACTCACAAAAGGAACACCAATGAGGTAGAATAAATGTGAAAATTAGGTAATAAAAGATGTCAGTAATATGAATATGAAATTGTGGTAATTTGTGAGGAAGGCTAGGTCTTATCTATGGTCTTACAATACAACTCACAAATGGAATCCCTAGGGGAGTGATCAGTAAAAAAAAAGGAAAATCTCAAGAGGAAATATGAGGAATATAGGGAGTGAAGAAGGTAATGTAAAAATCATAAATCAGGCATCTTATGAGAAGACTTTAGGAGATAGGAGGCATACTAAGGATATGAGAAGACACTAAGTGATTAGTGACCATCAATGTACAAAGGAAACCTATTTTATATAGACACAAACTTATGTAGGCAAATAAGCATCCTACTAAGATCAAGTAGTGAAGGTATATTGGTATAAAAAATTAAAAGGGACCTACTTCTCATAACATATTCCCCGTTCCTTAGGAAACCTTATAGAGTCATCAGTCTACTGTGAAGATTGGGTACTTGCATGAGAAAGTAGGTAGAATTTAAAAATATATATATTCTCTTTTTCTAATTTGCTAGCCTACTACACCCCAATGGACCTTGGCTCTATCATGAGGCCAAATTGTTTGAAATATGATTGTCATTTAGTCAAAAGGGGCATTGTGATTGGCATTGATGACAAAAGGGAGATTATAGGCATTATGGATGCCATTGATGCTCAAGGACTAAATATGGTGATTAGAGGATTCGTAAGGGATCCTATCATAGGTTAAGGATGATTTGAGTGTTTGTGTACATGAGTTTAATTCATTATTTTCTTCATATTAATCATCTAGACATTGTGGTTCTATGATAGGAAAATTTGATGAGGCAGTTTGCTGACATCACCATTGCCATGCTTGGATGAGTCTGGGGGAGTTGGTCATATGGTTATGATCACATTAGTCCCTAGTTGTTATGTACCATATTTGAGGTCATGCGATGAATTGAAGTTGAATATATGGGGATGCAAAGTTGGCTACTCAAAAATAATTCACTAAGTTTCTATACTTAGCCAAATTTACAAAAGGGTTCAAGCAGAGCCAAGTAAGCATGTTGATGAGGTTAGAATTTGCATACATGGAGGTGTTAAGAAAAAATGATCATATGGGTTTGTTCATTTGTGTGCCTAGTTTTTATGTGTTAAATCTCTGATCATGCAATGTTATGAGACAAAAGATATGTAGGAGCAAAGTTAGTCTCCTAGGCATTTTGACAGTGTTTTCCCACACTCTATCAAATTTCTAGATGGCAAGAAACAACTGAGTAGGAATTTTTATGATGTCATATCTTGTATGTGTGAAGATTTTCTTGAGCAAATGAATATATTTATGGAATCCCCTATGTGAGAGGATCTTATGCACCAAATCTTAATTCATGCATCTAAATGCAACAAAAGTTATGCAATAACAAAGTTAGCTTTCTAGGTAGTTCTATGCATAGTTGGCATTATGGAAGAATAATCTGAGTGAGTAGATTAATGGAATTATATCTCACACATTGAAAGGATCAAATAATAAATAAAATATGGGTTTGTTCATTATAGTGCCTAGTTTATATGGTCTAAATTTTAGAATAGGCAGATGAATGAAGTAAAAAATATGAAAGTGTAAAATTAGCCTTCCAAACATATTAAGATGGTCCTCATAGTCAAATCTACATTAGGTAAATCTCAAGAAACTCTCAAAGAGATAAATGAAGTATGCTTTCTCCAAGAAGTCTGGATGCAACAAGATGAGGATAAGTGATCAAAGGTTAGCATTAAATAGAGATATAGATCAAGCTTGTTAGAAGATATAACAGTTAGTGTTTAATTATACAATGAAGATCCAATGAAGTAAATAAAAGTCAAATTATCAAAGGTACCTTTGAGTGAATGCATGAGTGCAAAATGTCATAATATTAGGGAATGATAATGTTCAGAAGGAACATGCTAGTGATAAGTATCACAATAGTGGGAACTAATATTAAAGGTGCAAAAGGCATGTGCTAGTGCCAACTGTCACACTCATGAAAGCTCATTAGAGATAATATTCGATCTTGTCATAAGTTCAAACAGTGAGTGGTTGATCGTGAAAATATGATCTAATGGAGTGAGTGAACTCAATGCAATAAAGTGCTTGATGTTTAATGAGATAGAGGTGAGTTAAATACTAAGCTAGTGTGATGAGATCGATGGAGTATATTCATTCTAAAGACTAAGGAAGCAATGAGATTAAACCATGTGCTCAAGGTTTAATGATAGAAAAATGTATATATTTTGCATCTTTAGAGATCTAATGACACATGTTCACTCAGATTAGAAAGATAAATGAACACATTTTAAAGTTCAATCATTAAATATAGGAAGCATACAAAGATTGAATGGAGGGCATGAACCTATCAGAATGTGATCAAACATATGCATTTTAAAGATGAGATATTTAAATAAAGACCATCAGATCATGGTCCCAAACTTAATATTAACGGTTGATATTTAAAGATACAATCAACCTAATGGTCAAGTGCAAGAATATGCAGGAACATGCAATTAAGCCATAGATTATGATACAAATAATGAGATTGATTATTGTAATCTATAAAAATTATGTAACAACGCATGTGCATCATAAATAGATCCTAATATTTGATAAATATATTAAATAAACAAGAATCATGGTGGTGGATCTTGAGTTTAATATGTGGAAAACTTAAAAAAATGTGATGTCTTATAGTTCAAGTGTAAAAAAAATATAAGAAGAGAAACCTAGATCAAATACATATACACACATACATACATGTGTGTGTGTGTGTGTGTGTGTGTGTGTGTGTGTGTGTGTGTGTGTGTGTGTGTGTGTCTTCTAGGATACATGCAGAGGTTGTTAGAATTATTGAAGTGTGTTAAATATAAAAAAATATAGACACAAAGACTGAGGGGTAGAGAAGAGAAGAAAAGAGAAGAAGATAGATGAAGTGTAGAGCATGAGCAGTTATAGACGAAACCTATAATAGAAAACAAAGGGTTGGATTCATTTATGAACTAACATTGTAATATGGAGTTGTAGTTCCATATAGATCTGATTGGTGGGTGCCATTAGACAAGCTAAGTTGGTGTTTAGATAGGGATTGGGTGCTTCCTTAGAGTAGGTACTCTTAAATCAGGGGATTAGTGTCTCCTTGGGGCTAGTGCCCTTAAACATTATAAATTGTGAGGTTATTGATTGTGAATATGGATTAGAATAGTAGATTCTAGTAGCTATTCTCATGGTGGTTTTTCCCTTATTAGGTTTTCCATAAAATATCTAGTGTTATGTGTTTTTGTGTGTGTGATCTCTACATATAGTTTTAATCTACATTAAAAAGATTTCAAGAGGACTAAGTTAATAAATAAACTGATTCACCCCCCTCTCAATATATATTTGTGTTCTAAAAATTAGTATCAAAGTGTTGATTCCTTAAAATAAGCTTAATCAGCTCAGGTAGATCTTGGATGATAAACACAAATGGTTAGTTAATAAGGATCTTCCTCAAATAAGGTACCTCTCTTATATGGATCAAAATATGCATTCTAGAGCATTAGAATGCAAGCATTTCTATCTTCATTAGGGTTTGATGTATGTATACTTGTTGTAAATGGATATACAGCTCCTACCATAACTCCTACTAATCAAGTTGTCAAGAAAGCATATGAGAGCAATGTCAAAGTTAAGAAGGTTATTATACATGGATTGTCTAATTCAAAGTTTGTCAAAGTGATGCATTATCAAAGTACACAAGATATCTAGAATAAACTAAAGAGCATATATGAAGGTGATGATAAGGTAAAGCAAGCCAAGCTACAAACATTTAAAGGTAAGTTTGAGAGCCTTAAAATGAATTAAGAAGAGAAAATTGTATACTACCTCCTCAGAGTAAATGAAATAGTCAATGCAATAAGAGGCCTTAGAGAAGAGATGAAAGAATCAATCATTATTTTAAAAAGTCCTAAGATCTATGCCATCAAGGTACAACTCTAAAATATCTATAATAGAGGAAGCAAAAGATCTAGATAAACTCATTGTTGATGAGTTGCATGGAACCTTCAATGCCTATGAGATGAAAATGGGAGAAGAAAATACCTTCAAGAGAGAAATACATTCAAAGCATCCAAACCAGTGAAGGTAGAAGTACCTACATATAGATCTAAGGGGACTAATGAAAAAGAAGACAACTTTTTTAGAAGATTAAGAAGAGGGTCTAGAAATTACATAGGTAAGTTACCATTTAAATGCTTTAATTTTGGTAAAGTAGGACATTTTGATGCTAAATTACCTTACAATAAAAATGATAACTCTAATCAAGAAGAGAGTAGTAAAAAGGTGAAACCCCACCATTTCAAGAAGAATAACTTCTTCAAAAATAAGAAAGTTTTATATACAAAAGAAGATAGTGATTCATTATATGGATTTGATAGTTATAATAATGATCATGACTATGATTTTGTGGCTAAGGAAAAGGAATTCCTATTCATGACAATAGGATCATCTTTTGTGGATCAAGAAGAAGTTGAAGACTTAGATAAAGAAGAAGAAGAAGGAGAATTGGATCTAGAGTGTGAACTCATCTGTACTTTAGAGTAAATTAAAAAGATGAAAAAAGAGAGTTCAAAATAGAAGAAGTTTGGAAAAAAGGAAATTAAGATGTCTAAAATTCTTGAAAAATATGATCAGATGGTGGTTATCCTAAAGACACAATTTTAAGAGGCTAAAATAATAGAAGGTGTTGTCAAACTTGACTACAATCTAAATCTGATGAGTTTATGAAGTTAGAAGCTGAGATAGTAGTTTTGAGAAAAGAGCTTGAGAAGGCTACAGAAAAAATAGATAAAGGTTTAAAGCTGAAAGGAGGATCTAAAATCTTTGATGATTTTATCAACTCTCAAAAGCCTTCAAAAGAGAGATCTGGTCTTGGTTATGAAAAAGGAAAAGTTCCATAACTAGTACATCTACTAACCTATATGACAAATTCAAATCAAAAGGAGAATCAGGAGCAAAGAAAGAGAAAACTTGTAAGGATACAAACTCAAGCACTATTGATGTGAATAAACCTAAATAAAATAAGAAGACAAAGGTAGTTGATGTAGATGGTTACGTAAGAGTGAGAGGCTTGAAAAAGCCAAATTTTAGAAGATATCCTCATCCTACACCAATAAATGCTATGACTAGGTATTCCTCATCTTTCTATGATTTTTATTATACCTATAATTAGTTTGGTCATAGGGATATTTATTGTAGAGTTTTACCTAAAAGGAGAACAAATTTTGTAAGTATAAATTCACTTGCTCCCTTGTTAAATATAAATGTAATATGATATAATTGCAATAATTTTGATCACATAGCTAAACAATGTAGAACAGACTTTGTAAGACCAAAAAAACAAAGTAAGAATAAAGGCATGCCTCCTAGTATGAACAAAGGTTCACAAGTCTCTAAAAAGGAGAAAAATATTCAAATAAGAAACCCAAGGATGTGTGGAAATTGAAAGATCAATATATGACTTCTCAAATTATACTCCATACCAAGGAGCAAAATTTATGGGTAATAGATAGTGGTTTCTCAAAACATATGACTGGTGATAAGAGCAAGTTCATAAAATTGATCAAATGTAAGGAAGGATCTATCAGCTTGGGAGACAACACTATAGTAAAGATTAGAGGTAAGGAAACCTTGAACATAGATGGAAAACTACCTATATATGATTTCCTTTATGTTGAAAGATTAAAGCATAATGTGCTAGGTATCAGCCAAATGTGTGACAATGGATATAATGTCACATTTAATGCATAAGGATACAAGTTAAAGAGATCTAGAAGATTAGTTGTTGAAGGGAAAATAACTAAAAGCAATATCTATAATCTTGTTGAAGTGAATGGTAATAACTACCTAATATGAAAAATTGATGAGATTTGGTTATGGCATATAATAATGGGTCATGTCAACTTTGATAATATAGTCAAAGTGAGCTCAAATAAGTTTTTTAGACACATGCCTAAGATAACCAAACTTAGATACACTACTTGTAAGGAATGTCAACAAGGCAAGTAGATGAGGCTCAGATTTCAAACAAAGGAGTATGCAATTACAAAGCCTCTAGAATTAATTCACACTGATCTTTGTGGTCCTACCAAGACAAGAGGATCTAAAGGAGAGAAATACTTTATGTTATTTTTAGATGATTACTCAAAAATGACATGGGTAACTTTTTTGAAGGACAAGTCATAGGCATTTGAGAGATTCAAGATCTTTAAGAACATGGTAGAGAATGACAAAGAAAGAAAAATCAAATGTTTAAGATCTAATAAATATGGAGAATTCACCTTAAATGATTTCATAGAGTATTATGAGAAATATGGAATCAAAAGGAATTACTCTATATCAAGGACTCCATAGTAGAATGGAGTTATTGAGAGAAAGAATAGGACAATTAAGGAGATGGATAGAACAATGTTAAAAGAGGCTAAGCTACCTGATGGATACTAGAGAGAAGTAATCCAAATAGAAGTATACATCTTGGAAATAGTTAAACTAATGGTAAATAGTGACAAAACTCCCTATGAACTATGGTATGGAAAACCTGCCTTTGTTAAGTACTTCAGAGTGTTTGGTAGCAAATGATACATTAAGAGAAAAGAAGACAAATTGGGAAGATTTGAATCAAGATGTGATGAAGGAATGCTTATTGGTTATTCCACCCAAATCAAAGCCTACATATGTTAGAACAAAAGGCTACACAAGATTGTAGAAAGCATCAATGTCAAGGTTGAAGAAGGCTTGAAACTTGTTAAACCTAACAAAGACGTCTATGAATAAAAATTAGAGTTTGAAGTGGAAGTAACTAATAAAGAACATGAGAAATCAAATGAAAAGGCACCTCCAATATTTATTCAAAAATATCATCCTATAGAGCAGATCATTGTCGATAATAATGAAGGGATTCAAACAATGAGAAGAGTTGCAAAAAACAAGCAAGTGAGTTTTTCTCTAAAGTCTAAAATTGAGACCCAAAGCTATGTTGAAGCTATCAAGGACGATAAATGATAAAATACATGGAAAAAGAGCTGAGCTAAATTGAAAATAACAAAACTTGGTAGTTAGTTCCAAGACCTTCAAACAAGAATGTGATAGGTACAAGATGGGTCTATAGAAACAAGCTCAATGAGGATGGAGTTGTTATAATAAATAAAGCAATATTGGTATGTAAATGATATGCACAAGTTAAGGGCATATATTTTGAGGAAACATTTTCTCCAATTTCTATATTGGAATCTATAAGAATGTTTCTAGCATTCTATATTTACAAGAAGTTCAAAGTCTATCAAATGGATGTTAAGTCTCCTTTCTTGAATGGGAACCTAGAAGAAGTCTGCATAGAACAACCTGAAGGTTTTTAGCTATCCAAAAAAGAATATTATGTGTTCAGATTGAAGAAAGTTTTATATGGTCCAAAATAGGCCCCTAGAGCATGGTATTCGATATTAGACTAGTACTTACAATAATAAGTATTCAATAAAGGATGTGCAGACAACAATCTATACTTAAATTCAGAATGAAAGCATATGTTGATCATTTTTATTTATGTATATGACATCATCTTTGGTGGTAACAACAACATAATGTACAAATAATTTACTACACAAATGAAAAGTGAGTTTGAGATGTCTATGCTTGGATAACTTTCTTTCTTCCTTGGTCTACAAATAGAATAAACTAATGAAGGGATATTTATATCCCAAACCAAATATGCTAAGGAAATGCTCAATAAGTTTGGAGTGGAAGATAACAGACCAATGAGTACCCCCATGATAATTGGTTATAAGTTGAGAAAAGAGGATAAGTCCCTTAATGCAAATCAAAATATGTATAAATTAGTGATAGATAGTTTATTATACCTAACTACATCAATACCTAATATTATGCAAGTAGTGTGCATGGTTGCAATATTTCAAGCTTCACCTAAAGATTCACATGTCAAAACAATGAAAAGGATATTTAGATATATCAAGAGCACAATTGACTATGGCCTATGGTATCCTATAAGTGAATATTTCACTTTGACAACATACATAGATGCAGATTGGGCAAGAAGTGTGGATGATAGAAGAAGCAATAGTAGTGGTACATTTTTCCTTGGAAACAAACTTGTTTCATGGTTAAGTAACAAGCAAGATTCAATTACTCTTTCCATAGTAGATTCAGAGTATGTGGCAATAGTAACATGTTAAGAAAACACTCAAAGACATCAAGGTACAATATAAATCACCTATCTCTATTCTTTGTGACAATTCAAGTGTTACTAATATATCAAAGCATCTATTGATGCATTCTAAGACCAAGCATATATCAATCAAGTATCACTTATTTATAGAAAAGGTTGTAGATCAAGAGGTCACAATGGAGTATGTGCCAACTTAGGATCAAATTGTAGACATATTCATCAAACCTCATCCCAAGGAATAATTTGAGTATCTGAGACAAAATTTAGGAGTGGTGGCTCCTACATCACATCACTAGATCCTAGTGATAGGGCATGAATCCAGGGGGAGTCTCATAGAAGCTTTTTTAATCCCTGGAAGAAAAGAGAAAAGGAAACTCGGGTATGTTTAATTTTCATATTTCATATGATTTGATGGTTATAGATGCTTGAACAAAATCCATTATCTTATAAAGGGGATAAACATTTTTACAAACAATGTGAAACAGTCCCTTTACCATTAATGTCAAAGGGGGAGAAAAAAAGTAAATTCTCTCTATTGGAGAAGAAGTGCAAATGCTAAATAAGACTAAAACATGTGCGAAGTTGAGTTTAGGCCAAGTTAAGCTTATGAAAATGTGCCATTTCCTAAGAGGGAGAAAGTTTGCTATGAATAGCTTCAGTTCATACTCATTAGAAGCCAATGCAATCAATGTTAGATAAGGAGTAGAATATTAGAGAATTTAGTTTGCCATCAATGACAAAGGGGGGGATTGTTGGAAATATGATTGTCATTGATGTCAAAAGGGATATTGTGATTTTCATTGATGACAAAAGGGAGATTATAGGTATTATGCATGCCATTGATGCTCGGGTTGAATATGGTGATTAGAGGATATGCAAGGGATCCTCTTAGAGGTCAAGGATGATTAGAGTGATTGTGTGCATGAGTATAATTCATTCTATTCTTCATATTAATCATTTAGACATTTTGGGTTAATGACTGAAAAATCTAAGAAGGTAATTTACTGAAATCACCATTAACATGTGTGGATGAGTTTAGGGGAGTTAGTCATATGGTTGTGATCACATTATTCCCTAGTTATTATACACCATATTTGAGGTTATGTGATGAAGCCCAATTGAATATATGGGGATGAAAAGTTGGTTACTCAAATAAAATTCACTAAGTTTCTATACATAGCCAAATTTTCAAAAGGTTCAAGCAAAGCCAAGTAAGCATGTTGATGAGGTTATAATTTTCACACATGGAAGTGTTAGGATAAAATGATCATATAGATTTGTTCATTTTTGTGCCTAGTTTCTATGTGCTAAATATTAGGTCATGTGATGTAGCAAAACAAAAAATATGTATGAGCAAAGTTGGTCTTCCAAGTATTTTGATAGTGTTTTCCCACACTTTGTAGATGGAAAGAAACAATTGAGTAGGCATTTTTATGATGTCATATCTTGTACATGTGAATTTTTCTAGATCAAATGAATATATGGATGGAATCCCCTATGTGAGAGGATCTTATGCACCAAATATCAAGTCATGCATCTAAGAGAAACAAAAGTTATGCAAGAACAAAGTTGCCCTTCTAGGCAATTCATTGCATAGTTGGCACTGTGGTAGAATAATCTAAGTGAGAAAATTAATGGTATTATATCTCGCACACATGAAGGATCTAAGAATAAATGAGCATATGGGTTTGTTCATTATCATGCCTAGTTTATATGGTCCAAATTTTAGAATAGGCAGATGAATGAAGTAAAAGATATGAAGGTGTAAAATTATACTTCTAAGCATATTGAGATGGTCCCCATACTTGGTCAAATCTACACTAGGTAAAGCTTGAGCAACACTCGAAGAGATCAATAGAGTGTGTTTGATCCAAGAAGTTTAAATGTAGTGAAAAGAGGACAAGTGATTGAAGGTTAAAATTAAGTAGAGATATAGATCGATCTTGTTACAAGATCTAACAGTTAGCATTTAATCATATGATGAATATCCAACAAAGTGAAGCAAATTCAAATTATCAAATGTACCTCCAAGTGATTGCATGAGTGCCAATTGTCACAATCTTAGGGACTGATAATATGTAGAAGGAACATGCTAGTGAGAAGTGTCACAATAGTGGGAAATGATAAAAAAGGTGTAAAAGGCATGCACTAATGCCAATAGTCACACTCATGAGAGATCATCAAATATAATGTTCAATCTTGTTAGAAGATTGAACAGTGATTGGTTTATCATGCAAAGAAGATCTAATAGAGTGAGTGGACTCAATGAAATAAAGTGTTCTATGTTTAATGAGATAGAGGTGACTTAAATACTGAGCTAGTGTGATGATAGTGATAGAGTGTATTCATTCCAAAGACTTAAAAAGAAACAAGATTAGACCATGTTCTCTAGGTTTAATGATAGATATAAGTAAATATTTTGAATTTTTGGAGATCCAATGATATGTGGGAGCTTGGATCAGACAGATCAATAGATGTATTTTAAATTTTAATCATTAAAAGATAGGAAGCAAACAAAGATAAAATAGAGAACGTGAGCCTATTAGAACATGATCGAATGAACACATTTTAAAGTTGATATATTTGAATAAGGACCATCAGCTCATTATGCCAAACTTAAGATCAATGGTTGATATTTAAACATGTGATCAACCTAATGGTCAAGCATAGGAACATATAGTAACATGTAAGTAAGCTATAAATTATGATACAAATAATGAGATTGATTGCTATAATCAATACAACTTGTGTAACAAGGCATGTAAATCATAACTAGAGCTTGATATTTGTTAAATATAGTAAATGACCAAGAATCACAATGGTGGAGCTTGAGTTCAAGACATGGGAAACTTTTAAAAGTGTGATGTGTTACAGTTCAAGTGTAAACAGATAGAAGAAGAGAACCCTAGATCAAATTCGTGTGTGTGTGTCTTCTAGGATATAGGAAGAGGTTGTTAAAATTATTGAAGTGGGTCAAATATAGAAAAATATAGACATTGGGAATGAGGGATAGAGAAGAGAAAAGAAGAGGAGAGGAGAGAAGAGATGAAGTGAAGAGCATGAGAAGTTACAAACTAGGCCTATAATAGAGAATAAAGGATTGCCTTCATTTATGAACCAAAATCTTAATCTATAGCTGTAGCTCCATATAGATTTAATTGGTGGGTGCCATCAAACAAACTGAGTTGGTGCTTAGATAGAGAGTGGGTGCTTCCTTAGAGTAGGTGCTCTTAAATCAGGGGATTGGTGTCTCTTTAGGGTTCGTGCCCTTAAACATTGTAACCAGTGAGGTTCTTGATTATGAAGCTAGATTAGAATAGTAGATTCTAGCAGCTATTCTCATGGTGGTTTTTCACTTATTGGATTTTCCATGAAATATCTAGTGTTATGTGTTTTTTTGTGTGTGATCTCTATATATAGTTTTAATCTGCATTTAAAAGTTTCCAAAAGGAATAAGTTACTCAATATACTAATTCACCCTCCCTTAGTAAATAGTTGTGTTCCAAAGCAACTGTGGAGTTTGAGCTTTGACTAGAAGAAGAATATGTGCTTTGAATCATGTCTTTTTATGTGATTTGACTTTTAAGAATATTGAATGTTTTTTCCTCCTGTATCATTTCCTTTTGTTCACTGATTTAGATTTTGAATGTTTTTTTTTAAGATTATTCCTCCATATGGACTTAGAATGACCAATAATGATAGATAGAGTGATACACATGAATTATTTCTAGGCTTAGGCTAAAGGAAGCTAAGTAACCAAAGACAAGACTGACTAGGACACTTAGGCTTAACAATAAACCAACATGTTATCTCAAGTATCAACCATACATATGCCTAGTTTGTGGAAAGGGGATAAAGGGGGACTAGTGAAAGGAGAATATAATGAGATGAATTATTTTCTAATTGATCACTTGGTAAATAATTAATGATTAAATGGAACCAGGTTTGTATAACCAAGTCACAATGACAATTAGGCATGAAAATAGAGATAAGAAAGCAAACAATCATGAAAATAAAATAAGGGAGTTTATAAGAATGAAAATCAAGAAGAAAGAGAAAGAAATGATAAATAAGACATTCATAAGAAAACATAAATGACATTATAAGCAATATATAAAGTGCAAAATCAAAGTCACCATGTAAGATAAATAAGAATTTGACACAATGTCAAAAGATATAACAAATAGATAAAGATAAGATTGGAGCACATGCCCAATCCAAAATGAAAATGTAAGAACATAATGCATATATTCATAACTATTGATATTTTTTCACACACACATTATCTAGAACATCTAATAGAGCTCTATGGAATTGGATGCAAACTGTAACTAATGTCTCATCTATCTTTAGTGAAAATTGGGAAAATACTTCACATCTAATATCCTTAATAGAAAAGGTAGCAATGCTTGATGAATCATGTTGAGAATGGATATCAAGCAAGGAATGCTTATAATAATGCATGGGAGTGGAATATATTGGAGAATAAGGGATTACCAATGGAGAAGGGTCCATAGGTAAGGGACTCATAGGTGGATAAGGATCCACAAGTGAGGGAAGGTCCATGAGTGAAGGATTCATAGGTGAAGGAATAGTAGGTGATGAAGCGACCACAGGAGGGGATGGAACCATAAGAGGTGGAACCATGGGAGAAGAAGGGAATATTTCTTGTGGAAATGACTTATGTGAGGAATGGTATAAGGTCTAGGAATATTTCTAAGGTGATCTTTAAGATGTTAAAGGATGCAAAAATGATCAGTGTGATTGGTGCCAAAGATAATACACCTCTTCATACTTAGGAATATATTCAAGTAATACCTTTAGGGGAGGTATGGCCTTTTCTAATGATTAAGGGGTAAAAGGATGCAAAATATCAATATATTGTCATATCTTATGACAATGCATGGAGGAATGATCATCTATGTTGTGGAAGCAACATATATACCTATGAATTGTCTTCATAGAGGTAATTATAGGAGGAGGTGTAATGGAAGTGAAAGGAGGTTGGAAAGGATCATTGTCCCATTTAGTTGGAAATGGATCCATCTAAGGTAAAGCAATAAAACCATCACAAGGAGAAGGTAGTGGTGGTGAAAGAACTAGACTAGGCTCAATGGAAGGAGTGATGGGATTAGAAGTAAGAATAGTCTCACCTAAATTAGGAAAAAGAAAAGGCTCTAAAGTAGGCTCTACTAAGGGAAGGATAGTGTCTATAGAAGGTTGAAGGAGGGTTCCATGCATCTCAAGGATAAGAAAGATATGGGGGTCAGGGTACCTAGTAAAGCAATAAGGCCCAATCATAGCATGATCCATAAGCATACTCCTACATGGTTTTTTAGAAATTAGAGGTGTTTGTACCATCTATGCCCTATGATAAAGAGGAAAAATACTAGAATTAGAAATTATAAATGATGGAATATGAGAAGAAACACTAAAATAATGAAGCAAAGAGGAATGATAATAGATAATATCAACATCATAGTCCTAAACAAGACTACCTAAGAATGGATCATCTAAGGTGTAACCATAATCATAGTCAGTTATATGAAGATCAATGATGTAGGTGGGGATGACATTGTCATCTAATGATGTGTGGTGAATGGAATGATAAGTCTTAGTTAAGACAATGGGGATATCATCACAAGGTGTTTTGTGAGAATGAGGATACAAAAAAGTAGGAAGTCGAGAGATGAGATGAGGTGAGAGATCAGAAGTTTTAATCTTTAGGTTGATCTCATTAGGTTCATCATCAATAAAATCTAAGAGTTTAGGAGGAATATTCCCAATGAGTTTAAGATGACCATTGTAACCTTGAGTGGAATTGATGGGAAAATTGAATCATTAAGACTCATAAAATGCAACACTATGCAAAGGTTTAAGAGTAAGAATCTTGAAGACACCATGGTCTTGGAATTGTTCAAAATTACAAGGGTTAGTATCACCTTGAATCCTATAAATGAATCCATTTTGAGGTAATTTAACACATTAGTAGGTAAATAATCAACTACTCTCATATGGTGAGTCCACAGACTACCAAGCAAGATGTTATAATATAGAGTAAAGTTAAATATCATCACCTTCACATGAACAGTGATAGGTGAGATGGTAATGGGAAGGAACACACAACCTAAAGGAGGCATTTTACTTATATCATATCCTTGTCATGTGTTTCATGTGGACTTGAGATTACATTTATAATATCCAAAAGTTTTGATAAAATCAAGAGAGGAAACATAGGTGCTGAAACCCTCATCAATCAATTGGATATTGTCAATTTAGACACTAATGAGAAGAGTAGGATCATTAGCATGAAGTAAAATCTCATTGAGAATCATAAAAGTGATGGGAAATTTTAAGGAAAGAGAAGTTTCCATTATTTCATCAACATGGATGGACATCTATTCACATTATTGTAATATGCTACCTTTGGATCCAGATAAGGTTACTTCATGTCCTACTAGGGGAGGATGAGGGATGTTCATTTCGAACAAGAGTTACATAAGATGGTTTTTATGAGAGGTCCTCATAAGTTCAAGGATTGGAATTTTGGATGAGATATTAGTGATTTACATGATGGGATACCACTCATCATAACCCATAATAAGGTCGTTAGAAATAGGTGCATAGTAATGAATGAAATATTCAGAAGGAGGAGCTAAAGTACATTGGAATTTGTGTTGATAAGAGAGAGAAGGTCTAGAATAAGTATGTAAATAATGTTGAGAAGGTGAAACAGTTAGTTTAAGTTGGTTTTGAGAATTGGTATAAGTGTTTATAGAAGTTTTATTATCATTTTGTAGGTAAATAAGATGGAGGGATGGTAGAAATAGAATGAGAAGTGTTATCAAAAGGAGGAGTTGGAATTGGATCATCAAAATTTATAAGGTCATATTTCCCAAACTCATTTAAGTGAGTTGGATAATAATCCTGGATAACACAAAATGTGCAAGATAATGTGGGGGGGGGGGGAGGGGGAAGATGGTGTAGATAGGTTGATGATCAATGAAAGCCACCACCCTTTACATATTAGTCATATTAACCACATTAAATTCAGGATTTGGGTCAATAATACTGTATACATTATTGGTGGAAGGGGTGGATTTATCTTGGTTGTCTTGATTAGGTTGGTGATTAGGAAGAGGGTGTTTATAAATATCCAAATGACCATTATATTGATTTAAGGCTTGAGATTTAGTATGTGTTTCATGAGCCTTAAAATCAATGTCATAGGCATTTTGATGTTTTTGAATGATAGATACATTATCAAAATTAGGACCAAGATTAAAATCCATAGCTAAATTATGAACTTGCCTATATATCTCATGATAATTACCCCAACTAGCATGAAATCAAAAAAATATATTAGGATCATACAAGGATTTCATAGGACAAGTGGGATCAAGTTATCATAGAAGAGGCCTAAGTAGGCACTTTAGTAACTCAATGGAGGATAAAGGTTTGTGAATTTTAATGTTATTAGGTGAAAAAAAATGAGGTTTGGTGTATTATTGAGAAGGGGGAGTTGGTTCTGAAGATTGGTTAGGAACAACAACTTGAATAGTGTGAATAGTGTCATAAGAGTCCATGACGCCATCGTTGGTAGCATTATGATTATTCTTCTTAAGTAAGATATGAGTACTCATAGAAGGTTGGGGTGGCTTAAATTGATGCATAAATAAATCTTAACATTTTTCCTATTCAATGGCCTCCTCCAAGGTACATGGAGAGAGAGTGCAGACCCAATATTACAACTTGGGAAAAAGAGCATTGGTAAAGAGATGGAAAAGGTTATCATTGCCCATTTTATGTTCACATTTATTGGATAATTTTTCACACCTTTTAACAAAATATTAGGTAGTTTTATTCTAAATTTACTTATAATTTATGAAATGGGCTAAAGTATTTTGAAGAAGATCATTAGTTTAGAACTCTTCGACTAGAGTATTCACCAAATATTCCAAACTAGTAATAGAATGAGTTTTAAGTTGGTTGTATCAATCTAAAGCATCACCCATGAGAGTTTTGGCTAAGATCCTAGTAGAAACAAAGGTATTAAATTTGACTTCCCTTTGATAGTGGTTTGAGGATCTACACTTGTAACATGTTCTTGGTGGGAAATGACCACTTCCTCATCCTCTCCCTCTTCTTCAACCATTATAGCCACCATTATCTTGATTATTAGACATAGATGTTTGGCACATACCATACACACATGCTTCATGGATATCATTAATTAGTTGATAATCATTTGTATCATGGGTATAGGCCTTGCATATTTTACAATATTTAGACACATTCAAATGTGTAACTCACTACAAGAGAGGACAAGAGCATACATCATTCTCTTCATGGCAAATTTCACATGACTACTTCAATATAACATAGATGTTTTTGCATGGGTAGTTGCTTCAGTTATGACCTTTAGACTCATAATTAGTACACCAAATACCATTAAAAGTATTATATGCATTATTTTAAGTTAATTTTTCAATTTGTAATGCCATTTAAGCTATTTGGGCTTATATGAAAGGACTAATCCCAATGTCAATACTACCAATAGCTTCAACATGGAGGGCAGCTTCCAGAGCTTTATGTAGTCTAGTGAAGGTCTTATAAGATAATGTTTATCAAAAGGGAAGAAAAATACCTTTCACAAACCATTTTAGATGTTGAGAAACATTTATTTAAAATGATAGTTCTGACATAAGTGTTTTAAACCATACATCATATTCTCGTATACTTTCAGTGAGCTCCTACTTTATATCTTTCAGTGTGTCAATACTTTGTTGTTCAAATTTAAGAATGTCAAATTCCTAAAAGAATGTTATTTTGAGCTGATCATAGTCAATCACTACTTGTTGAGGGTCAAACTTCCTATACCACTTATGCGTTCTCTCCAAAAGTATTGTTGTGAATTATTTGGCCTTTTGATCAAAATAAGTTATGCCTCATACCCTCCAAATGAGTTCACACTTATGGACATGTTCTACAACATTATCCATGCCTCAATATTCAAGTAAATGAAGCATCATTTCATAATATACTATTGGCAATTGATGTGCTTACATTGGTGGTTGTTGAGAACCCCCAAATCTTGTCCCTTGAGGGGGAAGTCCACCACTTCCTTTTGTGCCACCTCCTAGTCCACCTCTATCACCTCCAGTAGCAATGCCCATGTTATGGGGCATGGTATCTATTTGATTAATAGGATTTGTCCCTATACTCTATCCACTATGAATGTCAGGTTTGCCAATCATCCCAAGTTGAGCCATGAAATTCTCTTTAAGAGGAAAATAAAGTGTTAATTATGTATGAGTTATAATTGTCTCAGCTTCCCTTATAGGATCAATTTTTTATCCCACACTATTTGTATCCCAATTATGTATATGTAATTCATCTTATTCAAAATCATGAGCGTGCACTATGGTTGGGGAACTTGGTTGGTTCAAACTTGGTTATTTAATTTATGTTGCCTGTGTAGTTTCTCCTTCATATGCTAAAAGTGGCATGGGGTGTGGTTCAAAAGTGATGGAATACTTTTGTGTGTTTTCACTTCCCTAAGGATCCTAACAACACTTCCTGAGTTTTCCCAGTCCCTTCCCATACCACTCCCTCCTACGATCCTCTATCGAGCTTCATCATATTTTCACTTATGTAATGCCCATTGACTAGCTACCATTCCAAACCAAAAATCCTTTACCAATACTTATCTATTCCCCTTATAATTGTGTGGCTCATGCAAGGATGGATTTATCTCTCTATTATTAGAGTTTCAAGATCATAGTCAATGAATAACTTCTTAAAATTTAGTGGGAAATGTCTAATATACCAACCATGTAGCTCTTTAAGAAATTGGAACTTGGCTTCTTTAAGACAAGAGTAAGTGGTTATAGCATACTCCAAAATGTAGCTATTCAACACTCCTTTTCACCAGATATTAATAGCTCATGTCCATGGTGTTCCTAGTCATACTAAATCCTTTTGACATTCTAACATCCAAGATTTTCTTCCCCCAAAATTTTGTGATCGACTTTGAGCATAAACAAATAGCCAAGCATGTAGATGAACAAGGATTTCAAAAAAGTTTCATATAATGAACTATAGACATTTTGTTCTACCCAATGACATGCGAAAACTCTTGGTTCAAGATAAAGAACTACAAAATCATCCTCGACCCTAGTAATCCATCATTTAATACTTTAAAGGGTGATATGTTTTAGCATCTTCTATTATTATGTAGCAATCACTATGTCTCTCAACAATAGAACTAAAATATTAGGTTTTTATTCTTTAATCACATTTTCAAGTGCTGAAGTGTAGCCCCAATGAGCTAGCACACTATCCCTTCATACAAGACTATGGTCTTGTGCGCTCAATGAAGCGCATGATAAGAGACTGGTTCCCACGGGTTATGTTGCATAGTAACATACTAATCATATACTTGAGTTTAAACTTATATCTAATAGAGGTTATACAAAAAAAGAAATACACTACTTTGTTCATTGTCTCATTAAGCTCAACAACTATAATTATCAAGATAAATGTCACGAAGTTCTAAGATTGTTATGTAAATTCTAGAAGTACAAGTTGCATAAATCTCATCATGAATTACATCTACAAGTTACTTAATGAAAACCTACCATCAAATGCATAACTATCAATAATTTGGAACATTAATATCATAACTAATTGTAATATCTGTAATTATATATTATATTTTAGTAAAATGATACCTGGTATCGATCACCTTACAATGCTTTCATAAAGGGGTATTTATACTTGTTTTCCCTAACCAAGTAGTTACATAATAAATGACATGAGTGATTGGCCAAAAAACTCTCTATGGACTGAGAGTCATGAAAGTCTATCAACTATTTTCTCCTAAGGACCCAGGGCTTTACACCCCCTATATACTTGTTCTATGCTAGATACTTACTACCATGCATCTTCTTCTCTGTGGGATGGTACAAAACTCATGATGGTTAAAGTTTGGATGGCCCTCGAGAATTTTTCCTCAATAGTTTCCCACTTCCCATACGTTCCCCAAGTCTTTTGTTATTATTCTAAGTCCTATGCTCTTGGGTTCCTCATATTTATATTCTGTGTTTGATTGTGTCTTCTTGTGCTAGTGATTTCATGCCCTTGTTCTTTCATGCCTTATTGGTTCCATGCCATAGTCCTATGCTAATTTGGTTCCATTCCATTATCTTTCTACACTATGCTCCTCTCGTGCCGTGTCGATTCTACACTAAAATACCAAAATACTTAGTCAAAATTTGGGGTCCAACTGTGTGTGTGTGTGGGTTGTGTATTCTTGAAATATGAATATAGGGTATATATATTTATATGTGGATTATGTATTCTTGAAATTTGAACAAGACACACACACACACACATACTATGTATATATCTATTACATAAAATCATGAGTTTATGTATATATGTTTGAACTATTGTCATAAGTCTTAAACACTATGAATATATACATAAAAAAATTGTGCATTTGTTTAAAAATTGTGAGTATATATAAGTTTGGAAAGAGTATGTATTTGTAACACATAAGTGAGGATGTATGAACTATATGTTTATTAACATTCAAATAGGGAATATATATATATATATATATATGTATATATATTGTGTGTGTGTATTCATCTTTTAAAACATCAAACTTATATATGAGGGTTATGTATACATATAAGTTTTAATGTGAAAAGATATATATATATATATATATATATATATATATATATATATATATATATATATTGTGTGTATGTGTGTGTATATTCATCTTTTAAAACATCGAACTTATATATGAGGGTTGTGTATACATATCAGTTTTAATGTGAAAAGATATAAGTGCAAGTTCCATTTTGAAACCTATAGAGTAATTAGAGTCTTTAAACTTATGAGTTTTACTTACAAGAAGTTGACTGTGAATGGATATATGTGAATTGGTTGCATTGTTTGAACACATCTACAACTATCTCAAGGTCTGTTGATTTTCTATTAGATGTTGATTTGATTTTTTAAATACATATAGAAACTCAAAAAGTGTAAAACCCTCTAATTGATAAATAAAGGTAGAGTTTAGGTATGCATGGTCATTTGATTATTATTCTCTATTTTCAATTATTCAAGATAATGTATATACATTTTAAGGACTTAAATTAGGGGGGGAAATGGCGTAATTGATTTGGAATGAATTTGATAATAATTGAATTATGTTTTTTATGTTAGAAAAAGTGAATCAAAATAAGGGTTTTTTGGAAATTTTGAAACCCTATATAGATATTGATGCCTTTTTCATGAAAAGTTAATAGTTTGTTAGAATCAATTAAGTTTCTATAAGAAAAATGAAAAATATCGAAATTATGATAGAATAGGAATTATGTATTAAAATATATATATTATGCAAAGTGCATAATTATATGAAATATATCTATATGAGGACATATTTACTCATGTACATATATAGCTAATATTTATACATTGGGAATGCATGCCTATAATTATAAGCTTATGACTAGTAAATTACGTCACAAAATCCTGAGGGAGAGGATACTATAGTTATATGAATTAAGCCTCCTAAAAGCATAATAGGTTACACAAATGAAAGAATGTGCTTTTGCTTTATGATTTAATCGGTCTTTTAAATAATTATGACTACTATTTGTAATTGAGTAATATGTATAATATAATATGATATTGTTGGTTGTTAGAATCAACAAGGCTCAAGTACCAAAACTAAAGCATAGTTATGATACCAGTTATTAGGAAATAAACATCATATGATGCAAGTAATAAAATACAGAATTAAAAAGCTACAATAAAAACATAACAAGAGATAAAACCACAACATCAAATATATGTGGAAACCCTTGCAAAACTAGCAAGGGAAAAACCACAAGGAAAAGGTAGTACTATACTTCATTATTTCTTCATCAACATTCTCTTACACATTTCCTCTCATAGCAGCTACACACAAGTGCTACATCCAAGCACTCAGGTGATCAAAGATTACACCAAGATATCCATGCTCTAACCTCTAACATGAGCTGAGCTAATAGCCTCCAAGCTCTAAGCTACAACAACCTTCATGGATCCTCTTCATGCACCTAGGTGAGCAAAGAAAAATTTGCCTTCCATGATCTAACCTTCAACCTACATTTGATGCTTACAAACCAAACATCTAGGTGAGTATGGATTGAAATCCTTCCTACTCTAACATTCTATCATGCAAGCATAAACTTGCAAGGATTATAGCATTGTAAAATGTGGGTGTATATTAATCCATAGTGGTGGTTGTTTCCATGTGCCAAAAGTCATAAAAAATGACCCTCCACTTAGACAAGAACATGTGCCACCTTTATGTGGCTCTTAAACTTGATCCCCACTTCCACAAGTGAATCCAAACACTCAATAGTGTTTTTCTCATCTTCATCTCCAAGGGTCAACAAAGTAGATGCTCCACTTTAGAAAAGATCCAAGCCAACTCATGTGACTCCTATGATTATGCCCCACTCACACATGTGAGGCCAATCACCAATAGTGATTTCTCATCTTCTTCTTCCATGTGTTCACACAAGTCCAAAAGGTGTTACAATCATCTTTTGATTTTATCTACACATGTGAATCATGGCTCTCCTTACAAATTCAACCCACACCAAACCTTTTTTATTTTTCACCATGTGACACCACCTTGACCACACCATAGGACCCTTCAAAGGGCCCTCCTACCACTTCACCATCCTACTACATCATCTGCTACATCATCGGCCACATTACCTGCATGTCATGTCACTTGCATGCCACATCACTGCACACCACTTGGGACCCTTTTCATGAGGCCCACATCCTAGGACCCACCACTTGGGACCCATTATGGGACCCATTACCATGTCACCATGAATAGTGATTTATGAATAATTCCTATGAATAGTTCTCATGAATAACACTTCATGAATAGTGGCTTTACACCCAACATTGGTTGTACTATAATTGAATTTACTTAAAGAAATCAGATCATGTAATCTAAGTATACATTGCACCCATTTGGTATAAATTATACTTGTTATGTTTATTATTTATGTGTTGAATAATATAGTAGAGATTCATTCATATGTTGGACAGACTAAATGTATGTATTATGATTATTCTTGTATTTAACATGATTTATACCTGCTAGTAGGAAATAATTTGTATGAATCTATTAGTTATATTAATATTAACCAAATATTGCATTGTTGTTACTAAGTAGTGAGATGGACTTCACTAGCTTACTTATCATCACCAATACTAGATGAAGGTAATCCGATCAAGTGGTGTGTATGAATTTTACTGATCCTAAAGATCAATAATTATTTGAAAACTTTGGCCAAATTAATTTTTAGTTATACATTGTCATTTCATATGTATGATTTACATTTTTATGTGGTATCATATTAGAATTTATTTTATGGTACACATCATGTATTATAAATCTTATAGCACATAGGTACTAGTTTGTCTCTCTAGATTTTTGCATCGTCATTATATACCCATCCATGAAGGGAGGGCCATTCTCTATTTAGGGGATTGTGTGGGGGATCGATAGTCCATGGTTGGTTGTAAAATTTTTGGGTTGATGCTCTCCCTCCCCACAATAATACTTATTGGAGACTACACTTGAGATTATCAAAGATACTAGAGTTCGTAAGACTCATGCTCTGTGGAGCCTTGTATCAATTATTGTATTTATTATTGAGACATTATGCCAGTTGGAAATGTAATTAATTATTATTTGTACATTAACAACAATGGCTATATTATTGTATTATTTTTGGTTGGATTTTATATAATTACTTTCTATTTATAGTATGCTTTATTTCACATGATGCTAGTGATTAGTAACTATTAGATGTTACATGTTTACTTTATGTTTAACATACTTAGTATGTTTACTAAGATCACTATTAAATTCTTGCGGTGTAATATAATGAAAGAATATGTGGAATATAATTTTAAAAAAACATTATTACGTTATTCTAGTAAATCCTAGTGGAGATGTTACAAAGGGCAAATGGCATGTTTTATGTCAAGCAAGCTAAAAAACCTTTGCTTGAGAGAGGTTATAATAAGTGGTAAGTGTCTTGCCAAGAAACTTAGTTTGGTGTTTTAGTGAGGACTTACATTTACAAGTTCATTGACCTAATATATTTAAGTCATTATTTTTAATGTCATTTTCATAGAATTATTGAGTAGGGGTTTGGACCTCCTCTTTCTTAGATGTGAAGATGTAACTATATAAACATTCACCTAAATCTTTTTTTAGTATAAATGAATGATGTCACAATATCATAAATAAGATTGAAGTATCAAATTGGAAGACTCCATTGTAAACATAGTAATAGGTATAGAAAATGAAGACTCTAAATTAAGTATGGAGAAGGATTAATCAACCCTTAAATGATGCTTGACACTTATATGATGTTTGGGAAATGACTAGGAATGATGCATACATATAGGACTCACTATGACATGACATGTGTAATGGATGACCATGGGAAAGTGTAATATGTGAAATCAAAGGTGTTAGAAATCAGGGCAATGCAAAAGGACCCATAAAAACATATAGGACAAATTTGGTAACCTATTGAATCTGCATAGGGCATATTCAGTGATACCCCTGTAGTCGTTAAATCCATCCTAAGGGAGACAAATGTCCATAATGGGTGAAAATAGCTTAAAAGATAGAAAACTAAGACTCAAAAGCTAAAATACATGAATGTTGAAGACATCTAGAAGGTTCATAAGTTAGAAAGAGTAGTGTGGGATAGGAATTGTCTTAAAAATAGTTAAATATAGACAAGTGGACCAAGTGTGCAAAAATAGGTAAAAGATGTAAAAAAAATGGACTTGTACATTAGGTGTCTACATAATGCCTCTACTTTGATGTACATATGTTAGTGAATGCATGTGTGTGTCAAAATATAAAAAATAATAAATTGAAGAAGTACCTTGACTTACATTAGGAATGATGGATGAATCAAATGATGCTCAAGATAGGCTCCATCCACGCAAATTTTTTGTATCTCAAATAAGCCAACGTGCCTAAAAACAATGGCCAATTATAATAATTAGTCAATGGCATATTAATGTGAAAATGTAGTGATTTGAAAAACATAAATTTAAAAGTGAAGCATATGAATGACTATATATGGTGGTGTTCAAATCATGATAATATAAAACTAAACTATGTCTTGATTAGAACTTTTCAAACAAATCTTAGACATAGATAGTACTTCTTAAGGAGTTTTGGCAACCCAATCCATTTCTTGATCATGTAAAAAGACAAATAGAACATCTATAGTGCTCTCAATTCACTCAAGTTCGCTTAATTCACTCAAATTCTTTACTCAACCCATTTGCTCAATTTTGAAAAATCCTTGAAATTTCTAAATATGTGCTACCCTTTTGACGTGAGGGATTGAATAACATGTGTTACAATCACTTATCTAAATAATAATAATTAAATACATAATGTGTTATAATATATATAACCAAAGCATGAAAAATATGTGATAAATTGTATAAATCAAATGTATGTGACCATCATAAAATATCATGTAAATCTCAATAGATAGGTGCACATCCTTGTATGAGTATTTAGATGGGGGAAAGTTATATGCTCAAATGAATGATTCATATGTGTAAAATATGTATCACAGTAATAACTCGAGGAGATATGAAAGGGTATGATGCCCCAGATGGTAAAGCATAATAGGGATAAGTAGTATGCCCCTATGTAATAATTGTTCCCCAATTAAGGATAGATAAAGTAGATGAGTATTACACATAAACAATGTGGTATCGCCATATATGCATGATAAATACCATGGCAATGTAGGCACCAAGCATAGTAATATCACAAATAACAATGTCCATGGTAAATACCATGGTACTAAACATATAAATGGATGATATATATCATGCTAATAATCATAAAATATCACATATATTGCAAACAAGTATGTAACTACATATATGAAGTCATCATATAAGGACATGTGACATACAAGACATGACAACACGAGCAGAGAACTAAATTATCCTCTTTAGACAAGGATTCCACAAGAGAAAAATAATAACTCTCCCACCTTCTCTCTAAGATCCCAACATCACTAAAGATGAAGAGAGGAATGCAGAGTATACAAGTGTTACTCTTAGACCTTTAAATACTAAGGTTGAGGAGGAGCCTGAAAAAGAAGATGACCTAGGAGGGGAGACTAAATAAGATAATCTTGGAGAATATTTGATGCAAGAGCAGACTGAGGATAATCCTCCCAGCCCTTCATTACTTACTCTAGATATTGAAGAATCACAAATAATATAAGTCACAAGCGTAAGGCTTGCCATTACTTCAAAACCTACTTAGGAAGATAGTCCCAATGAAACCCCTACTACTGTTATTGTCTCTACAATAATTGATATTAGTCGCATGGGTGGTTCTATTATAAAAGCTTATATAACTGCAGACTTAATTATAATTCAAATTTCAGATGATTCCACTATAACATATCCAAGAGTAGGTGTTTCAATTGATAACGTTCTAATAAGGAAAGTTTTATTTTGCATTCTTTAGATTTTTTTACCACTAACTCCACATAACATTATTATTCACAATATTTATTCACTCGAGCTATATTAATTCATCCATGGATTTCTACTACTAACCCAAAAATCACAACCACCAGTGTAAAATTTGAAGATTTAATATCCAAAGCTATTTTTGCCACCTAGTCAATGCAAATAAGACCATCTACTTAATTATTAATGGCTTTAGCTTACACCACACAAACTAAGTCTTCATTGGTCTATGTTTATAATACCCCAAATGTAACTAATTATACTATTAGGACTCCTCCACAAATATAAAGTATAGGTTGGAGAAAGGTTTTGCATGCTTTCCCTGAAGCACTTGCATCCTCTATTAAGTCCTCCATGGCTACCCTCCCTCTTTGTATTAAGACCCCAAGATAATCCTCTACCATGTACTTCCTCATCTCTAATCCAAATGATGGAGCAAACTTTGATGGTAATCCATGTATGGATACAATAGTTGAAGAAAGAAGTTACAAGGTAGGACCTAGGTATCATTGAGAACTCGAAAGTTGCTATGCAATTTGATAGTCACTAATACACCAAAAAGAGTGAGGAAGAAGAAGATGATGGTGGATGGTAAACCTGTCGAGCTTGATAAATAGGATGAATTATTTTCATTAACCAAGAATAAGAAAATAAAGCCTAGATACTTTGATAAATTTGAAGAAGATCCCCTCAAAGTGGTTGATGTTACTGGGGGAGTTTTAAAGTAGATGTTCAAGGAACTGTAATAGTATAATAAGAGACTGGAGGATTAGAATGTGATTGAGGCTTCCAAGGATATAATGAACAATGTGCAAAGTTCTTCTAGGAACATATACCATATCTTGAGCATAATAAGATCAATAAGAACACAATCTCAACCATTGTTGGGAGATGTCAAGTTTCATGAAATAATATAATGATGGGATGACAAGTTGACCTTCATATGCAAGGAAACAAGAAATAAGATATATTCACACTTGAATTTTCTATTGTCCCCTGATGTAACTTTGGCACATAACCATGTAAGTAATAAACATGCCTATTTGGTATAAGGGAACCAAGAGATGCAAGGGTTGGTTTAACAGTTTGCCAACTAAGAATAGAGGACTGTTTAAGTCCTTGGAAATATAAGGATCATAACTATGCATACACCACATGGTGGAATAATCACCAACTCATTTTTTTGAAAATTTACTATAGGTGGCAACTAATAGTTTTAAGGCAGAAGTGAAAAGCACCACCTGTAGAACAAATGAACAAGTGGTACAACTGATTACATTTTTTAAAGACAAGGTGGCCCAGACAAACACTCAATGCTACTTTGATATCATACACAAAAAATAATGGACAAAATTCCAATATTATTTAAAAGGTCTATTATTGATTTTGAAAATATTGAGCTAGAATTTGTTGCAAGCTTGGCTGAGTACAAATGGTTATAGGGACAAGGGGATTTGGATTAGCCTTCAACACCTTTACCTATGGTTACCGAATATACTACATTGTATATTGATACAACACCAATGCTTTTCACCCTACCAAACATAGTGCTTCCACTATCACCTTCAACAATTATCATCATTTTATTTCAAACTCTAGTGACGATGGCTATGCATGTCGCCTTAACAAGAGATTCCATGGGGACACTTTTAATTTTTTGATATAAAATTAAACTAGTAGTTCTAACTGAGACTTTTTGTGAAGACTCAATATATTTTTATTATTTGTTGTGGCCTATTTTATGTGGAAAAGGTTTTTGTGCCTAAATTTGGATTAAATTAAATTTAATTGTATTGATGCATATCTTGCATGATTTTTGACATATATTCCTAATTTAGACACTGTAAAATTAGACTAAGCTTTGAGAATGAGGCATCCCCATACCAAAATATAGGTATATATTTTTTACTCATTCTAAAAGGAGGAGAATTTTGCAATTAATACAAGTAAGAAATTTCTTGGACTATTCTATAAGTTTGTGTTGAAGTGTTATCTCTTCCAAAAAAAATATATATTACTGAGAATTTCCATTAAATTAATATAATCTATAGACTAGGTTGTGTAACTATTTGTTTTACAATTATTCAAACTGAATAAATTATTAGTTTGAATGCTCACTATTTTTTTTATCATACTTATTACTGGTTAGAGGTAGGATGTGTTATGTAGTCTAGTTCTAACCATATCTCTGATGATGATTATTGAGTACATTGAAATTATTTCATTTGATGATTGTGTCTATATGTATATTGTTATAATCATAAATTATATCAAATACTAGTTCTTAGACATTTACTCAACTTAGGATAGAGGAAGTTGGCTTGGAAGGGCTTATTCCTAAGTTGAGTCATAGATCCCTTTCTTTTCTGCCACACCTTTCTCTCATTTTTATCCTTTTTTTGATTAATCCCACCTTAGGTTAGGTCCACCCATCCACCTCAAGTAGATTTTAGACTCGTGTCATATCCAAACCATTCGAGGTAAATAACCTCTCCACTTATTGTATTCCACCATGTGGTTATTTACAATTCAATCAATATCTACAATTCATGCCTTGGAATGAATATTTTCATTGATACTAAAACATTAGAGGTATTCCTGTAATATTCCAATGGTGTGAATAAAACTCACATCAACGTGAATTTATTTGGTGTTAGAATGAGGGACCATAATCTCTAATTATTAAAAGGTTCACTTGAGTTATGTATATTGAATCCTCTAATATGGTTGACAAGGGCCAATTTTGATTTTAGTCTATTATTACAATCACCTTTACAAATTCATTAAAGACCCATATTAGATAGAGGTGTCCCTAGGAGATTTGTTACATAGCCAAATTCACTAACCCAAGGGAACCAACCTTAGTTATTTATTATGACCTAGTTTATTGGTTCAACCATCACTATCGCTGGTGTCATCCATGATATGCATAGGAACCCAAAGAAGTATCTTCCTTCGTTCTCTCCATCTAGGGGATGAACTGTAGAGGAACACATGAAAGCTTTCAAAATTTCTCTAGCGTTGCTAAACATTGTTCATAAGGATGTTGCATGTAGGTTATTCCCATTCACACTACAAATGCTACATATGACTAGTTCCTCAATCCTTTAAAGAGTTCAATCATGAAATGGGCTCAATATCATGACATGTTTATGGCACAATATAGACAAGTTACCAATCCTAGCATAATATACCAACATTTTGATAGCATGATAAGGGAAACCAATGAACTAATTAGAGCCTTCAATGTAATATTTTAAAATATGTACAATAGTGTAGCTAATACATATAGACCTGATGTTGCTTTAACACTTAGAATGTATAAAAACATCTTAGATCTTATCACTGTAGTAATTATTGCATGGAGATCTAAACATCAATAGCTTATCAAGTGCCTATGCTAAAGCTATTAACATTGATAGGTAGTTGAATCCTCAATTGAAATCCATACCCAATATTAAACCAAATTTCATAGTTCTAAATCTTATTCCAAAGACTAATCAGAATGTCATAGTGAATAATTAGAACCAAGTTTTCAATCAGTTTCCTCTTACTCATGCTACACCAAATCAAAACCTAAGTTTTTTTAATAACCCTACACATGTGTCTAAACAACACAATAAAAATTAGGAGTCGGTCCCATTTAATGCCTCTACTACTTCGGGGATAACCCCTAATTCTACCAAAACTAAGTGGGACATCATCCAACACATGGTGCATAAACTTAGGGGTAGAAACCAATAGGAACTTTTCATTCCAAAGATGTAACAAACATTCAATAGATTAGGTAATAATTTAGATCCTCAACCTAACAGATTGCCTGAGATGAATATTTATGTGGTAGCTTTACCTAACTAGTGTAGGGTCCATAACACTTCCTGGCTAGTCAAATTAGACTATATAAAATTATGTACTACTTTTGAAATATTTCAAAAGGAGATGGAAAGATATGAGGTAGTTCCAAATAAACTAGATTCATCCATAATTGGTGCCTCTAATACTTCTAGTACAACCATGGTACTTGAGACCTATGATTTTTCATTCCCTATAAAGGATGAAAAATGAGCCAGAAGATAACACAGATGAAATTCATGCTTTTTAACAATTTCATACAATAATTATAATATGAGAAATAAAAATCAATAGCCTATCACAAATTATATGCCTCAAAAAAATAACATGATTACTCCCCCTGAACCAAATGATAATAACAATCACCTCCTCCTAGAGGGAATGATCAACAACATCAAGCCGATCCACACACAAAGAGTGGATATAATATAGTTGAGGATATGAAAAAATCAAGGCTAATATTACTCTTCACGACCTGGCCTAGATCATAGAATAAATAGAACTCTTGCTCAAAGCTTTGACTAGTTATTTTTCCATCAATAAATATAAAACTATGCATACAAATATGGCCATATACAAAGATAATCCTGAGGTCCCACCCTTCCTGTTGACTATCAAAATCTTTGGAAAAAACATGTACACTTTCCTAGTTGAATAAGGTACCTCAACTAATGCAATTCCCACTGAGAAATGCAAAAGGCTAGGGTTGACCCCAACTAAGTCCAAAAGAATAGTTCTACACCTGGAAAAATCTCTAGTCCTAGTTTTTGGATAGTTGTTAAATGTTCACAAGCAACTTGTCTTTGAACCACATGCCTAGTAGTATATTTACACCTTAGTAATTGACATCCTGAGGATTATGATTTACTCCTAAGTCATGACTAGTAAAAAACATTGAATGAATACATGAATACTATTGTGTTTCACATGTGGCTTCCCTCGAAAGGAGCATCCAATCAAATCATGGTTGATAGAAAACTAAAAATAAAGCATATGATCACAAAGTATAATGCCAAAAATGAGAGAATAAACTATTCTTCATCACATGTAGGGGTTTACACCTTCATGACCAAGCCTTAAAAACATCAACAAAAATTTGAAGGTCCTTTATAGTTGTGAAACTTTTATTTTGATGGTGTTTGGTCCAAATCAAGGCTCTAGTGTGGGAATAACATTGATTGATCATGATGGGAGGCAATACCTTGTTGTTTTTTAGTTATAATTTCCATACACTAATAATTATGTAGAATATGAGGCTTTACTTATGGGGCTATAATTCACACTAAAACATAATGCCAAAAAATTATGGATGTTTGGATACTTAGAGCTGGTTGTTAATGAAATCAAGAGTCAATATCAATGCAAATTATCATATCTTGAGAAATATAAATGTAGGATTTAGGATCTGATTGAGTCATTTGAGGCTTTCAATATAAAATTAGTCCTCAAGGATCAAAATCAAACAACTGACTCCTTGGTTACCTTTGCAGCCAACTTGGCTCCACTCTAAGAAAAAAATGTATAAATTATCTATGAAACTAGTACCTATCCTTCAATTCCTGATAACGTTGACCACTTTCAAGTATTTGATGATGGCCAATAGATTATTCAGTTTATGGGAAATTCTAGTGCCTTTGAGTCTCAAATTATTGATGAAAAGGATTTTTATCTAATTAACAAATAAGATAAGGAAAATGATGGTATCCTCTACCTAAAAGAAAATAAGATACCCAAGGGAATGGTGTCTTTGAAAGGGGTCTTTGACATGGACCACCAAGTTGAGAAATAGAAATAGTATAAGACCAAATGAATTTAATTTCACTAAAGTAAATTTAGGGATAAATGAATATACCTAAATAATTAACATTGGACTAAGTTATATAGAATAAGTGAAGTAAAAGTTGAGGGATTTATTAACTGAATATAAATATGTAATCGTTTGGACCTATGAGAACCTAAAAGTTTTTTATCCTAGAGTCATCACACTCACTATACCACTAAAAGAGGAGCATAAACCTTTTAAGCAAAGATAAAGAGTAGTAAATCCTATTATAAAACCTCTTATTCATAAATAAGTATAGAAATTACTAGAGGCTAAAATTATATTTCCCATCAGACCTTCTACTTAGGTAGCCAACCTAGTCCCAGTACGATATAAAAATGGGGGAATTAGACTATGTGTAGATTTTAGGAACCTCAACCAAGATTTAAAGGAAGACAATTATGCCTTGCCTTCCCTAGATGAAGTAATTCAGATAGTTAGTGGGTCAGAGCTGATGTCCTTCCTAGATGGTTTCTCAGATTACAACTAGCTATTGGTAGAAAATGATGATAAATGAAGATTGCTTGCACCACTAAGTGGGGAACTTTTGCATATAAATAATGCCATTCAGACTAATCAATATAGGTGCTACTTTCCAATGGACCATGGATTTTGCTTTTTAATTACTTATTAGAAAATGCATAATCATTTATATGGATGACTTAATTATCTTTTATAAAGATAGAATTGATCATGTGAACCACTTACAAATAATATTTTATAGATTTCAAAGATATGGGATCTCCCTCAACCCAAAGAAGAGTATTTTTAGGGTCATAGAAGGTAAATTGATGGGACATGTCATCACCAAGGAATGAATTTCAATTGATTCAGAGAGAGTCTAGGACATTTCACAAATCCCATATTTAAACAACAATAAATCGCTTAAGTCCTTTGTAAAAATCAATTTTGTTCGCAAGTTTATTTTAGGATTTGTAGAGATTGTCAAACCATTGAATGCCATGCTGAAGTAGGATGCAAAATAAGAATAAGAAAAAGAGGAAACAAGATCAATCTAAGATGTCAAGTCTTCCATTTCCCAAGCCCAATTTTGATCAACCCATATTTCAATAAGGATTTCTTCTTGTATTCATTTGCATCAAAACATACTATAGCAATAGTACTTACACAGAAAGTGGATGACAATGAACATTCTATTACCTTTATGAGTATTAATATGAAGGGTTTATAACTCAATTATTCCAGGATAGACAAGTATATATATGCTTTGATCAAGGCTATAAATAAATTTAGACATTATATCCTACGTAACAAGATATACACCATTGTCTCAAACTCAATAGTCAAGCTTATGCCCATAAAGAATGAGTTAGAAGAGAGAAGGGGTAAGTGGATGGACAAGTTACATGAATTTAACCTTGAGACTAGACTTACTAAAATGGTAAGAGGGTAAGGTATCATCTATTTAATGGAAAATATTGATCCATGCATATCTATTGAACATATCAACTAGTCTCAAATAGTTGGAGGTGATTGGTACACTCAAATTATTCATTATCTATTCACAAGAACATGACCTACTGAATTAAGTAGAGATTAAAAATAAGCACTCAAGCTCAAGTCAACACACTACATGATAAATAAGGGAGTGTTATACTATAAAAAATAAGAATGCATCTATCTGAGGTGTGTATCTAAAGAAGAAGCTACAAATATCCTAGAAAATTTTCAATAGAAAATTAGAAGTGGACACCTTTAGGGAATACTACTGCACACAAGATTTTAAGGATGGATTATTATTAGCCTACTATATTTAAAGATGACCACATCCATGTTAGAAAATGTCACCAATGTCAAGTGTTTAGAAAAAGATAACTACACACAATAATGCCTTTAAAACCTATAATTAAAGGGCACCCCTTTACACATGAGGCCTAGATTATGTGGGAGTCCTTAATCCCAATTTTTTTAGTAGGACATAAGTTTATGGTAACTACAATATACTAATGTCCCACATGGATTGAAGCAGTAGTAATGAAAAAATCTAAAGCCCAAGATGTAATCAAATTTCTTGAAGAAAATAGCATAACTAAATTTGAAACACCCATCTCCCTAGTGTGTGACAATGGTCCTAATTTCTAATCTATCAAGTTCATAGAATGGGCTTACAATAATTAGATTATTGTCAAGTTATCTTCTGAATACTATCCACAAGGAAATGAGGTAGCAATCTCTACAAATAAAAACTTGATGGATGCCATAAAGAAGTCAACAAAAGGTAAACCAAGATAATGGTATTTATTGGTGAAATATGCACTATGGGAAGATAAAACAAGACACAAACATGCCCTTAAGGCCTTGCCTTTCTTGTTAGTATATGGACAACAACATATGTTTCCAATTACTCTTAAGTTTCCAATGTATGAATTCATTCATGAATATATGGAAGAAGATGAAAGAATTCAATCATGGTTACTAGACATTGTCCAAATGGAGGATGCATGAAAAAATATTTTCACAACTTCAAAAAAAATTAGGATATTGTCAAGAGGTGGTTCAATAAAATATTGAAGATCAAGGTTTTCATAATTTTATACATAGTGCTCTTATGGGATAAAACACATGAAAATAAGGACAACATGATAAATTCACTCCCTTGTGGATTGGGCCATATCAAATCTCTAAAACTATGGGTAATAATTCTTTTTGCTTAAAATAGCTTCAAGGTAATGATTTAAATTTTCCATTTAATGGGAAATTTTTGAAATATTATTTTATGGCTACTCTGACTAGAGACATCTCAGAATGACTATGAGTTCTACCTTAGTAATAGGATTAGAATAGATTTCTTACTTTATTAGAGTAGATTTTTTGCTTTCTTAAATTAGATTTCATGTTTTCTTAGATTAGATTTCATTCTTTTGTAGATTAGTTTTCTTAAAATTCAAGACAATTAAGACCACTTTGTGCATAAAATCACCAAAATTCTCCTAAAAGGGTGGCCAAATCATATTTAAATAGTGCTTGTGAAGGTTACTTTAGGTGTATTTGATGCATTAGAGTTAAGACATATGTCATGGTTAAATTAATATTTTATTTTAATATAACGAGTTCACCAGAAATGTGGAAATTACTTTGATATTTCATGAAAATTTTAGAGAAACTTCTCATTTCGAAAGATCAATGGCACATTTATATGCTCAAAACTTGTTTGAGAGATAATAAACATTGAAAAAGATAAAATATGAGTGAAATATTTGATCTATAATGAATTTCATTTAGATAAACCCAACCAATGGTGGTTTCCAACCCTTCTTCCAAGAAAGGTTCAAAAGAATTAAAATAATAAAACTATTGGAAGAAGGGTGATTCAAGTAATCTCTATCAAGGTTATGGATGCCTAGCTGATAGTAGAGTAAAGCCTAGAGTGGAATTAAAGGTATCTCTATTAGGTCTATGAATGCTTAGTTGGCAGTAGAGAAATGCTCAAATTCCCAAAACCTTGTTTTGTTCAAAAAAGGGGACAAAGAGACCTCAATTTTGGTCTGATCTTTGTTAAAACTCTCATAGCAAGGGGAAATAATTTTCACATAATCACACATGATCTATTGAAAAAGATTAGTATGTTGCACGGATGTGTTGAATTTTCTTTCATTTTTATAATTTATTTTTTTCTTTCCTATAAAGTCTATAATTTTTTCATGATGTGTGAAATTGAGATTCTGGGTTCTCAAATACTCTGGAGTATTTCCCCCATTGAATCACCATTTATTGTACCCAACACACCCCATTTTCAAATTTTCAAATTAGGACCAATATCAAGTTAAAAATGTCATGTTCATATCTAATATGGTATAAAGACCTTAGAGTTCAAAGCTATAGATTGCTCTATCAATTTAAATATTATCTCATGACCTTTAGTCTAAAATCCTAAACGAGCATTGTTGTTAAAATTATTCTTGTGCATCTATTTGGGATTTTAAAAAATATATGTTTGGAAAATTTAGGTTTTAATTTTATGGACTAACAAAGCTAATGGTATTTGTCCAAATTTATTTTCACCCTTTTCTAGGTCATACAAATTTTATAGGTTGACATCACTCTTGGCCACATGTCTCTTTTATGCCTTAAAACTATCAAATCAAAGAGTGGTTATAAATTTTTAATAATTGAGCAACCGAGTGAATGATATCACATAACATATTTCAATCTCATTTACTCACTTTTTGTAGTACAAAGCATATAATTATTCATCTATCAACAAACATGCAGATCCAGATGATTTATCCACTTATCTTTATCTCACTCGTCCACAACTTCATTAAAGTCTTCATCCTCAATGGTCATCCAAAAGAGTGGCATATGTCCATGTGTTATCATTATGTATACTCACTACATATATGACAACACCCCAAACTTTGACATTCCATGACTAATTATATTAACAAGATGGTGCCATTTGTCATCATTTCATGTACATGCTTCGATCAGTTTCAACGTACATGTCCCAAACACTTTATAGGACCCATATTAATAATAGCATGCCATGTGTTTACATATAATTCATCCAAAACTACACATTAACTTGTACATATTTCAATACCTAGTAAACATCTAGATAAATGAGATCATGCCACTTGTCACAATCCCACTCATCCATGACTGATAACTTATGATATGGTTTACAAGTCTTCGCAACTAAATAGATTTGCATGTTTATTCCACATGTCAATATCTTAAAGAGCCACAATTTTTTAATCAAAGGTACACAAAACACAAGGACCATATAGAGAAATGAAAACCATCTATGTGATGACATCGCATTAACCTATAGCTTGCATTTATGAGAAAAGACATTATGGATGTCAAGATTAAATGGATAAGCGTGATCATGCCACATGTTAGCATCTCGCTGAACCATAATAAAAGGCCCAATATACAAAATGCAAATATTGATATCAAGTGATTAAATGACTATAGGCCTCGTGTCACACCCTAGATACAATAATACAAACAAGGGAAAATAAGCCTCAATTACATGATAAATAGACATGTGACAAAATAAATGACTCGACAAGCTGACTAGGCATACAGAAATAGTGCCGATGTACCACATGGCAAATAGTCCCATGAAATTTAACTTCACAAAATTAAATTCAAGAAATGATATTGATAGGATACCAAACCATTATCTAAAATTAATTCCCACATATGGACAATTCAAGGCATTAAATTTTTAAGCCTAGTAAACTCTATGATATATTTAGCCTAAAAAGTAAAATTAAAGATACATTGTCTATGAGATATCTAAAAAATTACCATAAAATTTATTTTGTGACTAAAATACCTATTTTTATAAGTCTATTCAGAATGATATGCAAAGCTATAATGACATCATCATCTAGAGAACCAACCCCTTCTACGTCTAGTCTTGTTGGGAGGACTGGATATATAGATACACATTTAGACTCAGCAACATTGGAGCATAAGTTCTAAAATTATACAATAGTATGGTTTGAGGTTGATGAAGCCAAGCCATATGGCATAAATAACTAGTTGTTTTTATTCACCAAAATATACACATATGATCTATTAGCAATCAAAAGATACACACTTTTTATTGTATTGATCTTTTGTTCAATTTATTTATTTCTTGGCAATTCTCAGGAAATATCCTTCACCTACTACGCAATATAAATCCCATGGCATATGTAAATGGAAATGATTTTGAAAAGTATTATAAAATCCCTATTCCATATATGACCTATAATCAACCCATAATGGATGCCTGGCTAGCAAGGAACAATGTTAAAGATACATTGAAGGCTTGGGCAAGAGACCCAAACATTTTTATATTAAGAAACTAGATCAGTAACACCCTAATCATGAGGTTCAAGCCAGGGGCACATATAATAATGTATATATTAAATAAGCTATATGGTTTCCTATATATCACCTATGTTATGTAAATTTGGGTCCTTTTACTGGACATCATCCTAACTACAAATCAAATTCCAGCCTTGGGAGAAGTAATTAGTTTCAACCTAAAGTTTTAGATGAGCAAGACCAATAGCCCTAATAGTATTTTGTATATTATGTTATACTTTATGGATGCAATAAAAACCACTATAACCCATTTTCAAGAAGAGCCTTGGGAAAATTCTGTTGAATATCCAAAGAATAAGATATGTGATGATTATACAATCTTCTATATTTACAATTTTAGGGGTCAGATGCAAAAGATTGCAGATGTGTTTTATCCCATAGTATGACAAACCATAAATGGGTAAAGAATCCTTAGATTATCAAAAAAAATTAAAATATCCATTAGGAAAATGGGGGATTACTAGTTTTATCCATACCATACAATAATCAGGATCAAAGGAACTTATGAAACCCCACTGAATTTACCATGTTGTGTTCTATAAAAAGTGGTAAAGAAAGAGATTTATTTTCAATTATCCAATAGTATGGACTATAAATTGAAGGTATCTAGGTAAAGAGTCATCCATAAATTTTTCTCAGTATTGGTTGCCAACAATATACATAGTGGGAGTACTTTATCAGTTAAGCAGGGCCAAGGTTCACTATGGTTTTAGCAAGGCACATTTTAGATATTGGGATTCTAGGCATGTTATTTTTGAGGTCCTTAAAAGGTATGGAAACAAGGTTAAGATTCAATATGGACATGAATATTATGGTCATGACCTTATATTCATTAATGCATAAGATGATACTTAAGTGATAAAGAATATGCATCCATACAAAATGTCCATGAGGGTTGCATAAAGAATACAATATGACCCCACCCTTATTCCTGACGATGTTAAGAGAATAGATAAGGAATAAATACTTCTAGCTTAAGAAAGCATTCCTCTTGTACAAGAAGGATAAGAGACAATAATTGAGACTGATAGGTAGATAAAGGCCAACATCTTCAAAGGTATAGCAAGGCCACCCAACACTATTACTCCTTCCCTTACAATGGGTATGGGAACACCACTAAATATTGAGAGGCCTACTCAGCCAACTTCACTTGATACTGCAACTTAGCCAACTTCACTTGATATTGCAACTCAGCCAATAGATATTCCATGAGTAAGTTTCCCTCATGCCATACAAGTAGTGATTACTACTATGATATCCTCACTAATATTTGCTTCTGTTACATTTCCATCAATAGCCACTACTATTGAGCCTTTTCCAGTTCCTAATACTATGACATATCCACCAATGATTTCTATTATTCCTTCCCTACCAACCTTTATTACCACTACTCCTCCTCCTCTAGTAGTTACATATCAAAGAAAAATAAGAACTCTCCCACCTTTTCTCCAAGCTCATAACATCACTAAAGAAGTGAGGCCTGAAAAGTATACAAGTGTCACACTTGACCCTTTATATATTGAGGTTGAGGAAGAGCTTAAAAAATAAGATGACCTAGGAGGGGAGACTAGACCAGATAATCTTGGATAATATTTTATGCAAGAGTAGACCAAAGATAATCCTCTTAACCCTCATTGCCTACTCCAAATATTGAAGAATCACAAATAATAGAAGTCATAAGCACATGGCCTACCATTACTTCAAAACATACTAGAGAAGATAATACCAAGGAAACCCATGCTACTTCTATTATATCTATAGTAATAGATACTAGTCCCATGGGTGGTTCTATTACAGAATCTTCTACAACTACAGACCCAATTGTAATTCAAAATTTAGATGATTGCACTACAACATATCCTAGTGTATATGTTCTAATTGATAATGTTCTAACAAAGGCAAGTTATATTTTGTAATATTTAGATTCTTTTATCACTGACTCCTTAAAACATTCTTGTTTGTAATATTCATTCACTCAAGTTGCATTAATTCATCCATGTCTTTCTACTACTAACCCATAAACCACAACCACTAGTGTACATTTTGAAAACTTAATATCAAAAGCTATTTTTGCCACCTAGCCAATGCCAATAAGGCCATATACTCAACTAGGGATGCCTTTAGCTTAGGCCACACAAATTGAGTCCTTAATGGTCTCTATTTATAAGACCCCAAATAAAACTAAGTATACTATTAGGACTCCTCCAGAAATAAAAAGTAGAGGTTGGATAAAGGTTTTGCCTACTTTTCTTGAATCACCTACATCCTCCACTTCATCCTCCATGTCTACCCCTCCATCTTCAGTAATGATAACCTTAAAAAATCCTCCACCCTCTAATTCCTCATCTCCAATCCAAACTATTGAGCAAATTGTGATGGTACACATTATATGGATACAATAGTTGGAAAAAGAAGAAGCTACAAGACATGACCTAATAATTATTAAGTAACTTAAAGTTGATATGCAATTTAACAAAGTCACTAATGCAATGAAAAGAGTGAGGAAGAGGATAGTGATGGTCTATGGTAAGCCTATCAAGCTTGAGAAATAGGAATAATTGTTTTCATTAACCAAGAAGAGGAAAATAAAGCCCAGAGACTTGGATGAATTTTAAGAAGATCCCATCATAGTGGTTGATGCTATTGGGGGAGTTTTAACGTAAATGTTTAGGTGACTGTAGTAGTATAAAAAGAGTCTGGAGGATCATAATGTGGTTAAGGCTCCCAAGTATATAATTGATAATGTGCAAAGTTCTTCTAGGAACTTGTACCACATCTTGAGCATAATTAAATAAACAAGAGCACAATATTAGCCACTATGGGGAGATGTTGTCAAGTTTCATGAAACAATAAGAGAATGGGATGTCAAGTTGACCTTCATTGGTAAGGTAAAAATAAATAAAGTATATTCACACTTGAATTTGCTATTAACCCCTGATGTGACTTTGGCACAAAACCATATGAGTACCAAACATGCTTATTTGTAGAATGGAACCAAGAGATGTAAGGGTTGGTTCAATAGTTTACCAACTAAGAATAGAGGATTATTCCATTCCTTAGAGATATAAGGATCACATGTGTGCATTAGAATAATCACCAAGCCATTTTCTTAAAATTTACTATAGGTGGCAGCCGATAGTTTTAAGGCAAAAGTGGACAACATCATCTATAGAACAAATGAACAAGTGGTAAAATTGATTACATTTGTAAAGATAATGTGGTGCATATGGAGACACTAAATGATAATTTAAGATATTCTATGGCCATACATAAAAATTAATGGACAAAATCCCAATATTATTTAAAATATCTATTATTAATTTTGAAACTATTAAGTTGGACTTTGCTGCAAGCATGGCTAAGTAAAAATGGCTAGATGGACAAGGGGAGTTGGTCACTTCAATAGGAACATCTACAACTTAGGATCAAAATTTGATACCTCCACCTATGGTTCTAGATATACTATGGTGTCTACTACTAAAGGACCAATGATTGTCACCCTGCCAGACATAGTGCCTTCACTGTCACCTTTGACAATTGCCATCACTTCAGTTCAAAATCTAGTGATGATGGTTGTGCATGCTACCTAAATAGGAGATTCCATGGGGACACTTTAGTTTTTTGGATAAAATTGAACTGATATTTATAATTAAGACTTTGTGTGAAGACTTGATCCATTTTTATTATTAAATGCAACTTATTTTATGTGAAAAAGGTTTTTGTGCCTAATTTTGGATTATATTTAATTTTATTTTATTCATGCTTAACTTGCACAATTTTTGACATACATTCCTAATTTTTAGACACTGTAAAATTAGACTAAGCTTTGAGGATGAGGCATCCCTATCCCAAGCTATACATATACGCTTTTTCTCATTCCAAAAGGAGGAGAATCCCATAATTAATACAAGAAACAAAGTTCTTGGATTGCTCTGTAAGTTTATGTTGAAGTGTTGTCTCTTCTAAATTTTTTATGTCTTACTAAGAATTTCCATTAAGTTAATATAATCTAGAATAGGTTATGTAACTATTTGTTCTACAATTATTCAAATTGAAAAAATTATTAGTTTGAATGCTCATCAATTATTGATCATACTTATTACTAGTTAGATGCAGGGATGTGATATGCAATCTAGTTCTAACCATATCTCTGATGATGGTTATTGAGTATATTACAATTATTTCTTGATTAATTATGTTTGTGTCTATTGTGATATCAATAGTTTATAATAGATAATATTTCTTAGACATTTGATCAGCCAAAGATAGAGGAAGTTGGCTTGGAAGGGTTTATTCCTTAGTTGGGTCATAGATCCATTTCTTTTTTGCCCCGCCTTTCCCTTCTTTTTTTTCCTTTTTTGATTAATCCCACCTTAATTTATATCCACCCATCTACCTCAAGGATATTTTAGACTCACATCATATCTGAACCATTCAAGATAATCAACCACTCCTTTCATCACCATTCTACCACGTGGTTATTTATAAAATTGATACCTGTAACTCAAGCCTTATAGTGAATCTTTTGATCAATCCTAAAACATTAGAAATATTGTCATAAGATTACATTGGTGTGCATAAAATCTACATAAAAATATCTAACTACATGTTGAGAAAAAAACACCTATTCTTCCCAATTTAGAGTCCACATAACCCTAATAGCCCTGAGCTAAGTCTGAATACATTTCCAAGGTCACAAGTCATCATTGAAGAAATTAATCACTCTAGGATTGCACCATTATACAACATTACACATTCATTTTACACACACCACCATAACATGGGAAACTTGCATGGAGTTTTATCCCTCTTTGGACTATTGGTATGTAGGTATCACTCAACACAAGGGGTATTTAGGTCAAGCACAACTTCAACCACTAACCCATTTTTCTTGTTTTATTTCATTTATATTTCATGGTTCAATGAGCTAGGTTTCTATGTGAAGAATAAGGCATACAATGGCTTCTATAGTGAATCGAGTAGCCAAGATCACACACACATGACCTCTAGGTGAAAGTGTAGTGATCTACTTTTACACATAAATCTATAACCCTATAGATGCCAGTGTACACTGACCTCATCCAGATAGCATGGTCTTGTACTAGGTAGATGTAAATCCATGTTCTTAATTTGGAGTGACCTCATACAACAATACAATCAATTTTATAGTCATAATCATAGCCCTGTATACTTGATCTAGATAAGTTGTTTTTTTCTTTATATTTTTTGGTTGTAGATATAGGAGTGCAAAATTATAAAGTATGTATGAATGAAAAGTGTGCAATGTGTAGTATTTTATATATTGTATATCATTTTGTATGTATTTATCACATGATTCTATATCAAAAGTTTACAAAATATGTAGAATCATTCAAGAAAGAAATTAAAGGTCTAAAATGTGAAGCAATAATGCCTTTATAAGTTCTTTAAATAGTTTTCAAGTGTAAATGAAAATAGTTTCAATATGAGATATTAATATATATATCTGATGATGGTTCTTTTGAATGTCTTTATATACATGTTTCATGTGCATGTATACTTTGTTTCATTCGAATATACTCTATAATATAATAATAATGGATATTCTCTATGTTCCAATATACATTTCTCTAAATAATCACTAAGTATGAATAAAAGGAATAATCTAACTTGCTATATTATCATATGCATTCTAATTATGCAATTCAATTCGTGCACATACACTCCTTAGCATGTTATGATGGAATTTCTAGGAATCTTTGCTAACAATGGTGTAGTGAGCATTGAATCTAAAACATGTTGAAATGGATATTGGGTTAAAGAGATTTGGAATGATTGTTGGATGAAAGAATTCATTAATTTTCAAAAGAAGAGGCTAGATGAATGGGAAGCACAATGAAGTAAATTATAAATGAGCATATTCATGGAGAAATATATGAAGTTTTTTGGTGCTAGTTGCATGAATTGTTAGTTGCTTGGTTGTCAAGTTTGAAATATTATTTATTTAGACCGAGGGAGACAGAGCATTTTATCTGGACTAAAGAAAATATAGAAAGATTGGGAAGCTTAGACATTGAATGAATGCATGCGATAGATCATTAGCTAAAAAATACTATTAATAGTATATAACTGAGTTTGTCATACAATGGTACATTACATTTAAATTTGTTCACGATTTATTTTTAAGAGATATCAAAGGCAAGTTTTTGCAACAACTATCAATACTTTTGAAGATGGTGGTTGAGGATAATGCCATGGTGTCAATCCCAACTAATAAGGAGTAGTCATCTAGGGTATTATGGGGATGCAAAATGAAGGGAGTGAATGATGAGTAATTAAGAGAAGAAACTTGAACCTGAACCCAAAAAATGGAGGATGTAGACAAGAAAAAAGATAATATAATTATGGAATCGGAGAGAGAGTTTTGACAACAAAAGTGATGAAAAAAATAGAACACCCCTGATGTAACTGTGAGTAGAGGTATATTAGAGAGTGAGAATACTATGGGAGGAGGTAGACCTCCAAAAGAAAGTGGAATCTATGAATAAGGGGAAATCAGAGTAACCAAAGGAATTGAGGGCACCAAATAGGTTGAAAGGGAATGTGTGAGATGAGGAATGTTGTTCGAAGAAAATTAAAGAAAGGGAATGTAAAGGGGTTATAGAGAAGCAACTGTAAAAAATAGAGGGTATTTTTGGAAGCAGTTACATGGGAGGATATTATTTGGAGAAGAGGAAGGAAAAACTTTTGAAGATGTGATGAAGAGTCGTAGAGTAAAGTTAGGCTCAAGTTCAAGTGAGGAAAGTACTTCAGACATGGATCAGTCATTCCAAAGGGACACATCCCCCATCCCTAATTTTTTAACATGATTAATTAGTGTAAAACTTGAGAGGTGTACTAAGTGGTTTGACAAGTTTATAGAAAAAAATGGAAAGTTAAGTGCAAAAACATAGAAATTGGTTGAAAAGAAGAATATTGGTACTCTGAGGGTAACTGTATCAAATCCTAAGGCATTAATGAATTATATTCCCAAGCAACCAATTATTTCAAGAATAATCATAAGAAACATGGCTCTCAATCTATGAATTTTTGTAACCTTGACACCTTATGATGGTTATATTGATCCTGAATAATATTTGTTGACCTACAAAATGAAATGGTAGGCTAAAGGTGTCATTACTAATGATGCAAAGAAATACAAGCTTATGGGAGATCTAATAGGCAAATATATTTAATTTATATACAAAAATAATACAAATGTAATAACCTTAAAATCTGTTAAATATAAAATGATTGGAGATTTTAGGATGTATAAATGCCCAAGTCAAACAATTCACGACATGAAGGACATTTTGTCAGAAAAAATGGAGAATCAATCTGGAATTATCATCATAAATTATTATATGTTATAAACTAAGTGAGTTTCCAATTCACAGACACACATACATTTTCATGGTTCATAGAAGGTTTATGACCCTGGACTTAGTTTTCTATCGCACAAGCATAGTTCCCTAATAATGTTAAGGCTCGATTGATTGCAATTGAGTTAAACATATAGAATAATATGGGGAAAGTTTGTAGCCTAATGCAAAGATAGATGTTATTTTATCAGGATGAATGAATTACACAAGATCAAATGAGTTAAACTTTCAATATGGTGCATGAATTGTGTCAAGGAAGGAAACCATAAGAATGATTGCCCAAAGATCAAGATGGTGGAGTTCTGTGAGATCTATCACATCGTGGAACATCCCACTACAAAATGTCACTTGTTATAATGATACATACAATAATTGCATAACATGTATTTTACTTGTTTCAAATTTTATAATCATGATGAAAATAATTGTAGATCACTTCGGGAGCTAAAGGAGGACATCATCAAAAATGTCTTTATAGTTGCTACACAATAGATTTTAGTTACAAAATCAGGAGTGCCAAGCCTGAATGTAGATATGAAGTCAACTACGCATGCTACTACTAGATGGATGCCCCAATCTTCATAGTACCTAGTGATGTAGTCTCCTCAATATCAACCATAATGTCTTATAAGATGGACACCACAGTCATCTCAATATTAGGCTGGATGGACACCTACATCTTTATAGTACCAACAACCTTGGAAGTATGTGTCATCAGCATAACAGATAGGATGGGCTCCACCTTCCCCTCATACATAGTATGGGGGATATTACAACCAATAACAACATGGATGGGGTACTACATAGAGACATGGAGGGTACCAAGGAGGCTACATAGGAGGATATTAGGGAGGAAATCAAAATTGAGGACAAGACAATAGACAAGGAAAATAACCTATTATTTTTTAGCTATGTGGTGAATACAACCACTTCGTGCTACACCCTTATCCAATAGCGTGTCTAGAGATATGTGTGGTTAAATTATGGCTTACAAACCTTTCATATTATCTTATTAAATTTCTCTATGTTCATCATAAAGTCAACCTATGGGATAACCATGGTTAAGTAAGGTAAATATAGGAGGTGGTGGTTAGTATTTTAGGATCATATTAATAATTTTGCTCTTATTACATTATTGTGGAGGTTTCCCCTTCAAAGTGACTTAGTCATATTTAATAAGTATTCCATTTTTTCATCAATTATTATTGTGGATCTACTTATTTTGTTCTTAATTCTATGATATATTATTCTATTGTTATGAACATCGAAGTAATTTCATTACAATTGGTATAACAACGTCGATTTGGGTAAGTTTTTGGGGTGTTATTTTTTGGATCTAGTGTTGCCACAATCTAGAGGGCTGAAGGATTAAAAAACATAACTTATGATCCATGAAGAATTTATTTTTTCCATCACTAGTATTGTTCAAAGTTTTTTTTTTTTAAGTTTTTTTTTCACACACCTGCACAAATTACTTGTCATTGGATTCATCTCAGTGAGAGGATCACATTGGTATAATCTATTAATAAAATAATTTTGGGCCCAAAACCCTTACTCATAGGGTTTGTGTTTAGATGAACCTAACACTCATATATGATAGAAAGGGAAAGACACTCCCAAAACTCCTCACAAGTATGACATGGAGTTTGGAAATTCAAAACCTTCAGTTTATGAGGTGGTTCACCAACTTCAGTTAGATTTACAAAGCATGATGAGGAAATATGATCTTGATGCAATATAAGGGGATATGGATTTTTTGAAGAATCACTTGGAAACTCTTGGTGGGTAGTTGACCAATATTACAACTTATGTAAAATAATCCTCCACCATGTTCAGTATGGTCATTGATCTTTGGTTGACATTGATGTCAAAGAGAGTATGTGGTAGTAGTGCATTAATGACAAAGTGACCAGTTTCATGTTTTAGAGAGTGTTTGACTTGGATAAGTGATTAATGGATGATATTGATGATATGGACATGTTGTAGAGACCTTATGGGGTGTTATGAGTGCTAAGAGTGCTTATGGAAGTGAATGGAATTTATCAAAACAATCATATGAATGTCTAAGCTCAAGTAGTCATATTGATAGATAAAGTTGAGTGAGAAGATTGATGGTGTCATATTTAAAGCATGTGAAGGTTTTAGGAGTAGTTTGATATATGGATGGATTCCCCTATGGTGGTTAAAATTTCAGGTGTGGACATGAAGCATAGTAAAAGTTATTAAGGTGCAAAGTTAGATTCTTAGATAGAGTTTACCAAGTTCCCATACTTAGCCAAATTTGTGATATTGAAGATCTATGATGAGCATTGAATCAAATCAAATATCTAATGATGAGCAATTTATCTGACTGAATAGGGATCTAACGGAGTGTGTGATCTTGTTAGACAGAGATTAACAACATCCATGAAGTCAAATTATCAAAGGTTCCTAAGATTGTACATGCTTGTGAAAAGTATCTCAATCTCATTGATTTGATAAAATATCAATGGCATGTGAGTGCTCATATAATTAGAGATCCATGTAGTGCATTAAGTCAGATAGTTAATGCATAGAAGGCATGCAGGGCTGCCAAGTGACATGACTGTAGAAGTGAGGATCAATGATCAACCGTGAGTGTTACAAGATAAAAACTAGGATGCTCTTGAGGAGATCAATGGTGCATATTTATTCAATGTTTCCAGGGAGCATGAGATGAGGTCAAAGTGTCCATTGTTTAACATTTTCACAATGATCGTTGGAATTTAAATATTCAAATTTATGAGGGAAAACCAATGCTCAATTTTTAAGCTATATCTTTTGATCCAAGATGAATTTCATGGTGGTGTAAAAAGCAAAGATGAAGAACACTGCAAGGCACAACCTGATAACCTAGCTATAATGTTTGAATATTTGTATAGTCAAAATTATCAATCTTCAAAGTTGACTATTTGTTCATTCATGGTGTTTCTATATACATAATAATGTTTAAGCAAGTTGTGCTTTAGTAGAAGAGTGTTTTGGCAGGATTATTCATTTGAAGATGTCTTAGAAGTCATATGAAGTGGACCCATTTATATTAAAGTGATAATTTGTTCTTGTTTTGGTCGATGAAATGTTAAAAAGGGTAATAAGTCTCCATGAGACCTATCAGGGCTACTAAGGCCTAATTGAAAGGTGTAGTTGCTTAAGTATGAACCATAGTTGCTATGGCCAACCTATATGGATGGTATTGAGCTATGCATTAACATAATAGAAGTCTTAAGGGTTAAGACAAGTATTATGGCTGACCTAGAAGTTGATATTCATGAAGACTATAAATAGTGAAGGCCAAGGTAATGGTTTCTAGACTTATATGTGAATGTGTTGAGAGAGTAGAAGATAGAGATGAAGAAAAGAGATCAGAGAGAGTGTGCTTAGTGGATGGACTAAAGTACAGAGTAGATTGAAGATGAGAAAAGAATCCTAGAGTGATCCAAAAGGGTGTTTGGATGCATTGCTTGTGTGAGCAAGTTTGAATGTGTGTGATGAACTGAAAGAGAAGTGTTACACATTATTTCTCTGTTAAGATTGATCTACAATCAGAGTTATGGACTTGTTGATTTCATAAGGTATTGTGTGGGTGCTCAACATCTAGAACAAGTGGGTGCTTGTTCATACTTAGGGGTGAGTGCTCCTTGTGAAGTGGTTGCTTCACTAAAAGATCTCATGTTTGTGATCATATTATAGGATAAGTAGTCTATATATTTATAATCTTGAGAGTGGGTTTTATTCCACAAGAGGGTTTTCCACATAGATATTGTGTTGTGTGTGTGATCTTGCATCATATTTTTTATTCATTGTTATGAACATCTTGTATGATTTATGAATGCTTGTGGTCACTAATTAAGAGTTTGAAAGGATTATAATTGAAGTTTCAAATATCTTGCATCACTAATTTACCCCCCTCTCAGTGATTGTACCTCTAATAATTGGTATCAAATTAGGACCTTCATTATAAATTTAACTGCTTGAAGGTGATCATAGGTACAATGAAAGATAAAGAGGCTGAGATTTTTCTTCAAGGTGAACTAATATGTGCTTATCAGAACTTAAATGTTCAAGGTAAAAATATGAATGTCTACAAGAAAAGTTTTAAATATTAAATAACATGAAAGGGATTAAAAATTCAGACCTAACTTCCTCTATATGTCATGAGATGTTTGCAAGCATTGACAGTGTGAAGACATAAACAGGAATAATAGAATCAATAGTTAAAAATTTGTAGGTTATGGTTAATACAAATTTGAATCAAAGAATGGATCAATTTGAAGGTAAAGTTATGATTTATGTTGATGAAATTTTATCTAAAAACAAGAAAAAAATTAGCTCTACAAAAGAATCTGTGGATGAGATGTCTTGGGCTATTGATGATCAAACAAAAGGGGTGATTAACATGAACAACTATAGTTATGTTTTCAATGGACACTGTTATACTTTTAATGAATATGGTCATAGATATAAGGACTATACTTACTCTCCAAGGAGAATAAATGAGGTTCTCTACTATAAATGGTTCAAGAAAGATAAAACTAAGATTTAAAGAAAGGAGTAGGACTCAAAGGAAGAATCCATTTTTGTACAAACTGCCTTACATACTCAAGAGGATGAAAAAAAGAAATGATACATAGACAATGGATGCTCAAGTCATATGACAAGAGACAAGAGTAAGTTTATCTCTCTCAAAAAACACATTTTAGGTTCAGTAAGGTTTGGTGACAACAACTCTGCTTACATAGTTGGGAAACTCTATAAGTTTGGATAATGGTCATACTAGAACTAAAAATGTTCTATATGTAAAAGGTTTGAAACATAATATTTTAAGTGTTAGCCAAATGTGTAAACAAATAAATGCTGTGACTTTTCATGACAAAGGGTGTGAAGTGAGAAATTTCAAGTCTAGCAATTAGTTACAAACATTCACAAGGTAGATAACAACTTGTATGTGTTCCATGAATCCAATAAAGAAAAGTACTTCATGAATCAATTAAAGGAAAGCTAGCTTTGGCATAGAATACCTAGACATCTTAACTTTGATAATTTAGTAAAGATCAATTCAAAAGGACTAGTGAGGCATATGCCTAAAATCACTAAGATTCCTCATATTCTCTACAAGGCATGCCTTCAGAGAAAACAAGTCAAAAGAAGATACAAATCTAAGGAGCACTCTACCACAATACCATTGGAGTTAATCCACACAGATCTTTGTGGACATATAAAAACTCAAGGCATTAAAGGTAATAGCTACTTTATGTTATTAATTGATGACTTCACTAGAATGACTTGGATATTTTCTCTTAAAGAGAAATCATAAACTTTTAGAAAATTTAAAGCATTCAAAGCTCTTATTGAAAATGAAAAAGGATCAAGAATCAAGTGTGTAAGATCATACAAATGAGGTGAATTTTGGTTTTATGAGTTAAATGAATTTTGTGCGAAATAAAGAATTAGAAGATAATACTCTACTACTAGGACACCTCAATAGAATGGGGTAGTTGAAAAGAAAAATAGAACTATCCAAGAGATGACTAGAACTATGCTTGAAGATTCTAAACTTTCAAATGGATTTTGGGAAAAGGCTGCCAATACTTCTATTTATATCTTAAGTAGATTCCAAGTTAGAGCAAATGGTGATAAGATTCCATATGAGCTATGGACAAATAGGGTAGTTAATGTCAAACACTTTAGAGTGTTTTGGAGAAAGTGTCTTATCAAGAGGAACGAATAAAATTTTGGAAAATTTGAGTCAAGATCTAATGAGGGCATCTTCTTGGGTTATTCCTCCATAAGTTTTACTTATAGATGTTTCAATAAGAGACTCCAATAAGTTATTGAAAGCTCTAATGTGATAGTTGAAGAATCAAGTGACATCAAGAAGCCTAGCTTGTAAATAATTGACACTATTGAGGATGTTATTTCAAATAATGAATGCATACCTAATCAATAAGTAATTTATTTTTTAGCATGGTCATTGATGTTTGGTTGTCATTGATGTCAAAGAGAGCATGTGGTACTAGTGCAATAATGACAAAGTGATCAGTTTGATGTTTTGGAGAGTGTTTGACTTGTATAATAAATTTATGGATGATATTGATGATATGGGCATGTTAAAAAGACTCTATAAGGTGTTATGAGTGCTTATGAAAGTGAATGAAATTAATTAGAATAGTCATATGAATGTCTGAGCTCAAGTAGTCATCTTGACAAATAAAGATGAGTGAGCAGATTAATGATGTCATATTTCACACATGTGAAGGTTTCAAGAGTAGTTTGATATGTGGATAGATTCCCCTATGTGAGGAGATCATGTGGTTCAAATTTCAAGTGTGGACATGGATCGTAGCAAAAGTTAATAAGGTGAAAAATTAGCTTCTCAGACAAAGTTTACCAAGTTCCCATACTTAGCCAAATTTGTGATATCAAAGATCTATGATGAGCATTGAATTGGATCGAAGATCTAACAATGAGTAATTTATCTGACTAGATAAGGATCCAATGGAGTGCATGATCTTATTAGATAGAGATCAATAGTGTGCATAAAGTCAAATTGTTAAAAGTTCTTGAGATTGCACACGCTTGTGACAAGTGTCTCAATCTTGTTGATTTGATAGAATATCAATGACATGCAAGTACTCATACAATTGGAGATAGATGGAGCACATTAAGTTAAATAGTCAATGCACAGAAGGCATAATGCCTATCAAGTGGCATGATCATGAAAGCGAGGATGAATGATCAACGATGATAATTAAAAGATAAAGGCTAGGCTACTCCTAAGGAGATCAATGGTGAATATTTATTCAACATTACAAGGGAATACGAGATGAGGTCAAAGTGTCTATTGTTTAACATTTACACAATGACCATTGGAATTTAAATATTCAAATTTGTGAGGGAAAACCAGTGCTTAGTTTTTAAGCTATATCTTTTGATCTAGAACGAATTTCATGGTAATATAAAAAGAAAATTTGAAGAAGACTTCAAGATAGATATAGAGAACCTAGTTAAAAGGTCTAAATGTTTGTAGAGTCAAAGTTATGGAGCTTCAAATTTGACTATTTTTTGTTTATGGTGTTTCTATATACATAATAATGTTTAAGCAATTTGTGTTTTAGCAAAAGAGTGTTTTGGTGGAAGTATTCATTTCAAGATGTCTTAGAGGTCATATGGAGTGGACCCATGCATTTGAAAGTGATCTTGTGTTCTTATTTTGCTTGATGAAGTGATAAAAAGGGTAATAGGTTTCCATGAGACCTATAAGGGCTACTACGGCCTAATTGAAAGGCGTAGCTGCTTAAGTATGACCCATAGATGATATGGTCAACCTATATGGATGGTATTGCATTATTTTAGTATAAAAGAAGTCTTAAGGGTTAAGAAAAGTATTATGACTGACCTAGAAGTTGATATTCATGAAGACTCTATAAATAGTGAAGACCAAGGTAATGGTTTTTAGACTTGTATGTGAATGTGTTGAGAGAGAAGAAGATATAGACGAAGAAAAGAGATCAGAGAGAGTGTGCTCAGTGGATGGACTACAGTATAAAGTAGATTGAGGATGAGCGAAGAAGCCTAGAGTGATCTAAAAGGGTGTTTGGATGAATTGATGGTATGAGAAAGTTTGAATGTGTGTGATGAGTTGAAAGAGAAGTGTTAAACATTGTTTCTCCTATCAGAGTTTTGGATTTGTTGATTTCATAAGGTTTTGTGTGGGTGATCAACATCTAGAACAAGTGGGTGCTTGTCCATACTTAGGGGTGGGTGCTCCTTATGAAGTGGGTGATTCACTCAAATATATCATGTTTTTTATCATCTTATAGGACAAGTAGTCCATGTGTTTGTAGGCTTGAGAGTGGGTTTTATTCCCCAAAAGGGTTTCCCATATAGATCTTGTGTTGTGTGTGATCTTGCATCATCTTTCTTATTCATTATTATGAACATCTTGTATGCTTTATGAATGTTTGTGGTCATTGATTAAGAGTTTGAAAGGATTACAATTGAAGTTTAAAATATCTTGCATCACTAATTCATCCCTCTCTTAGTGATTATACCTCTAACATACCACTCCATTTGGGTTCTCCCACTTTGAATAATCACAACTCTAATACTGGTTCAAAACACATGCTTCCAAAAGAGGAAGTTTGAAAGTTTGACGGTAAGGATCCACTCACTTAGATCAATCAAATAGAAAAAATATTTGATTTACATTAGACCTCATGTACAAAAAAGGTGATCATGGCATCTATGTATTTGGAGCCTAAGTAGTTCATTTGGTATAGGTGGTTATGTCCTTAAAATAAAAAGAAGGGTGATCCTATTACCTAGTTGGTGTTTACTAAGGAGCGGAAAATGTACTATCACAATGTCTTAGAAAACCACTTTAGTCAATTAGCCAAGTTGTGATAAAAAAGTACTATTAAGGATTATATTCAACAATTCCAAAAATTATCCTTATGCATGGATGACATCAATGAGATTAATATGACTGATGAATTGTTTTTGGGGGGGCGGGGGGGGAGGATCAAAGATAACTGTTGTCATCAAATTGTGCACCATATGACACTCTATGAAGCTCCCTCAATTTGATGCAACATTGAATCATCTGTCAAGTTTGTGGGAACTTGTAAGAGAGATGAATCTCTAGGATTGAAAAGGGCTAGCTCCCTGAATTATTCTCTAAGTGTCTATCACCTATCCTAATGCTTGTTTATGAAAAGAGTTAAGAGTTTGTATAAAATGAAAACTGTACTAAAGAGGTGATCTACCAAGATATATTCCATAGACCATCATACTTCTACTAAGCAATAATGCTTTTCAAGACCAATCCCATGCATTGAAGGATCCTAATATGGTGTTTCAATTTGAAGATAACATACTTGGGCCAATCAATGAGATACTTGAGCTAGGGGTAGATTTCACACCATAGAGACAATTTCATACTTGAAAGAGAGCTTAGTAATTTCATACACTTCACATGACCTATTAAAACTAGAACTCTTGCTTAAACATGAAGGATAAAGGGAGTAAGGATGATACTATCACTTAGCTCCACTATACATCACTCACATACTTAGACAAAAAAGTTCACAAACTCAAATTTGGACTTGTATTAATTTTTCAAAGATAAAGTGAAATGTCATATTAGCAGGGCTTCACCATACCAATTGTGTATTTCTATAATATCCCAAATGGCTTCATTTATAGAACTTAAAAGAAGAGAGAGAGGAGAGAATTTGAAGAGGCACAATGACAAGTGTCCAAAGGTGAAAATCAGTAATAATTCATGTGGATGAGATAGAAAAGGGAGCTATGTAACTGATTTACACATCATTTTATTCCCAAATAATCCTCTTTTCCAAATGTGGCATAGGAATCTTCTTAATCATCTTTCTTGTGAAACTGCCCTCGTGATGGGATTTCAAGATCACTCCAAGGCATGTTATGGACAAATGTCTCATGTATGATGAGGAGAGGGAGTTAAAAAAATGATTACACCTACATTGGGAATTTCCTTCATCATGAAAATCTCTTACATAAGCTCATCATCACGTTGCAATCATAATCACCCTCCATTAGGCTTGATTTGACAATTGGCACTAGAAAAAATTTCATCTTTCTCAAATGATCTATACAAGAGGTGTTATGACACCTGTATCGGCACTTAATATGCTTGGCTTCATCAAAAACATCATAAAAATCCACCAAACTTGAGTTTTCAATTTGTCCACTATGTCATTATAGATGTTAGTTTAGATAGGTTAAAAAGAGAGAGCTATTAGAGGCACTTAGGACAATTTTTGAGTTTTGAAAATGTCTTGAGGATTTTATTCAGGTCTCAATCTTTCTATCAAAGTGATTTGCATCGCTTAACTCCTTCAATAACCTACAGGAAACAACAATTCTATGATAAAAAATTCCTCTATACCCTATCCATATAGAATATGAACAATAATAACACATTTTCAAAAAATTGAGAATGTCTTATACAACTTTCCTTTTATACCCCTAGCCTCATTCTTTCATCTTGGTGTCTTACCAACTCAATATCACAAAATAGGTCACTATAGGCTTCTTAGGAGGGTTTGAAGGTTTTTATCCCTCTTAAAGATGGTTCATGAAGTTGTGAAGTTGAACCTAAAAAATAATATCAAAAATTTATTTTATGATACCCCCTCAACTTATCCAAACACCTCCAATACCCATGCAAAGCTTGGTATAAGTTCTAAGCACTTAAAGTTGACATTCGAGCTCCTTTTTTACTTCCTGATGGGGTCTGAATGCTTTCTAAGACAAAAATGGCTTCTTGGAGACTTTATTTAAAAACTAAAGATTGTAAAATATCTATATACACTCTATAAACCTCCTCCAACCATTATAATGTAATTCCAAAACATTGAAATGAAAATTGATCCCTGTTTGATTTTAGGCCTAGGCCTTTCCAATAGGCCTACCTACATCTTTGAGCTCCTCTTGACCCTCCAATGGTTATATTTGAAATGTGATGGATTTAATAAACCAAAAATACCTATATTAACATGAATTTATCAATTTTAAATCATATATTAGGTTGAAAATGTACATGACCTCTAATTTGGCTTCTAGCCCTAAGGCTTTCCTTCAGACTTGACTGCAACCCTTATTGTGTAGAGTACCTTGTTTGATATAAATACTTATAGAAAGGTTTATTATGTTTATAAACATGTCACACAACTTATAAAACCTTTAATTGTTCTTTTTTTTCCTTGAGATCATCAATTTATCACTTTTCCCCAAAACAGTCACTCTTGTGCATGAAGGGACTGCACCTGCTTCGAGACAAAACAAAGAGTATTAGGCCTATTTATTTGGGTAAAGTGAGTATTTTATGAGTTTAAAAATGTAATAATTATCAATTTAGACAAAGGGTTTTTTTCTAATTCTATATTTATGGGGTTCAACCATCCCAATTTCTTCAAAAAAGAGGTAAAAAACCTTATTTTTGCATGCTCTTGTTCAAACCTCCTTATGAATGCTCCTTCCAAACCTCTTTGATGAAGAAAAGGTGTTAATACATGTTAATTAAATTAATTAAATTATTTTAAAACCTATTAATCCACTCAAAACCTCTCTCCTAAGTGAAATTCCCAAATTCATCTCTTGGAACAAGGCTTTCCCAACCCTGCCTGTACAAATTGAGCCTATTTTGCTTATGAGAAAAGTGTCTTGGGTGGCTTGAGGATGTTATAGACATATAATTTCCTTTATTTAATCATGAGGAATCCAATTCAAATTAATTTAAACTCTCTTTTTCTTGCTAAGGCACCAAACTTTCACAGGTTCATCTCTTGCTTATGACCCTGTTTGACTGTGACAGTGGGCAGGGGATCCCCTTTCTTTGTTGTCTTTATTTCTAGGTTATAATGAAAGTGTAAATGAATTTTATAAAATATTTTTACTCACCTAATTATTCCAATTTTAAACATTCCAAACCTATCCTTCTTGACACTATTAGGCTTTCCAATTGCTCACTATCCTCTTGGATTGAGACAATCTTAATACCCTGCTTGTAGGTGATTAGGGGTGAGAATGACATGAATTTGGTCTTTTATTGATGCTTTAAAAACTTCTTTAGGTTCTCCAGGTTACTAGGTTTGTCATTGCCACCTCTTTCAGCCCTAAAGTTCTTTAAGACTCCTCCAAATACCTTGATCCTCATTCCACTATTTGCTTGACTATAGGAGGCTATTTTCCATTCATTTTGGGCCTATAGGTATCTTCTAGGTCAAGATGAGCTTGTTCATGGTGGCATTGATGGAATGAATGTATTTTTTTGTGCACAAACTATGAAATTTTCACATTCATGATCATGCCTATTTCACCAACTTTAACCTTTCTACCTATAGGTGACTATCACAGTCCTATGTATGAACAAAGAAGTATGCATGAGGGTCTCAAGACATTGTATTCACCTTCTCTCATGATATCTCACCTTCAAAGAATCATTTGAACCACTAAAATCATCTAACTTGATAGCATAGTGTAGACACCAATATTGTGTCGACCCTCCCCTTGGTCCCCTTCTAACCACTTACACACTTTATTAATTTAAAATAAACTACTTATTTTAAATTAATGACATCACCTAATGACCTCACCTAGACACCTCACCTTGGACACCTCACCTAGACACCTCGCCCTAAGACCATTTCCTACCCTATGAGTCACCCTAAGACTAAGTCATCCAAATCCTAACTACCCATGACTTATTCTCAATCCCTAGTAACATCCTAACTAACTCTCATGCCTAATAAACCCGTCTATTGACCGTTCTCCAATGGCAAATGCACTTGGCAGATGGAGGAACGGGCAAGGGGCTAAAAATAGCCCTTTTACCCATTCTCTAGCCACCAACATCGGTCAACTGTCGACCGATGCCGACAGGATCACCGACGTTGGTTACATAACCCAAGTTCTAATGTTAAGTTAGCCTCTCCCCCTCTGGCCCTTGCCTCTTCGCATATCGACGCGCACGCTCTGAGACTAAGCATCAAAATTTGACTAACGCTCCCTTGGCTATAGAAACTCTATAGAAGTCACTCCAGACATTGGATTAAAAATATTGTATGAGGTCTTTGACATCAGTTGCAACAAGAATAAGCATTATACACCACTGGTTCTTCATCAAGCAGAGCTAAGTATTCTTCTACCTCTCATTTCAATAATTTAGAATACATTAGTAATTAGTTTCTATTTACTATTTCTACATACTATCAACCCGACCTGACTTTCTTCCTAGAGAGGCTAAAAAGCCTTCCCCTTATCCTTACTCTCTTCTCACACCTACCCTCTACCTTTGCCCCTTCTCAGACCCTATTCATTGTCCTGCAACCCTGCACAAACCTTTACAAACTTACAAACTCCTCTGTCGACCACAGACATACGTCCAAGGCCCATTGCCCCTACCGACATCGGCAACATAACCGACGTCAGCATCATTGACCAACCAACCTCGGCAAGACTACTGATGTCGGCGACTGTGACAGACTAATTGCAGAGAACAGGTATGAGTTATCTTTATTTCTCTTTCTTAGTCTTTCACAATTTCTTTTTATACAACACTCTTTTTCATAAATAGTGGACTGTCATCCCTTACAGAGCTTTTACACTTACGGGACCGAGCGCGTAGCTTGACAGTCCACCATATCTTTATCTAACATTCTCTTTGTTTGAGTTTCTTTCTTATCTACAGGTGTTTCCTCCACAACCAAAGAGGAGCTCCCACAACGCTTGGATACGGTGCGCAACTTAATCTGAGTATCAATCAAACCACTGACCTTTAACTTTAGTTTCTTCTTCTTCTGAATGTAATTAGCAAAAACATAGAGAAACATTCTGGCACGCTCGGTGGGACCCTGGAGTTTTCCTTGGGTTCATTCTTCTAAAAAGCAAACTTTCATATAGATGCATTAGGAAGATATTCTCTTCTTGCATCCTTCTTCTATCTCTTTATTTTGAAAAGAAACCATTAGCACAAATTAATAAGAACATCTTTCTTTTTCTTCTTGTCACTTCTTGCCTACATCTTAGAGTAGTGAAAAGTCATACTCTTAACCTTTTCTCCACTTGTTTGCATCTGAACAAAACATTTCAATTTGGGTTAAAAAAATAATTGCATTTCATTCCTACTTGAATGCATACTTAGCCCTCTCACTTAGTAATTAAAAAAGCATTATGAATAAATCATAGTGCACAAATGTTACACAACTAGACCACAAGCGCATCAAATTAAACATTTAAACATACTTGAGACAAGGCCCGTCTAGGATTTCATCACCTAGCAGATACCTTACCCTTCCTGGCGATCCTACTTGGACTTCACTACCAAGGGGAGGACCCACTCTGTTCTCTGGCAGAGTATAAACTATAGGCAAAGTATATATTGGCTAAGTGGCCCAGCTCGGCTCTAGGTTTGTGAAGTGAAGGGAGCAAGCCCCAGCACCAGGCCACGTACTGAACCTAACACAGATTTTTGAGCACCAAAAATAGAACCCGAAACCAGCCATAGACTTCCTCTTTAGGACCCATTCTAAAAGCCCAATTCCCAAACATATTCTTCTAAGGCATAAGCCACCATGACTCTCAAATTTATTCTTAGGAATTTAACATTTTAGAGGTTTCTTTCCAAATCATCTATTTTTCTATTTTTATCTACTTGTTTGAGCTGATAAGGTCGCATCATTCTGAGGCCAAAAAAAAATCAAAATTTCCCCTTTTTTCAAAAAAAAATATCAATTTTCTATGTTTCTAGAAATACACAGAAACTGACATTGGTTTTTCCACTGGCGTCGACAACTCATCTTCATCGACATCGATTATCCCACCAACCTCGATAACATTCCATAACTGACATCGGTTAGTAAATCGACGTCGGTCACTGTCAACAAATTTTCTTTCCAAATAGCAAGCTTAAAACCCTACTTTTTTGTTGTTAAATACACATTTTGGTTTTCTAAAACTGAAATACATAATTTTTAGAACCTAAACACATTTTGCCTTGGATGGTTTTGACATGTAATCAAGCTAAAACTCTTGTTGACCACGCAAGGCAATAACCACTCCCACCTTCGCCTTCTATATCAAGTCACCAAATGGACTATACTTCAGACACTGAGCATACTCCTATCCAATCAACCCCAAATCAACCTCCTATTGTTCTTGAAGGGGATCAATACTTTGAGAGATTCCTTGACCTCAACGTCAAGGCTCTCCAACACTATCTCGTGAGAAGCCAAATGCGAGACCCTTCAGGTAACCCTGTTTATGGGATGCCAACTTCCTTAGTTGAAATGGAAATAATATCGACAGGCTTCGTTACCCAACCTATGGTCACTCAGGCCATTGCCTCAACTAATAACCCAACCATGGCCAATGTTCAAGATTTGGCCTCCCCTTCTATTTCTAGACCTACCTCCATCGGGGTTTCCATACCCCCTCAACCACAAACAATCCAAACAAGTTCCACACCTTTTCAAAACTTGATTGTTTCTATCCCACCCACTATTTCACCCATAAATACAAGAGTGACTACCTATCCTCTAACTAGTATTGCCACCACTCAACCACCTTTGGCAGCATCTAGTCAAGTTGTGTCTTCTAACTTCATGGCACAAGCCCCCTTGACCTCAACATCAGTCCCTATGACGAACTACCAATATGTGGCACCTATACAAACACAACCAAGTACATCATACGCCCCTCCCAACATCTTCCAAATACCTTACAACCTAGGGGGTGCTCCACCTGCCAATCCATCAGCCGATCTAATTAAGATGCTGATGGATAAGATGTCCAACCTTGAGACATCCATTTCAGGTTCGAAGAATGTTCTTTTGTATGAACAAATCTGCAACTAACCCATTCACCCTTCGGTGCCTATTAGACCATACCCTAGCCAGTGGGAACTCCCAAAATTTACTCGTTTTCAGAGTAAAGAGGACCCACAACAACATCTACGAGCGTTTAGACACGCTTGCTACCTCATAGCACACGATGATGCGTTATTACTTCACACATTTCCTATGTCACTTTCTGGCACCACCCTTGACTGGTATAGCTCCATTACCAGTCATTCTCTCTTTTATTTCACTCAACTAGCTCAGTTATTTCTTGACCACTTCTCAATCAACATCACTAAGAAGGTCTCCATCACAGACCTATATTCTATTAGACAATTTGACGATGAATCAATAGCTAACTTCGTCGCCCATTGGAGAGGTTTGATCAACCAAATCTCCTTTTCACTACCTCAAATTGAGCTCATCGAGCTCTTTTCAAGAGCATGTGTCAAGCACATCTCATCCACTTTGTGGGTTCAAACATTCCACACATTTGATGAAGCTTTCACCATGGCCCGAAAGCTTGAACTCTGTGTTGTCGAAGAAGATAAGGTCAAATTGCGTAGTAAAAATACCAATGCAAAATCCAATGACCCTTCTTCCAAATCTTCTTCTTCCCATTCCAAGTCCAAGGGATCGACAAATGCTGTGGTACTTAGATCATCATCTTCTACCACAACTAACCAATCTGAGCCCTCCACATCACAAAGCATCACAAGATAATTTCAACAATGGTACGTACAGCGTCAATACACTCAATAGGAGAATCATACGCTTCCGTGTTGGATAAACTAGTAAAGTAGGGAATCATCAACCTCCCTCAAATCTGACCACCCTAATTTGAACCCTCAAAAGCCATCCCTGCATGGTATAGGGAAAATGACTTTTGTAACTATCATCGTGTCAAGGGTCATGACATAGACAATTGCAAAACCTTCAAAAATGTTATTCAAGACATGTTAGACAAGGGGGATCTTGTTTTGGATAACTCAAATGCTGGCTAACCAAAACATAGACATCTTTAGGCAACCATTCCCTAACCACCCCCCAAGTCAAAATAATGTTTAGACCATGGCCGATGACCCTCAATAGCGCAACATAAGCACGGTCGACATGGTTTCTCTTTTTATTCCTAACCAACCTCTCCCACAGTCTGAAGAGGTTAGTTAACCCATTTCTCCACCATGGGTAGAAGATCTTATTCTATCCATATCACCCCAATGACATCAAACACCTCCTCCACACATACTTATACCTCATGAGGAACCCATATTACCTGTTCCTCTTGCCCTGACCTTCCCTCTTCTTCTATCATTGGAAGAAGTTACCATTCATACCCTATGCCCTCATGTATAAGGGGTCATTATCCCTCTACTTCACCCTTTAGAGGAGCCTTCCTCTCCTATTTGTCCTTCACAAATGGAAGATAGTCCTCCATCTACCCCCCTTTCACACATAAGAGAGTCTACTTCAAACTCTCCCATATTGGAGGACGCTTTGACGGTACCAACACCGGCAACCCCACCCTCATCCTTCTTATTACCAATGGAGGATCATACTTTCCATGCCCCTAGACCACACGTAGAAGCCATGATTACCCCTGTGCTCTATCCTCTCGAAGAGCCACATTCTCCAATCCCTTCTCCACTGAGAGAAGAACTTGTCCCTTCACCTACTTCGATCGAGGAAGATTCGATGACAGTCTTCTCTCACCTTTGGCCCGAGATCACTGTGTCTAACACGTTTCCGCTCTCACGATCACCAAAATCCTCTAAAAGACTGATTGCAAGACCTCATGTGACGTCACCTAAACCATTTTATCGATGGCAAAAAACTTAGGATTTCTCTATTCTAGGAACCTAAAACATGAGGCGCTATGGGAGCGACTTCAGGCTCCTTATCTTACACATCCCACTTCGATTGCCAACCCTTTTGTGATAAATCACCTCAAAATCTCTAACCAGAATCGGGCTTCCACTTCTAAATCTTCAAAAGCTCAACCATCCACATCTGAACCCAAACCCTCGGAGGTGTCCACCATACCAAAACAGATTACATCTCTCGGTGTTTGCCTTGTATCCAACCTCATTCACCCACAAGTGAAGGTAGACTTGAACCTTGCCACACACAATAGTGGTTCTCGTACCAAACTAAAGAAGGCTGCTAAACCACGATAGAGAACTCCTCCCCCACCATCACCATTGCCCTCTATTTTGGGCCCACATCCATTTACTTTAATAGGAGTGCTCCCAACTCCAACACCTAACAAAGGCAAAATGCCTCCATTACTTCCTCTACCCATCAAACATATACTTCCTCCAAAAAATTTGGCACCTCTCACCAAGAAAGTGTCATATATGCGTGTGGCCACACCACCAACCAAAAATGTGGTATGAAAAACTCCTCCTATAATTCCTAAACAGAAGTTGTCAACCCCTACTGCAACAACGAGCACATACCCATTAGTGGGGTCCTATGCTTCACTGTTGCACTGATTATTGCAATCTTCTAGCATCATTCTCCCACCCATTAAGCCATACCAACCTCTCAGACCAAAACCATCTTGGTTCGACGACACTCAAATATGTGCATATCATTGCACACCTGGGCATGATACTGATCGTTGTTGTGCTCTTAAAGTTATCATCTACCAACACCTAAAAAAGAGCACCCTTCTCATTAAAGACCCCTTTGACAAACTACTTACACCATCCCATGCCTCCCAAACCTCCTCACCTTCATCGGGATCCCATCATCAAACTATGGTCCCTCTACCACCTTCTCCCCCTTTATTTGAAATCAACACCATCAATGTGGCCACCAGGTCCCAAACCATGAAGGATAAAGGAATAGAGAAGGTTTATATCCCTTGGACATATCCATTTGTCAAGCCTTCTCAACCACCAAAACCCAAGATGTCAATCTTGGGCACATCCCAACCAACATCTTCAGAGGCAATTCGTGACTCCATGGTGAAACAACTTCACCAAACCCCTGTGAAGACGTCTTTGTATGACCTCATTCAAAGCTCTCCACAACATTGCCAAGCCTTAATCAAAGCTTTATAGGCAGTGGAGGTCTAACCTGAAGACCCCCAACCATTGGCTGCTCTAGTCAAATCATTACCCACCGTTGCCTCCATCACTTTCAGTGATTCTGAGATTCTAGACTACAATTTGGAAGATCAGGATCTCGCCCTCTTAAACTAAGCTTATCAAACAAAAGCTTCACAGGATGCATCCTCGCATCGCACTCCTTGTCAAAGAGGAGCTTCAATGTCTTCTCTCCATCTCATTTATCCAACCCATTGATTATCTGCAATGGGTGTCAAACATTGTCCCTGTCACAAAAGCAACTGGGAGAATTTGAATTTGTATTGGCTATTGCAACCTCAACCAAGCATCGACCAAGAATCAACGAAATTCTTAATCATCTTCATACCTACTTCACGACCTCAACCTAACTTGCCCAAATGATGACTTTCCTTTGCCAAGCATCGACCAAACCATGCCTATAATAAAAATCTGAAAGAGCGAGATTTTAAAATCAGAGATCTCGTCCTTAAAGAAAACCAACACGTGACCAATATGAAAAAAAGCAAACGAGGCAAGTTTGCTCCTAATTGGCTCAGACTTTATATCATAACACACAAGTATGGATCAGGCACTTATCATCTATCTTCTCTTGAAGGCCGACTAGAACCTGAGCCCCTTAATGCCTTACATTTGTGACCATTATATTGTTAATCAAGTAATCATTCACTTGATGTTTAACTTGAGCTCGTCCCTTGAGCAACCCCTGTCATCCTCATTCCTATTCCTTTCAACCCTTTTTCCCCATAAACATTAGTTAACCCTTTTTGCATTAATGCTTTGTCCTACTAAAAGGGAAACCCCTAAACCTCTATAGTCTAGTCCATGACTAAAAGCTTGGTCAAAAACATATAAAACTGGGATGCCTAATCAAAGGTCATAAACTATAAATGTAGACTACTCCCTCGAAAGATAGCTACATCATTGCTATAATTAATAGACTGCTCCCTTGAAGGATAGCTATTCAAAGACATCCAAACATACAAAGCAGAACTATAGTCCATTCCCTTGAAGGATGGCTATGCCCAAATTGTGCTACATACACAGCACCCTCTCAAAAGCTTCACACATTGATCAGCTTCAACATGACCATAAAACAAAGCAACATCCCCAAGTAGACTTCCCGCATTGATCAGTCTACAAACTATTAAGTCATGGACTTGCCTATAGTCGTTCTCAGGGTCACCTATAAAAGGGGCAAAGTGATCCTTGCTAAAAAGGGGTTACGACACCCTCACATATCACCTAATCACACCTATTACCCCAAAATACTCAAGGGATTTTGAGCTCACTTAATGTCAAGTGATTCGAATACTTCTTTAACAAAAACCAATGGTCAACGACGTAATGCATGAACGGGGCTTTTGTTTACAAAAACCTTATCTATGATATCATTATGGTCCTTGTCAATGAAAGAGCAATGCACCTTTCACTTCTTATACACCTTAGTAACATACAACCAAAACATCTTATAACCAACCCAAACCAACCAAACCAAACCTTTTTGTAACCACTAACATAACCTCATATTTATTTAATGCAAATATCAATTTGTGTTATATAAATTATCATAGCCCATTCACACTAGTTTCTATGGAAAACAATACACATGGAAACTATCAACCAAACATAATTTATGTCAAGCATATACCATCACTAATATGGAAACTTGCTGAAGCATAAATATACTCATTTCATTTTTAGCATACATCCATCACCAATATGGAAAATTGTTAGGAATGAAAAACCACATAACCTATGTTACAGCATACACCATCACACAATATGGAAAAGGCTGTAACATCATCATACACTCATTTCATTTTTAGCATACATCCATCACAAATATGGAAAATTGTTAGGAATGAAAAACCACATAACCTATGTTACAGCATACACCATCACACAATATGGAAAAGGTTGTAACATCATCATACACTCATTTCATTTTTAGCATACATCTATCACCAATATGGAAAATTGTTAGGGATGAAAAATCACATAACCAATGTTATAGCATACACCATCACACAATATGGAAAAGGCTATAACATCATCATACACTCATCATTTAAAACATAACCAAAACAACTATCAACCAAACACAATTTATGTCAAGCATATACCATCACCAATATGGAAACTTGCTAAAGCATAAATAAACTCATTTCATTTTTAGCATACACCATCACGAATATGGAACATTGCTAGGGATGAAAAACCACATAACCTATGTTGCAGCATACACCATCACATAATATGGAAAAGGCTATAACATCATCATTTCAAAACATAACCAAACCAACCAACAACCTCTTTGACTCCATTTTCCCTTTTGGGGAGAACTACATTGGTCTGAGGCCCTTAAAACAGGGGCTATGTAGGCAGCACTCAGTTGACATGGGGTCTTCTGAGGTTAGCTCAGCCATTCGTTCGTTCGTCTACCTGATGGACTAACCATATAACCTTTAACCATGACTTAACCTAGTCAAACCCAATCCATAACCTACCCTCTTCTTCCCTTTTGGGGAGAACTACATTGGCCTGAGGCCCTTGAAACAGGGGCTATGTAGGCATCACTCAGTTGACATGGGGTCTTCTGAGGTTAGCTCGGCCATTCATTGGTTCATTTACCTAATGGACCAACTTTATAAACCAGTCCAAAATCATGACCAAACAACCAGCCCTGACACTGTAGAAGCCACCTTAGACTTCTCATGGGGCACATTGGAGATCACATACATCTCCCTGACCATAACACACAACCCTTGAGATCACTTATATCTCAACCCGACTCGACCAACGACCTTGGAGATCGCGACTATCTCCTTAGACCATGACCACTTTCAAGACAACTTTGCCTTGGTTGTTTTGATTGCATATATGCTACCTCACAAATAGTTAGCAAATTGTATGCAACCCACATTACGACCCTCACACCTATTGTCGGATCACGCCCAAGTTGATCCCCAATATTTGTGACATTTTCATGTTTTCCAGGAGCACTTCCTGAGCCCGAGATACTTGGAACACGATGACCATTAGAGCTACAGCTTTGATCGATTAACCCAATCAGCTGCCACTAATAAGCTGGGGATTGGTTAATTTGATTTTAGTGCTCCTCGATCTTTCCTGCAACAATTTGACCTACCTATCACGTGAAGTGGCATACATGCAATCTCAACTATTGCAGCATTCACACTCCAATTTCACCATACTCATCCACTACTTATCAAATTGGCAACCGATTTCATATTGCCTTCTCTCAATTCTCGCTTTGAGGGGGAATACCTCATCATCATACCTGGGGCAACCTACACCTTATCCCATACCTAGGGCAACTTACTCCTATTTTTGTCTTGTAGTTCGTCAGAACAACCAACAAGACAAAAAGGGGCAAATGTAGACACCAATATTGTGTCGACCCCCCCTTGGTCCCCTTCTAACCACTTACACACTTTATTAATTTAAAATAAACTACTTATTTTAAATTAATGACATCACCTAATGACCTCACCTAGACACCTCACCTTGGACACCTCACCTGGACACCTCGCCTAGACACCTTGCCCTAAGACCATTTCCTACCCTATGAGTCACCCTAAGACTAAGTCATCCAAATCCTAACTACCCATGACTTATTCTTACTCCCTACTAACCTCCTAACTAACTCTTGTGCCTAATAAACCCATCTATTGACCGTTCTCCAACGGCAAATGCACTTGGCAGATAGAGGAATGAGCAAGGGGCTAAAAATAGCCCTTTTACCCATTCTCTAGCCACCAATGTCAGTTAACTATCAGCAGACATTGGTGAGATCACCGACGTCGGTTACATAACCTGAGTTCTAACGTTAAGTTAGCCTCTCCCCCTCTGGCCCCTACCTCTTCGCATATTGATGCGCACGCTCTGAGACTAAGCATCAAAATTCGACTAACGCTCCCCTGGCTACAGAAAGTCTATAGAAGTCACTCCAGACATTGGATTGAAAATATTGTATGAGGTCTTCGACATCAACCACAATAGGAATAAGCATTCTACACCACTAGTTATTCATCAAGCAAAGCTAAGTATTCTTCTACCTCTCATTTTAGTAATTTAGAATACATTAGTAATAAGTTTATATTTACTATTTCTAAATACTATCAACCCGACCTGACTTTCTTCTTGGAGAGGCTGAAAAGCCTTCCCCTTATACTTAGTCTCTTCTCACACCTACCCTCTACCTTTGCCCCTTCTCAGACCCTATTCACTGTCCTGCAACCCTGCACAAACCTTTAAAAACTTCCAGACTCCTCTGTCGACCACAGACATACATCCAAGGCCCATTGCCCATACCGACATCGGCAGCATAACTGACATCAGCATCATTGACCAACTGACCTCGACAAGACTACCGACATCGGCGACTGTGATAGACTAATTGTAGAGAACAGGTATGAGTTATCTTTATTTCTCTTTCTTAGTCTTTCACCATTTATTTTTATACAACACTCTTTTTCATAAATAGTGGACTGTCATCCCTTACGAAGCTTTTACGCTTTCAGGATCTGAGCGCGTAGCTTGGCAGTCCACCATATCTTTATCTAACATTCTCTTTGTTTGAGTTTTTTTCTTATCTACAGGTGTTTCCTCCACAGCCAAAGAGGAGCTCCCACAATGCTTGGATATGGTGCACAACCTAATCCGGGTATCAATCAAACCCCTAACCTTTAACTTTAGTTTCTTCTTCTTCTGAATGTAATTAGCAAAAACGTAGAGAAACACAAAGTCTAAGAACACCATAATGGGATTCCAAATTAACATTGTGATCACTGTCTTGTAGACATCACTGCCTTATTTTAGTGGTTTTTAGCCATCTTTAGACCTTGCAAAATCCAAACTTCACTCATATTTTGCTTCTCAAAATTGGCACAAATATTGTGTGTGGATAGGGATACCAAGTTATCTAATTTGAAGGCTTGGATCACCTAGTAAGAGAATCTTGTGAGGTCCTAAAAAACCTTTAAGACCTTTGTTTGACATTTTTTGGGCATAAGGGGCTGAGTACAGTCTAAGGTTCTAATTGATGCTTTGACACTTCTCTTAGTCAAATAACATTGTCAATAGGTCTATCTAGGAATTTTTAATGGAAAGGAAATTCAAAAGGAATTTATCAAATATTGGAACACCTCCAAAGGATTTGTCTATGCTCTCAGTTGTAGATGGTCATCTCCTCTATACAGGCAGGACTGAGAACACTCTCCATATTTGCAAGTTTGAAGTACCTACATGCCTTCATCCAAAATTTAAATGTACATCAATGGTCCCAAGATATTAATAACCATGTCAAACCTTCAAACTCACACTTGTGATGTCAACATGCTCTTGTAGGTGGAGTTTTATGACTGAGACATACAAAGAAGCCATGAAATGACAAGAATCATGCAAGGAATGCTCTCAAAAACACCTTAAGAGAAATTAAAAACACTTTAATGCTCATCATACACCAAGATAATTTCCATAACAACATCCAAACATTATATCCAATGTGAAAAAAACATTTTCAAAGCAAGAGATCACTGTAAATGCAATCTAGCCATTTTGAAAGCCAAGAAGAGGATTTCTCAAAAAATTGAACTCTAAAAAATAATAAGCATGGTAACATATTTAAAATCATGTGGAGACACATAAAACACCCAAATCCATCAATCCAAAATAAGAAATTTTGAGACAAGTTCAAACAGTGACCCCGTCATGGTTGAACATGCATAAAAAGCTACCTAGGATCAAATTGATGGTTTATAAAGGATAATGCACCAAATATTAAGTTATTTTTATTAAAATTAATTAAATTTAGATTAATATCCACACCTATAATTAATCCTCCCAATTTCACCTATACGGCCCATGCCAAGTACATGAAGTTGCTCCTTCTTTGTTTGCCAAGTGAAAATGGAAAAAAACAAGTTGTAGAAGAATTTTTTTGAAATATTATTGAAAAATAGGTGTTGAAATGGATTAAAAGATGTGAATAGTTACTATTACCATGTTTTTATCTGATGGTGGACTTGAGAAGTCCGTACAAATGCCCAAAAACTCCTATTTTTGAGGGAAAATTGCCATCCACTAAATATGACTACTTATTTCCTAAAAAATAATTGTTCCAAACATTATATTGACATGAAACATGTTTAAAATCACCTAGGTATCAAGTTTTATTTCATATAAATCCATGTAAGTCATTAAATGGTCTTAAAAAATGACCAAAAGGCCCCTTTTTCCACATGAGACATAACCTATAGAAAATTTATGACTTGTAAACATATTAAAACATGTTAAGGACCACCTTAGGATATTTTAAACACAAATTGACCCTTTTACCACATTTTACCAAGGTTGACCAACCTTTGACTCAAGTTGACTAGCCTAGTGTAAAGAGGGTGGACTTCAACAAGGATTAGGGAGAGGATGAGTGAGATAATAAACCAACATAACACCATTTAAGACACATGGGAATATTATTAATAGTTAAAAATAGTATGGGTTGAACCAAATTTAAATTGGGTTCAAATTTGGTCAACATTCTTGGCGATTCCTAGGGGTGGCATGCCAGCTATGCCTAAGACCAATTGCCTAATCCTTCCATTGGGCATTAAGTCATACATATGAGAACTTAGATTGACATGAACAGACCTTGGATTGACCACAAGATAATTGACATTACACAAAACACACAAGGAAATAATAACACACACAATTCAAAAGCAAAACACAAAACACAGACACACTTGTGTTACTAAGCACTTAGGGAACACAAAGCAAAACTGAAAACAAACTAGTATGTACATCCATCTTCATCATACTCCCTTCCTATATCAAAAGGGGAGTAACTTTAATTTACCTCTTGATTAGATGAATGAGGATTCCATGTGTGTTTCCTTTTGGGTGTGACACTAGATGACTCACATTTTCTCTTTGTTCCTTGACTTGTCATGTCACTTGGTGAAGTCATTTGAAATGGATATCTCAAGTAGCTAAAGTTATCTTTATTTTGGAAATATGTATCACATTGTTTCCCTCTTGTCTCTTCATAGAAAATTTGCATGTTCATATATAAAATAGCTTGTTGCAAGTTCATGTCTCCTTGATAGATCTCATCTTCCTTCTCAACCATGACACCTTCAAACTTTCCAAGAAGTATTGTATCATGGAAATATAGAAGTATCTCATGCTTAAATTCTTCTTTGATGATGGTAGAGGTAGATTCATGATTGATTGTAGAATCAATCTCCAAGTCACCTTCAATAATTCCAAGATCATCATATATTATTGCATCATGCTCTAAACTCTCTTGGTGATAATACTCTTTAACACATACTTGTTTTCCAACTTCCAGCTTGTCATGGCTTATGGTCAGTTCTATAGGACTTGTAGGCCCTTTTTGGCTTTCAAATTCATTGCATATGTCTTCAAACACCTGCCATAGGCCATCTTCTTTTGACTGATCTACATCATGGAAAGGAACAATGAGAGAAAACATTTCTTCTTCAAGATTCTATAGAAGTCCTTCTAAAGTATCCTTTTCAACACAAGGATCATAAGTTTCACAAGGAGTTATATCTTTCTCATCATTCAACTAATCTGAAACCTTTATTCCTTCTTCACACCAGTTGACTTGCTCCACCATAGTTTCTTCCCTATTTTGGTTGTTCTCTAGGATAAACTCCCAAGAAGAGAAGTTTTGGGTAATGGGCTAAGAGTTTGGGGCATCTTGAGATTGCCAAGATGGATTGGTTTCATGGGCTATCAATTTCTCTTCTAGATTTTAATTTATGCTACAAACCTCAAGCACCTCATAGGTAAAATCTGACCAATTAGCCTCTTCTATAGGTATCCACTCCCTTTTGATTTGTTCCAATCAATTCTTTATGCTCCTAATACAAACACTTGGAATTACTTGATCACGACTATATCTATTATCAAGCTCTATCATGTATTCTTGGTAGCCAACAAGAGATTATTTAAAACTAGCAATGGCATGACTTGGAGGAGAACCAATTGGACTAGGTGGAGAACTAGATAGAGAGGACTAGTCATTGGCCACATGGGACTCATTTCAAACTTGGACAAGTTCTTGATCATCTTGAGGAGGTATAGACAAAGTAGGACATATATCTTCTATTTTATGATCTTCATTTACAAGTGGAGGTATAGGAGTGTCTTCCTCATGCACACAATAATTCCCTAAATCAATCTCTTCCATGGATGCATAAGGCTAATGCTCATACATTTCAGTACCATACTCATCAAGGAAAAGGTCAGAAATACCTTTAAGAGGAGAGGATGTTTCACCTTCTATGACACCTTCTTCTTCTTCTTCACTAATCACACAATTCTGATTTGAACTTGACTCCACATATGGTTCAATAGGAAACCTTGCCAAGGGCTATGTTCTTATGGTTACCTTAGCTCTATACGTTGTTATGAAAGTTAGAAAAGTCCAATAAATAGAAAGATATCCTCCTATTTTGGATATGAAGTCCCTTGATGAACAAATAGTAAAGTGAGTTAGGAGGTCTACCACCACAATGTCTTGCATAATGGGGAAGCTTAGACAATCATGTAGAAAAACTTTCAAATCTTTAACTAGTCCCACTATCTTGGTTGAAGTTACATCAAGTTGCAACACTCCCTTGTTATGTGGTTCATACCTTAATCCCAACTTATCCGCAACCACCTTAGGCATAACCGTGGTACTAGCCCCATTATCCACAATACAATTGTGAACCAACTTGTCTCCTATAATGAGTGTGAGGTAGAAGGGTGGAGGCTTTTCAGATTTGGTGGAGGGATTTAGGAAATGACTTGGTGTGTTGGCAAGGGCCACACCATGGTACTTTGGAGCTTGAGGGGCTACATTGATATTGGCAAGTTATTCTTGTAGGAGTTCCTTTTGACCAGGCATTTACGAGACTTCCCAAAAAGATATGCTAGTCTTGGTATTCTTCAAAGAGTCAATAATGTTTAGAGAGGAGGTATTTACCTTTTCTTTCATCCTTAGAGGTAGTGAGGAAGCTAGAACTTGATGTATTATAGGCTTAAAAACCTTGCTTGCATTTTGACTTTGATTAGGAATGTGACTAGTAAGAGGTGTTACATTAGGATTCACACCTTATGGCCTTGGAAATGCATCACTTGGAGTCACATGTGCTTCAGGAACATCTTCCACAACTCTCTTTTTAGCTCTTATATTGGTTGCAACTGATTTTCCTTGATTCAACACATAGTCATCTTCTTTTTGAAAGTTCATGAGAATAGTACCTTGGTTGCTACCTTCTCCATGAGTGTTCACTTGCATGAGATGTTCTTATTTTGATGTAATGTAAGGAGTGGCCCCTTCTTGTGCCACCAAAGAATGACAACCTTCTCCACCATCATGCCCAAATTGACCTTGAGATTGTTCCCAATGATCCATATGCTCTTCTCCTTGAACAAAATTAGTATGGATTGGAACAATAGCCCTTGTATATGGAATAAAATTAGGATTATAGGCATTGGATTGCCTATTTAAAGCTTGTTGAACTTGGCCTCTTCCTTGGTTATTATATTGGGGTGGAGGTCTATAGCCTTGTTGAGGATAATATTAAGGATTGGGTGGAGCACTTACATAGATTTGTGCTTGTTTGAGATGGGCTTGCAAATTTTGAATCACCTCATCCTTATCTATGGCATCATCTACCTTCTTGGGAATGGTTTTAGGCTTGACATTGGTATTGGGAACTTGTGCTATGCTTTGGGCTTCAACTAAATTATGAGAAAATAAAGGCATGGAGACTCTTGGAGGTAGTTTCCCAACTTGTATCAAACTATTCTCAGCTTCACTAGCTATATCATATGCCTCAGGTAAAGTAAATCCTCCCATTGATTATAACATTACTACCACATTAGTGTTAATAACTTTGAGATAGGTGGGGAATACAAAGCTTGGATGATGCCTCATGATAGGTGGAAACCTATGTCATCTTCTTTGAAATATTTCATTGAAATCTCCCATGGATTCATTAGGACCTTTCTTTATCATATTCAACTAGTGGATTAATGAAGACTGATCACTCTTGTTCTTAAACCTACTCACCAACAATTCTCCAAAGTCATCCCAATTTATGATGCAACCACCTTCTAAAGTTATATACCAATCAAGTGCCTTACCCTTCAAGGACATGGCAAGAAATCTAATGGTTATGTTGGCTTGAATAACATTATGAAAATTGTAAAAGTTTGAAATGTCCCTAATATGCTCAGATGGGGTAATAGGACCCTCTCCATTGAAGCTAGGAATATTTTTGGTAGCATTGGGAGGAATAGGGTCATATCCAAGACGGTTAATTGGATTTTGGGTGTTAAAGGCTAGGAAAGGATGTTGCCTAGAAATCTCTTCTCTTTCTTCTTAGTCTCCTATCTCTTCAACCTCCTCTTCTTCCTCTTCAAAACCTTCTTGTTCAGGATCTTTAAAGGTTATGAATGGTTCAGGGTGTTATTCTTCAAGAAGAGTTTCAAGTAGAGGGACTTGATTGAAAAGCCTTAGAGGGACTTGATTGAAAAGCCTACTAGAAGAAGATCTAGTGAGGACCAAGAAGTATACTATGGAAAACTTGATCTACAACTAGAGATTCTCACTTTTTGGAGTCACCAAATGCTAGCTTAGAGACACTTCTTCAACTTTAGGCTTGTCAAGACCAACATTCACCTTGACATGTAAGTAATTAGGACTAGTGGTCCCACTAGGTGTGCCAGAACTCTTGTCATAAAAGTGTGCACCCTAGGACACTCTATGAATCTCCCTCAATTTAATGCAACATTGAATCATCTCTCAAGTTTGTGGGAACTTGTAAGAGATATGAATCTCTAGGATTGAATAGGGCTAGCTCCCTGAATTCTTCCTATGTGTCTATCACCTAACCTAATGTTTATTTATGAAAAGAGTTAAGAGTTTTCATAAAATGAAAACTATACTAAAGAGGTGATCCACAAAGATATATTCCACATACCATCATACTTATACTAAGCGACAATGTTTTTCAAGACCAATCCCATGCATTGAAGGATCCTACATAATGTTTCAATGTGAAGATAGCATGTTTGGGACAATCAACAAGATACTTGAGCTAGGGGTAGATTTCACACCATAGAGACAATTGCATACTTAAAAGAGAGCTTAGTAATTTCACACACTTCACAGGACTTGTTAAAATTAGAACTCTTGCTTAAACATGAAGGATAAAGGGAGTAAGGGTGATACTATCACTTAGCTCCACTATACATCACTCACATACCTAGATAAAAAAGTTCACAAAATTAGAATTAGACTTGTATTCAATGTTCAAAGATAAAGTGCAATGTCATATTAGGAGGGTTTCACCATACCAACCGTGTATCTCTATAATAGCCCAAATGGCTTCATTTATAGAACTTGGAAGAAAAGAGAGAGGAGATAAGTTGAAGAGGCACAAGGACAAGTGTCCAAACCACATGAGATAGAAAATGGAGTTATGTAATTGATTTACACATAATTTTATTCCCAAATAAGCCTCTTTTCTAAATGTGGTGTAACAATATTCTTAATCATCTTTCTTGTGAAACTACCCTCATGATGGGTTTTCAAGAACACTCCAAGGCATGTTATGGAAAAATGTCTCATGTATGATGAGGAGAGGGATTTAAAAAAATTATTCCACCTACATTGGGAGTTTCCTTCATCATGAAAATCTCTTACATAAGCTCATCATCTCTTTGCAATCATTATCACCCTCCATTAGGCTTGTTTTGATAATTCACACTACAAAACTTTTCATATTTCTCAATTTATCCATAAAAGAGGTGTTATGACACCTTTATAGGAACTTAATATGCTTGGCTTCATTAGAAACATCATTAAAAACCACCAAATTTGAGCTTCCACTTTATCCACTATGTCATTCTAGATGTCAGTTTAGATAGGCTGAAAAGAGAGAAATAGAAGAGGTACTTAGGACAATTTATGAGTTTTTAAAATGACTTGAGGAATTGATTCAGGTCTCAATATTTCTATCAAAGTTATTTGCATCACTTATCCCCTTTAATAACCTACATGAAACACCAATTTTATACTAAAAACTACCTATATACCTTGTATGTATAGAATATGTACAATAAAAAAACATTTTCATAAACTTGAGAATATCTTATACAACTTAACTTTTATACTCCTTACCTCATTATTGCATCTTGGTGTCTTACCAACTCAATTTCTCCAAACAGGTCACTATAGGCTTCTTAGGAGGGTTTGAAGGTTTCTAGCCCTCTTAAGGATGGTTCATGAAGTTTTGATGTTTAAAATGAAAAATAATATCAAAAACTGATTTTATTATAACCCCCTCAACTTATAAAAACACCTCTAACACCCATGAAAATCTTGGTAGAAGTTTTAAGCATTTGAAGTTGACATTCGAGATCATTTTTTGCTACCTGATGGGGTTTGAATGCTTTATAAGACAAAAAAAGGCTTATTGTACAATTTATTTTAAAAATAAATATTTTAAAAAATATATATACATATAAAAACCTCCTCCAACCATTATAATGGTTTTCCAAAAGATTGAAATGGAAATTCACCCCTGTTTGATTTTAGGCCTTGTGAATAGGCCTGCCTACATCTTTGAGCTCCTCTTAACCCTAAAATGGTTATATTTATAATATTATGGATTTAATACACCCAAAATACCTATATTAACATTAATTGATCAATTTTAAAGCATATATCAGGTTAAAAATGTACATGACCTCTAATTTGGCTTCTAGCCCTAAGGCTTTCCTTCACACTTGACGGCAACCCTTATTGTGTAGACTGCCTTGTTTGCTATCAATACTTATATAAAGGTTTATTATGTCCCTCCATGTTTCCCATATCTTATTAAACCTTTAATTTGTCTTTTTTTCCCTTGATATCATCAATTCATCACTTTTCCCCAAAATAATCACTCTTGTGCATGAAGGTACTACACCTGCTCTGAGACAAAACAAAGAGTATTAGGCTTATTTTTTTGGGAAAATTGAGTATTTTATGAGTTTAAAAATGTCCTAATTATAAATTTTACCAATTTTTTTTTCTAATTCCATGTTTATGGGGTTCAACCATCCCAATTTCTTCAAAAAAGAGGTAAAAAACCTTGTTTTTGCATACTCTTGTTCAAACCTCCTTATGAATGCTCCTTCAAATACTCTTTGATGTATCCAATGTGTTAATACATGTTCATTACCTTAATTAAATTATTTTTTAACTATGAATCCACTCAAAACCTTTATCCTAGGTGAAATCCCCAAATTCATCTCTTGCAACAAGGCTTTCCCAACCCTACCTATACGGACTGAACCTATTCTACTTAAGATAAAAGTGTCTTAGGTGGATTGAGGATGTTATAGACATATAATTTACTTAATTTAATCATGAGTAATCCAACTCACATTTTTTTAAACTCTCCTTTGATTTATAAGGCACCAAACTCTCACAGGTTCATCTCTTGCTTATGACCTTGTTTGACTGTGACAATGGGCAGGAGATCTCCTTTCTTTGTTGTCTTTATTTATAGGTTATAATGAAAGTTTAAATGAATTTTATAACCTATTTTGACTCATATCATTATGCCAATATTAAACATTCCAAACCTAGCCTTCTTGACACTTTTAGGCTTTCTAATTGCTCACTATCCTCTTGGATTGAGATAGTCTTAATACCCTGCTTGTAGGTGATTAGGGGTGAGAATGACATGAATTTGGTCTTTTATTGATGCTTTAGTAACTTTTTAGGGTCTCCAAGTTACTAGGTTTGTCATTTACACCTCTTTCATCCCTAAAGTGCTTTCAGACTCCTCCAAATAACTTGATCCTCATTCCACTATTTGCTCGATTGTAGGAGGCTATTTTCCATTCATTTTGGGCCTGTAGGTATCTTCTAGTTCAAGATGAGCTTGTTCATGGTGGCATTGATGGCATGAATGTTTTTTTTTCTCACAAACCATGAAATTTTCCTTCACCTCATTCATGATCATGCCTATTTCCCCAACTTTGACCTTTTTGCCTGTAGGTGACTATCATAGTCCTGTGTATGGACAAAGAAGTATGCATTAGGGTTTTAAGACATTAGATTCACATTCTCTCATGATATGTCACCTTGGAAACATCATTTAAACTACTAAAATCATCTAACTTGATATCATAGTCTAAGAAAACCATAATGGGATGCAAATTGAACATTGTGATCACTGTCTTTAGACATCACTACCCTGTTTTAGTGGTTTTTAGCCATCTTTAGACCTTGCAAAATCCAAACTCCACTCATTTTTTGCTTCTCAAAATTAACACAAATATTGTGTGTGGATAGTGTTACCAATTTATCCAGTTTGAAGGCTTGTATCACCTAGTAAGTGAATCTTTTGAGGTCCTAAAAAACCTTCAAGACCTCTGTTTGACATTTTTTGGGCATAAGGGGCTGAGTATAGTCCAAGGTTCCAATTGATGCTTTGACACTTCTCTTAGTCAAATAACATTGTCAATTGGTCTATCTAGGCCTTTTTCATGGAAATAAAACTCAAAAGGAATTTATCAAATATTGGAACACCTCTAGAGGGTTTGTCTATGCTCTCAGTTGTAGATGGTCATCTCCTCTATACAGGCAGGATTGAGAACACTCTCCAAATTTGCAAGTTTGAAGTGCCTAGATGCATTCATCCAACATTCAATGCACATTAATGGTCCTAAGAGATTAATAACCATGTCAAACCTTCAAACTCACACTTGTGATGTCAACATGCTCCTATAGGTGGAGTTTTATGACTGAGACATACAAGGAAGCCCTAAAATGACAAGAATCATGCAAGGAATGCTCTCAAAAACACCTTAAGAGAAATTTACAACAATTTAATGCTCATCATAGACCTGGATCATTTCCATAACAACATAAAAACATTATATCTAGCTTGAAGAAAACATTTTCAAAGTAATGAGATGACTATAAATGCAAACTAGCCATTTTGCAAGCCTATAAGAGGCTTTCTCACAAAATTGAACTCTAAAAAATAATAATAAGCATGGGAACATATTGAAAATCATGTGGAGACACCTATGACACCCAAATCCATTAATAAAAAACAATAAATTTTGAGACAAGTTCAAACAATGACCCCCTCTTGGTTGAATATGCATAAAAAGTTGCCTGGGATCAAACTAATGGCTCATAAAGGATAATAAACCAAATATTAATTTCTTGTTATGAAAATGAACTACATTTAGATTATTATCCACCCATAGAATAAATCTTCCCAATTCCACTTGTATGGCCCATGCTAATTACATGAAGTTGCTCCTTCTTTGCTTACCAAGTGAAAATGGAAGAAAACAAGTTGCAAAATAAACTTTTTGAATTATTTTTGAAAAATATGAATTGAAATGGATGATGGGAGGTTAAGAGTTACTATTCCCATGTTTTTAGCTGATGGTGGACTTGAGAAGTCTATGCAAGTGCCCAAAAACTCCTATTTTTAAGGTAAAACTACCATACACTGAATATAAATACTTATTTCCTAACAAATAAATGTTTTTGAAATGATACTGACATGATACATGTTGAAACTCACTTGGGTGTCAAGTCTGTTTGCATAGAAATCCATATAAGTCATTAAATGGGCCAAAAAAGGACCAAAAGGCCCCTTTTTACACATGAGACATAACCTATAGCTAATTTATGACTTGTAAACATATTAAAACATGTCAAAGACCACGTTAGGATACTTTCAACACAGCTTTACCCTTTGACTACCTTTGACTAGGGTTGACCAACCTTTGACTCAAGTTGACTAGCCTAGTGCAAAGAGGGTAGACTTCAACAAGGACTAGGGAGAGGATGAGTGAGACAACAGACTAAAATAACATCCTATAAGACACATGGGAATATTATTAAAAATTCAAAATAGTAGGGGTTGACCCAAATTTAACTTGGGGTGAAATTTGGTCAATAATAACATACAACTTGAGGTTTGCATATTTAATCCAAATTTTATTTCTAATGCCATACCATTTATGTGTTAAGTAGAATAAAAAATATTTGGTCAAATGCATGGATTTTTGTCATGGTCATGAATGAAATTTCATAGCACCATCATTTCCTCAGCCTACAAAATTGACCCCTCATCAAATTGAAGAAAAGTGTGCCAAAGGGTTGTGTTTTCGTTGTGACAACCAGTACAATAAAGGACATAAATGTGTGCAAAAGAAGTTGTTTTACATTGGATTAATGAAGATGATGAGGCCTCAGGGGAAGGTATGGAGGCACCAAATGAGGAATCTAAATATTCTCACCCTACTATCTCCTATTATGCCCTTTCAGGTATTAACACCTATAAAAATCTTAAGTTGGTGGGTTTTATCAAGAAACAAGAGGTGACAATGTTGATTGACTTAGGTAGTACACATAACTTCATCAATAGTAAGTTGAATGCTCATTTAAACTATTTTATTTATCTAGCACCAAAATTTTATGTCATTATTGTAGATGGTGGCACAATAAACTGTTATGGAAAATACCATAATATTAATATTATTATTGGGGAATACATGTTTGATTCTCATATGTTTATTATTCCTATTGGTGGGGTTGACATTGTTTTGGGAGTACAATGGCTAACAACTTTGGGAACAATAGAGATGATTTTCTAGGAACTATTCATTCACTTTCATTTTGAAGGTCAAATAATTAAATTACATGGATTACAGGGAAAATATCCCTAATTGGTTTGTTTGCATAAGATGACAAAGATTCTTAAAAAATGGGCTAAAGGATTTGTAACATGATTATTTTCCATAGAAGTTCAGTCAATGAATGTGTCCACACATCTTGATTTTAAAAAATGATTCTTGATGACTACCCATTAGTTTTTGGCATAATGTCAAAAGGTCTACCACCAATAAGAAAACACAATCATGACATAAGACTGATTCCAAGTAGTAAACCACCAAACATTAGACCCTCCAGATATTCATATGCTTATAAACATGAAATTGAAAATATGATATAGGAGATACTAGAGGTAGGTATTATTAGACATATCCAAAGTGAATATTTATCCCTAGTGGTCATGGTGTGTAATAAGGATGATGCTTGGAGGATGTTCCCTAACTACAATGAACTCAAAATTTACACCATTAGAGGTAAGCTCCCTATTTTAGTAATTAATGATTTTTTAAGTGAATTACATGGTGCTATTTATTTTACCAAACTAGATCTTCATTCTGGGTATCATCAAATTCAGATCATAGATGAGGATATCCCTAAAATAACTTTCAAAACTCATGGAGGCCATTATGAGTTTATGGTCATTCCTTTTGGTCTCACAAATGCACCATCTATATTTTAGAGCTTGATGAATACTATTTTTAGGCATTTTTAAAGGAAGTTTGTGTTGGTATTTTTTGATGACATCCTAATCTACAAAAAATCTTGGGAAGAACATTTGAAACATGTACTATTACTTCTAGAACAACATCATCTTTATGCCATTCCTTCCAAATGTGATTTTGAAATGCAAGAGGTGGAGTACATGGGTCATTTTATTTCACATGAAGGATTCAAAGTTGACCTTAAAAAGATCAAAGCTATAATGGAGTGGCAAGTGCCAATGACCCTCAATAACTATCATGTATTTTTGGGGCTAAAAGGTTATTATTGTGGATTTATAAAAAATCATTACAGCATAATAGCTCCACTCATAGTTTTGTTGAAGACATATTTCTCCTATTGGACTAAACCAACTACCAAGGCATTTGAGAAGTTGAAAGAGGCTATGTGCACCACTTTAGTTTTGGCTACCCTTGATTTTTCTAAAGCTTTTGTTATTGAATGTAATGCATCCAAATATGGCATGGGGGTAATACTCATACAATATGGAAGATCTATTGCATTTGAGAGTCATCAAATCAAGGTAAAAAACCATCTCAAGCCAATCTATGAGAAATAAATCATGGTTATTCTTCATGCAGTAAAGTGATGGAGACCTTGATGGGTAGACACTTTCAAGTAAAGACTAATCATGATAGTTTCAAATATTTTTTATAACAACAATTATCATTAGAATAACAATAAAAATGGGTGTCTAAAATGTTGGGATATGATTTTTAAATAGTCTATAAGAAAGGAAAATGGAATGTGGTAGCTGATGCACTATCCAAGAGAGATGAGTTAGTTGAAGTCGTGTTATGTGAAATGACCATTTGGAAAGAAGTTTAGTTATAAGAGGCATGATTTAACTAGGGAAAGGACATGGATACATAAATTTTGATTTCAAGTCTTCAACAAGGTTCTAATGTTTATGACAAGTTTACATGGCAAGGGAATGCATTATGGTAAAAAAATATATTATACATATGTAAGAAATCTAGCCTCAAATAGAAGATCCTTCAAGAGCTTCATGCATATCTAATACATAGGCACTCATAATTTTTGAATACCTATCATAGAATCAAGCATGATTTCTTTTACGAAGGAATCAAGGGAATATACATAAATTTATAGTTGAATACATGGTGTGTTAACAAAATAAAGGTGAAACAATCAAGACAACAGGTCTTCTACAACCTTTATCCATCCTTAGACAAAGGTGGGAGGAGGTTTTCATGGATTTCATTATATGGTTTCAATGGTCTTAAGGTAAAAATTGAACCATGTTAATTATGGATAGGCTCACAAAAAATTCTCATTTTTATTCCTTATCATAACCATTTATATCTAGTACAATAGTTGTTGCTTTTGTCAATACAATTCAAAATCTACATGGTACTCCCAAGGCCATTGTAAGTGATCATGATACCATATTTACTAGTAACTTATGGACTGATTTATTCACCTATTTGGGTACTCATTTAGCTCATAAATTGTCATTTCTAATGGGAAAACTGAGGTGGTCAACAAATGCCTAGAAGAGTATCTCCGTTGTTTTGCATCTGATAAATAGGAACCATGGGTTCATTAGATGCCACTAGAAGAATGGTGGCATAAAAATTATTTTCATACCTCTTTCAAAATGTATCCATTTGTTTCACTTTATGGTTACCATCCCCTATCCATCACTTCAATCTTGAAAGTGCAACCCAATGTTTGAGTTGTTGAAGAACACATTCACCATCAATATGAGGTACTAGCTAGTTTGAGACAAAATTTAGCAATGGCACATAATCGAATGAAACAAGTGGATCAACATCATAGTGAGAGAAATTTTGACATAGGTGATTGGGTCTTTGTGTACTTACATCCATATAAATGATATCTCTAAATCAATAAAAAAATGGTGACAAACTATCTCCTAAATATTATAGTCTTTATTAGATCTTGCAAAAAATTAACAGTGTGGTATACAAGATGGAGCTACCATAGTCCACTCACATATATCCTATATTTCATGTATCTTTCATGAAGAAAGTAATTAACTAGAGATTTTATAACCCAACTAAGTTACCTAAATTAGATGAAAAAGGCAAAGTCATTATGGAACTTGAGAATATCATTCACACACACACACTAAAAGGTTAAAAATAAGAGAGTTTAATGAGTATTTAATCAAATGGAAGAATCTGAATCATGAAAATTCCACATGGGAGGATGAATATTTCTTGAAACGACATCTTGAGTTGATCCTGAGTTAAGGAAAATGTTGTTTTTAAGGGGAGGGGCATGTTATACCCTTATTCGATAACATGCCTAGAGATATGTGTGGTTGACTTGTGGCTTACATACCTTATGTATTATCATATTACATTTCTCTATGTTCTTAATAAGGTCAACCTATTGAATAACCATGGCTAAGTAGGGTATATATAAGAGGTAGTGGTTAGTATTTTTGGATCATATTATGAATTTTGATCTTATTGCATTATTGTGGAAGTTTCCCCTCGAAGTGGTTCAGTCATATTTATCAAGTATTATGTTCTTTTGTCAATTATTATTGTGGATCTACTTATTCTCTTTTTTATTTTGTGATATATTATTTCATTATTATGAACAACTATGTAATTTAATTATGCTTCACATAATATTGTCTTTTTAAATTGTAGAGACAAATATATTATGTTTACTATAGAGTATCTAGGTAACACCATTCAAAGGATTGCCCAAGCCTAGAGAAGCAAAGAAAGGAAAAACCTACATGCAATGTGAATATGGTCAATGCACAACCTAGAGACATTGCATATCTACAAGTTGTCACTCAAAAAAAATACATATATCAAGGATTTCCACCTGTGGAAATATTGCAAGATCCTATAATCAAAAAATTATGATAGGACAAGTACCTAGACCTTATACAGGGAAAGATTCTAATGTTTGAAGCATTTTCGTTAATATATAACATTCAAAACCAAAATGTTTTTGAAGGAGATGCTGCAATCATAAATACATAAACATATGGGAAAATTATATGCATAATACAACATGACAGAGTGCAGATCACCTTGATATACCTTCTTAAGTTGGTAAACACTCTACATGATGAGGATATATTACATAACATCACCAACATGTTGCATAATCTGTTAGAGTGCACAAAAGGGGCCAGGAACAAACTAAATGGGTAGTATGGTATGTGAAAAATAAGATGTGGATATTGACCTTGTAAGGTATGAAGTCCTAAATATTGTCTTTGATTTTAGAAGCATGATGAGTATGATTCCTTAGTCCAAATGCCATTGGATGACCTATGCTGAGTTATAACCTAGTCACACTCAGTCTCACAGATTATGGAAGAGTAAACACTATTGGGAAATTAGAAGATTTAAAAATCAAAGTTATTGATCTCAGTCGGTGAAGTGAATTTGAAGTCATTGACATGAAGACCGATTAAACACACTACCTTGTGTTAATTAGTAAAAAGTGGGAATATGATGGTCAAATGACCATCAATACAATAAAGCTAATAAATTGGAGGCACATCAAGGAGATAAGATCATAATTATACTCTTGAACAAATCTAAGATCAAACCATAAATCATTCCAAAGGAGCCTACGTCACCATAAGCCTCTGTAAATAACATTTGGTTTAAGGTTTGCATAAAACCAAAAGTAAAAACTCTGTGAACTAGGAAATTTATTGACTTGGCATAATAGACTCAAATAGCTCATAAATTTTAAAATACAGAGCAACTCACATCTAAACTTTTGAAAACCATGAAGTACCACAATTATTTTAGAAAATTTAATGTCTAAATGGTGTTATTTTATACCTTTAGTACATTTTAGGTAATTAAATAATAATGATTTATTATTTATTAACACAGGTTAAAAACTTCATGTACATAAATAATAAAACATGAATTATTTATTACTTATCAGTTATTTAAAATTTATCAAGATGGATGGACCCGTTAGTTACAAGGGTCACCTCCTTTCACTTTTCACTACACATAGGTTTTTACCCCTATTTTTTACATGATATATTCAAACATACTCGGGTGATTATAGAGTTTTGTGAAAATATTTGAGAGGAAGTGAGAAGAAGTATGTATTGGATAAATGTTTATCATTTAATGAATATCACTTCATGGGTTTTTTACCTTTCGATGTTTTTCCACGTTATTTCTTGTGTCATAAGCTCATTGATCTAGATGTGCATGCTTTGTTATTCAATTTCATTCTAGATATATTCTGTATATATACATTACATATGTAATGCTTCATATATTCTTTCATGGAATTAGAGCCTGAGCGAGTGTAGTTGTTTGACAAAGCCATTGTGAGGAGCCTCATATTCAATTTCAATATTATTTTCTCAACCTAAGAAGGTGGTGCATGGCATTTGGGAGGCAAATAAATTATTTTGTTCACTCAGAATTCTTTCATGTTACATATGGAGCTTAATGATGTAAATTTGAGCAAATAAATGATTACCATGAGCAACTAGTAACTTTTTTTTCAATCAAATTATGCTCTCAAAGATTGTATGACACCATTACTAGCACTTTTATGGCCTTCCAAATGAAAACAATCTAATTTTTTTTTCTGGTAGTCTCTTTGAAAACATACACTAGACCTTGATTTATGTGTGTGTGTGTGTGTGTGTGTGTGTGTACATATGTATATACATATATGTATACGTATATATACACATAGTATATACATATGTATATACTATGTGTATATATGTATATATATACACATATACATATATATGTATGTATGTATATATGTATGTATGTATATATATATGTATGTATATATATATGTGTGTGTGTGTATATAGACATATATACACATATACATATATATATATATATATATATGTGTGTGTGTGTGTGTGTGTGTGTATGTATATATATGATATATGTGTGTGTGTATACATATGTATATGTATATATACACATAGTATATACATATGTATATACTATGTGTATATATGTATATATATACACATATACATATATATATACATATATATACATATACATACACACACACACACACACACACACACACACACACACACACACACACACACACGTGTGTGTGTGTATAAACCCATTCAAAATTTTATGTCTCCAACATCGTTTAAATCGAAACATACACTAGACCTATATATATATATATATATAACATACACTAGACCTATATGTTATATATATGCTATTGAGTGTATTATATTTATGTATATAAATATACAAAGTTTCAAAAACTAAAACTTTATATATATTTCAAAACCATCTGCCTAGGGTTCTACTTTTGAGATAGGGCATTTCATTATCATTTCAAATTAAGCCCATTTAATCCTAACGGCTTCATATTCATACAAATCTAGTTTGCAATCATAGGATTTAGAGGATAATGGCTTACTTTTGTGGATGGCCGAGCCATCCACTGGGCTAACCCTGTATCATTGATAAAATACAATAATTTTCTAAACCCTAGGAAATCGATTCTATACACAAAATTCTTTAAGCAATTGAAAATAATAACATCACCAACCTTTTTAAATTTCTTTCAATTTTCAACGAAATGAACCAAAAATCTCTATTCTTCACCATGCTCTTTCTCTTCTCCTCTTCTGTGTTGTGCCATTCTCTTCTCCCTCTCTCTTATTATCATAATTTTTTTATGCCTCCCTATTCCATTTGAGCTTGCATGCAATTGTTAGCTTCTAGCTCGTAGTCCATGCATAATCTAAATTTTTAGTTAAAATCAAGCTAATTCATAGTTAACTTATATTGACTATACCAAAAAATCCCTAATTTTTATATTGAACTTTCCCCAAATATAATTATCATTATTTTATTCTTTTAACTCCTATATGGTCTACCTGCATTTCAATCCCATAGATCTCCACACTAAAGTCCACTCTTAACATTGTTAACAATGATAAATAATACTTCTAACTTAACCAAAGTTTATGCATGTGCATAGTGACTAGATGTAGTCCTTAGGATAGCCTTAGGTGATAGTGCAATTTATAACTAACTTAGTAAAGATAACTATACCATGTTTAATATAAAGTCAATTACATTCTTTTATCCAAATTGGTAAATTGGCCAATTATTAAACCAATCATAATTATATTATAATAACATAATCATTGTGTTATTACTATGCTATATAAACTATCTTATATCTTTTGTTATCTATATTTATTAAGGTGTTTAAGCCATATAATGATATTTCTTGAATATCATATGATAACAAGCTAATGTTTAAAAACATTACAAAGACATTATGGTTCGTCTATATACAATAGTAACTAGCTATTATTCCTACAGATTTACATTCCTTTAAGCATTAACAATCATGAATTCAAATCATAACATAATCATACAAAAAAATTATTCACTAAATATATGTATAATATCCACAATACAATCACACATGATTTATTCCACATATAAGTATTAAACTGAACTAACACTCACTAACACGCAAAATCAATTATCTAAATGCAAATAAATTTAAAAGCATACTAACACTAATAATCCACACAATGCATATAACATGTACTATCTAATGTGGTTTGTGCATGGGTTTGATTTAACTTTTTTAGGAATAATGGAATTTTATTCTTATTTTAGTTAAGGGTCTGGATTAATAAATTAGTAAAGAATATTGTAATAATTACAGTCCTTATTTGTATAATTTATTTGTCTTCTTTACCTTTCTAAAAATAGTAATAAATAAGGAGAAATATAACTTAGCTTGAAACTAGACTGAGATGGATGATGCAGAGGTTGAAATTGGTTGTGTAGGACTGGGATAGTGTCATCAACCTAAATCTGGTTTCATTCGATGAAAGGATAGGAGCATCGAAAACATGACACTTTGGTGTTTAACACTGTTGTCTACTCCCGTCGTTGTTGTCCAAACTAGTCATAGAGACTTGAAACTTTTTGAGTTTTTACATTGTTCTTATGCGAGCCTGCCTTTGAAATCTTGAGTGTTGATTATCAATAGAACTTGCTATAGAGCTGATTTAATCTTCAAACCCTAACCCTCCATCACGCTTGATAAAATGATATTTGAATCACTTGAACAAGGGGGTGTTAGTGTGTAAAATGCACTAAACATGTAATCCACACCCCCTATGTGGGCATGTTGCCTACATACTAATACTCTGAAGAGGGATCAAGCCATATGTAGTTCTCCCACCTTGTGCTTTATGCCATAGTATGATACAGATGTAAAAATACCAAATTGAGAGTACTTGAGGTAGCTAGGGACTAGTATGAGGGTTTGAGTAGGTTTGTAGCTATGTTGGGTGACTGTATGCAGAGAATAGAGAAGTTTGCCTTAGTACTTTGTATTCTTGCTTATTTTGTAAGATTTATCACCTCTCTTATAAATGAGCTTTAAGTGGGCTTTTATAGGGAATCATTGGTCATGGGTTGGATGTATTCACATTAGATCGACATAATGAAGGATAGGGATCAAATGAAAATGATCATTGGGGCTAAAAGTACAAATAGATAGGAGCATCAAAAATGAGACACCCTAGGGTCTGGTGCTATAGTCCAAGTATGACACTTTTGTTCTACAAGCTCAGGACCTAGAGCATCAGGATTGACTTGGAAAATACAATTTGGATGAGCTGGAATCATCATTTAGAATGTTTTAGATGATTGATAATGAGTAAAAATATGTCTAGAAGGGTTGTAAACACCTAAAACTGGCCACCGATAATGTCCAACCAAGATTTTGACCAATTTCCACCCAAAATGTATAATTTGGCCTAAAAACACTAAAACACGTTAAATGATGTGAATCTGACATATTCAAGTGTTAATTTTAACCAAGGTATTATTAAATGGGGTAATGCAATTTATGGGCCAGTTAACTTTGATCAGATCATTTTGAGTCAAAATGCCAATTTTGCACTTGAGTGCTCTGAATTGCTCATTCATATCAAATCTCTTGCACAAGACATGTGCCTTTATTCTTTACTATTGGTAATGTCCTAAATGGGATAACGGATGCAATGCATCTGACATTGCATTCTAATTCCAATCCAATCAAATTTTGGACTAATAACAAGGCATTCTGATCAATTTGAGTAATTTGTGCACAAAGTGCTTAATCATTCTTAAGAGCTAATTAACCCAAATCAAGGCCTAATGAAAAATTTTATGGAAACTTATTGAAAACTTGTTTTTAGAACTGGGTATTGAATATCTACATCATTAGGTGACTTCATTTTTTGGGAAGACATCTCTAGGCCATAAATGCCACAAATATCAAGATTCATGCCCTTCATGCCTCATCAATGCCTTCCATGATGCCCTCCATGCCTCTTAATTGCCCCTTCTTCCAATTTCATGATGAGGATAATTATAAACTTAATTCCAAAAATTGAATTAATCCTCAACCACACATCTCAATCTCAGGATGGATGGTTAAGATTGATTATAGACATTCTCAAAAATTTATAAATAGAGAGGCCATGAACATCATTTCTAAGCTATTTTGGTGCAAAGTTAGTATGCTCAAATATCTTCAAGAGATATGATTATGCAAAGTTATAATGCAAAATTGATTACAAAGCTCCAAGAAACTAGTGTTACCATGCCAAATTGATTTCAAGCCAAGCCAAGCCACAAGCCAAAGGTGCCAAGGAGAGATGGAGGTAGTCAGGCGTCCATTGCCAAGGACTTCATGAGCACAAGTAGAGCAAGCCACTACAACAAGCATTTTAGAGCATCCAAAGAATGTAAAAGAGGGTTTCTTTTACATTTTAGTTATGTGTTTCATTCATGTTTGTTAACTAAGCTCTCCCTAGTGTCTAGGCCTAGAGATGTTATGTTATTAGTGTGTTTCTTTCATTTTGTTTTCATTTTGGAACTAACACCATACTAACCATCCTCTCTTGAGTCAAATTCCTAGATCCACATATGGCACGTTCGGTGGGACTAGACGCATATCACACCTAAAGAAGATCATTTTGGAACTTTAAAATATTCATTAGGCCCCTTAAAACTCTTGCAAATTGATTTTTAAACTTTATTTTGCCATTTTTGTTTGCCATAGCTTTACACAATAATTGACATCGGCTAGTAAGACTGACATTGGTTGTATAGCTTAACTAACATCAGTTAGCAAAACTAACATTAGTTGAATACCTTTCATCGATCACATTGGTACAATCGATGTCGATTAGATAATAGACATCAGTTAGAAAATGTAACCATCATCAGTTATATAAACTGATGTTGGTCACTGTGTTTTTCTTAAAACACAGACCTGAGAGCTCCTTTTCTAAAGTTCATTATTTCAAACCCAAAAGAGCTTCAAGGCTAAAAGATATGCTAACATTTTTACTATAGGACCAAGCTTGACATTTGCTAAAAACATGTTTTAGATCACCTTTTGCATGCTTAAAAATCAATTAGGAACCTTATTTTGGTGTTTAACAAAAAACAAATTTTTGATGTTTATGGTGAATGTTTTCAAAGTTTGCAACTAAGACCAAGGGGTCAAATGAACACCACCTCACTTTCTATTTGGGCTTAAAAATGAACTCACCTTTTTAAGGCTTTTGGTATTTACTTGGTTGTTTAGATTAATTTTTTGTTTGGAAAAAAGAGGGATGTTGCATGTATGGTCTTCCATTTGTCCCCTTTAGGGAACCCTTGGAATCAAAAGCACCATTTCTATTGCAAGTAGCCTAGTCTAAGGATTAGAAAGAAAGTCATCTAAATCACTCCCAAAAAACTTGTCAAAGTTTGGGTGACCTTGAAAATGACCCTAAAGTCTTTCTACTTTCATGCTTTCTTTATTTTTATGCAAACTTGGCTTGCAAGGGGGACGTCATTACCTCCCGCGAGTTCTTTAAGAAAGCTTTGACCCAGGGTTTCATCTCTCAGCATTGAATTCAATTAATCTTTTGGAGTTGCACACGGGACGTATTTTCATTTGGACATCACATTACACTAAACGAACAACAGAATGTAGTGGATGTAAAAAAGACTAGACCTTTTTACAACTAGCCAATGTCATGGTCACCCAATTTTTGTGCTTATTTTTTGCATCATTTGACATGAAAGTCATTGTGTAATTGATTCCCCTAGAACAATCGAAACCTTGCTAGTTTTAGTAAACCCCATTTTGCCATACCTTTGCTAGGATTTGGACGATTATACTTAGTGTATTTTGGTCATTATTTGCTTGGTATGCTTTGAGGCTAAAACTTGTTTGTTTGCTCATAAGCCATGTTAAAATCATGTATTTGAGTTAAGAAGGGTATTGTTATGTTACCAAAATCATGTCAAATCTTTTTATCCTTTTAGTCTTTGAAACATAACAATTGACCACATCATTTGATCATGCTTACACCGTTGGGCTGCTCAATTTGTTTCAAGCACTTGCTTACCATTATATAAAAAACCATTTGTTTCAAACCATGTCATATATACCATTTGGACCTCATTTATGCATTGTTATGCTATCCACTCTTGTCTAGCTTGTTTAGTCCAATCCTAGTCTTCAACATTGCATTTCTAATTAGCCTTGTCAAGTTTGGATTCAAACATTGATTGATTTTTGTTTAGGCCTTAGTTTGTGGGGCTGATACACAGATCTTTCTCTTTTAAGTTGTAAAACTTCAATTAATCGATTACCCAAATTTGACAAATATTGATGGTTTGTTTATTTAATGCCTATCCTCATCATTATTTATGCCTTTATTTGGGAAAACACAGACTTTCTACAAAAAGCCTTTTGTCTTATGCCTTATGCCAACTGATCATGTTTATGTTTGATTTCATGTGCCAGGTTTATGTCAAAGTTGTTTCTAAACTTGTTAGATTAAATTAAATCACATCATGCATGTTTTTTTTAGCCTAGCTTTTGACTCTACATTTAGATAAAAGACCTAGTAACTCAACTTTTCCCTTTCATAGTTTAGACCTTGTTTGGAACACTTTGACCTAGGCCTTTGACATGCCAATTTTTATTCAGATGCTTGACCTTTGTGCGTATGACATTTGATGTTAGACTATTTTATGCCAAGTCTTAGCACAAATTATTTTGGAGATACATCTCCAGTTTCAGACCATATTCGAGATACATCTCCACCCCTTTGACCAATGTAGACCAAGCTTGAACCATTTGTCCTTTGAACATAGTTTTTCATAGTTTGTGGAACTCTAAGCCTTTTTGTTTCAGAGCTATCATCATTTACATGGAAATGTCTAGCTACACTTATGTTGGAGTCACTTACAATCTAACTTATGATAGAATGGTCACACAAAATGACTTTTATGGCTTTAGTCAAGACCCCAATGATGCTAATATGGTTTGTGAGACAGATTTATATCTACCTCATATTAATCATTCATGGGAACAAACTCACGAAACAACTTATGATCCAACTCGAGACCTTGATTGGTATGAAGAGGCTTGTGAAGAGGAATTTGAAGAGCCAACTATAGATAATGTTGTTTGGGATACGAATCTATACCTTATTTATAATAATCAATACACAAAACATAGTCAAAAACCAGCTTATGAGCCAACTCATGACTGGGATGATATGGTTTATGAGGAAGATTTGGATGTTTTTGATTATGCAAGCAATCAAGTTTCATGATGTCCTTTTGTTATTCGATCATCAGGTACCCCTAACCCTCCTCTAGATTATACGAGCTATCAAGCTTTGTAATATCCAAGGAATACCATTATCATTCTTAGACCTCATCCTTTGGTTTGTGCAAGCAACCAAGCTCCACAACACCCAACCATTTCTATATCAAGACCTCATCCTTTGGTTTGTGCGAGCAGCTAAACTCCATAACACCCCTTCATCATTCCAAGATCTAGTCCTTTATCTTGTGCAAGCAATCAATCCCCACAACACCCTATCGTTACCATTTCAAGACTTCATTCTTTGGATTGTGCAAGAAATAATGCTCCCCAAGGCCCTACCATTATCTAAACACAAGTCATTCCTCATCTAGAACCAATCCCATCCAAACCTCAACCCATCCAATCATTTGAAGACCAAGTTGTGTTTAAAACTGGTATTTTCTAACTCGTTGGAAACCAAGACCAAAATAACCAACCAATCTAAGACATTTTTGTTGAACCAACCATTTGTGATAAGTCAACTTGTGATAAATTGCCTATTGATCCTATACTAATTATCGAAGAGTTTCACACTAACAAGCCAGTCTCTGTCGAGTCACTTCTTAATGATTATAACTGTCTTTGGGCAAATCATTACCTTGATTATGTGCCTATTTTTCAAGAGCTTCTTATTGACAAGCTAGTCTTTGAGGAGTTGTCTCTTGACCTTTTTCCCATCCTAGAGGAGTCTCACTTTGAAAAACTAATTTTTGTGTAGCCCATTATGCCATCACGGGCTATTACTTGTCCAATACCAAATATTCATTAAGACATCATTGTAATAGAGTAGCCATCAAATAAAGAATCAGAGTTAGAGTCAGGTTTTATTCTTGAACCGACATCAAATTTAGCATCAAAATCACAATCAACATTAGTCTCAACATCAGATTCAGAGTCCTTTGAGTTAGAATTAGATTCATAAGAAGAATATGTTTGTGGTTATTATGACATTGGTTATGTATGCCTCGTTGATCAATTTGAATACATTTATGATCTTTCTACAATTTTTTAGGATGATTACTTCAAATTTGACACAAGTTATCCTAGTATCTTCTATGAGGATTGTGTAGCCTCTCCCCATTCCATTACCATTCTGTAAGCCATTACCATCAACCAAAATAGCCATATTATTAACATTCCATCTCCCATAAGTGTCAATTGGGACTGACAGAATCACACTTTATTGATTTGCATCTATGGTGACATAACAGTTGAAGAGGAGCAAGGAGGCCAAGACAACATTCATATAGCAGAAGAACACTCTCCTAGTGAAACCTTTTGGGAGGTGTTAGGAGATGATCAAAGTCAAAAGTCAACATTCATTAGTGAAACCTTCTCAAATGTGATATGGGACAATCAAGACAACTTCATTGATGAAAACCTTATCAAGGCACTAATAGCTAAGCATAAAAGTTATTCACTACTTGATGAAGACAAAATCAAAGATCAGATCAAAATAGCTTCCTATCTATAGCCTAATCAGATGGTAGCTACTCTCAAGCCCAAATAACAAAAAAATATGATGGTTCTATCAAGAGAACAAGTCTTCAGCCCCACCACAACTAAAATTATGTCAAGTCTGACATCAACAACATTATGTGTGACTGAAAGTCCTGATCTTCATTTGTTTCCCAACCATTCCACACTCTATTATCATCTACCATTACATTTCACAATCAAAACTACCATCCATTATTTATCCTTATTTACCATCCATGGCCACACTTTCCTTTATAGAGGTTACAAAGATACCCTGTCTCGACATTTAAAGGTATCAAAATCAATGACCAATGACGATCACAAAAGTATTCTCAACGACCAAATCTATAGGCCATCTTTGATAGAGTAGATATTCAGATGAAGTGTGGGCTAGCAATTAACATGATCGAGTATTCTATTTGTATCATTTGTTAATTAGGACATACATCTCCCCATGAATAGGAACAATAGAATAAAAAACCACACCTAGGCCATCAACATGTACCATATCGTTTCACATTTCCATGCCATTACCATTGTTACATATCTTTTTTCCATTCTTGTGTATCCTACCATTCACCCTATCACTTGGGGGCAAACCCTCTTACCATTTTATCCATCCTATCATTCCATTCCTATCTAGACTAAAGCCTATTTTTAGTCATCCTACCCAATCCTATTTTGATCTTAGTTCCTTTGGTTCTTCCCACACTTTTTGTGAGAGAATTCCAATCAAGTTGCAATAATCAATCAAGTTCATGTTTAAATGATAGTCTATGAAAGTAGTGTGACAGTTGATCTGGCAAGATATCTTTCATCTTATCAAGCTTGTTTATGTGAACCTGATTATAACATCCTATGAGAAAATTAGTGTCTCACCAGTCTTGATACTAATTATTACCACGTATGGGAAAATTAGTATCATTGACCTATGTCATTGTATCCTAGTTATAACCACCTATGGGCAAACTAGGGGCAACATTTGTTTATCATGCATTGTTGCATCACTTTACCATCACTATTTTCATTTGACTGGCCATTTACCAAATTTGAGAACTTATTGGGACCTAGTTGGTTTTTTCACACCTTTTGTGTGGATGGAATTACTGTGACTTGAGGTCATTTTGAGATTATATGGGTCATGCTCAATTCATGTTGAGGTCACCTTAGTCCCACTTTCCATACACTTTCACCATTTTGTGAGCAACCTAAGCTAAACACTCTCGTTGTTTTGTGAGCAGGTATCTTGTCATTCTCTAATGAATTAAGATACCTCAAAATGCCAAAAGCATTCATAACATTTCAAAAATCTAAAAACATTTACCTTGTCTAAGCCTAGTCAGTTATCTTCGATCCACCTTATTGGGGCATTGTCATTGTTAGGATGATTTCTTTTGTTTTTTTTATTTTTAGGCTTTTTATTTATTTGTTTATTTCAGGGTATTTGTTTGTTTTTTTGCCTATTTATTTGCTTTTAGCACTGTTGCCTTGACTCAGTCTATATGTGTTCATTAGGTGGTTCCTTGAAAACATTATTCTTGAGTCCATCCATATTCATATGTTAAAATTGTCATCATGGTTTTTATCATTGGTGTTTTATTTTTGAGTGTTTATTGGATATCGAGAGTCAGTCCTTATGCATTTTTTGGCCAAGTCTTCATGGTGTTCTATCATGAAGCCTACCATCACATGCCACAACAAACATTAGCTTTAGGAAGGTCTATAATCAATGGAGCAAAAAAAGTTTCTCCTTGGCACCTTGGCAAATCCTCCCACCCACCTTGATCAATATAACTCATTTGACCATTCTAGTTGTATCATTACTAATCAGGATGATCATCTCCTCATTGATAAGTACAACTGAATCATTCACAGTGATCAATCTTATTCCTCTATCCATATCTTTCATCACTTTGTACCCACTCATATTTAATCTATATTCTAGGTTATATCCTTGAGTTATGCTTGATAATCAACCCTAATTAGGGCACCGTCATCTTTAACCAATCTAGGTCCTCTTAAAGATTATAACCGCCTATGGGCAAATCATTATTTTGACTTTTATTCTTGATTATAACCACCTTTGGGCAAATCAGTAATCTTTTTAAATCAATGCATGCAAGCATTTTATCATTTGGATTAATCTCAACCATGGGTTAATTCCACCTTTCTTATTATTTCTTTTCAATGGACCATCCATCAACAATTGTAATGACCACTCCCTCAAGGGGGCATTATCATAGGCTTCCCAAAACCATTTGGAAATTTGTTCTTCAACCATCATCTTCTTTTTGGCATACAAGCTATTTCTCATTCTTTGAGAAGACATTGTTTTGCCTATGGTTCACAACATTTTCCCAAATAGGGGCAAACTGTAGACACCTAAAACTGGCCACCTCCAACCTCCAACTAGGCTTTTGACCAATTTCCACCCAAAATGTACAATTTGGCCTAAAAACACTAAAACACGTTAAATGATGTGAAACTAACTTATTCAAGTGCCAATTTTGGCTAGAGTATCATTAAATGGGGTGATGTAATTTGTGGGCCAACTAACTTTGATCAGATCATTTCGAGTTAAAATGCTAATTTTGCACCTGGGTGCTCTAGATTGCTCATTCCTATCAAATCTCTTACACAAGACATGTGCCTTTGTTATTTACTATTGGTAACATCCTAAATAGGATAATGGATCCAATGCATCTGATGTTTCATTCCAATTCTAATCTAATCAAATTTTGGACTAATAACAAGGCATTTTGATCAATTTAAGTAATTTGTGCACAAAGTGCTTAATCATGCTTAAGGGCTAATTAACCCAGATAAAGGCCTAATCAAAAATTCTATAGAAACTTGTTGAAAACTTGTTTTTGGAAATGGATATTGAATATCTGCATCATTAGGTGACCTCATTTCTTGGGAAAACATCTCTAGGCTATAAATGCCACAAATATCAAGATTCATGCCCTCCATGCCTCATCAATGCATTCCATGATGCCCTCCAAGCCTCTTAATTTCCCCTTCTTCCAATGTCATGATGAGGATAATTATAAACTTAATTCCAAAAATTGAATTAATCCTCAACCACACATCTCAATCTCATGATGGATGGTTCAGGTTGATTCTAGACATTCTCAAAAATCTATAAATAGAGAGGCCATGAACATCATTTCTAAGCTATTTTGGTGCAAAGTTATTATCTCAAATATCTTCAAGAGACATGATTATGCAAAGTTATAATGTAGAATTGATTATAAAGCTTCAAGTAACTAGTGTTACCATGCCAAATAGATTTCAAGCCAAGCTAAGCCAAGCCATAAGCCAAAGGTGCCAAGGAGAGATGGAGGTAGCCAAGCATTCATTGCCAAGGACTTCATGAGTACAAGCCAAGAAAAACACTAAAACAAGCATTTTGGAGCATCCGAGGAAGGTAAAAGAGAGTTTTTTTTGTATTTTAGTTATGTGTTTCATTCATGTTTGTTAATTAAGCTCTCCCTAGTGTCTAGGTCTAGAGATGTCATGCTATTAGTGTGTTTCTTTCATTTTGTTTTCATTTTGGAACTAACACCATACTAACCATCCTCTCTTTAGTCAAATTCCTAGATCCACAAGGGTCACAAGAGCATGAAAAAAGGAGCTATGGATAGGGTGTCACAAGCCACACTCAAACTACCAATTTGGACATTTTATATGACTACATTTGCCCCCCCCTTTATTCTAGTGATACAACAAAGTGAAATACTAGGATAAAGGAAAAGTATAAAGCATAAATAGACTTACTTACAAGGGTGAAGTCCATGAAGATGTGTGATGTTGAGTGTGCATAGAGAAATCATGCAATGTAAATATGTTGTGATGTTGAGTGATGTTGTGTATGTGTTGTACCAAGAATAATATCATGAATGAAGTTGAGTGCTCAATTCCTCAAGGGTGGATCAAGAATACAAAGGCTAGCCTTTTAGCTCCATCATCACCCACTAAGTGAAGCTATGTGATCATGTGTGTGTTAATCGATGTTTGAACTATGTGTCCAATCTCTCTAAGTGGCCTAATAATATAAAGGCTAGTTAGTCCTTTGGCTCCATCATTGTCCACTAAGTGAAGTTGTGAACTGATACTAGTATGAATGTGTGTCGTATGAGATAGTTCATGAAGCCTATGAATGCTCTATAATTTGATAATGTGGCATGGGTAGTTGAATGTGTACATAGAACTAAGCCAATCTTGGCCACTCTGAAAGGTGGAGATTAAGCTTGTATGAAAGCCACTCTAAAATTGAGAATTGGGCTTATATGAAATTCATTTCAAAATGATGCCAACCACCTACAAATGGAATAAGGCACACAATTACTAAGAATACCTGGGTAATACAATGAATTGAAAAGAAAAGAAGGCAAATGTGTCATACACATTGCCCCCAATCACTGATATCTAAAACATGGATTCTAATCTGGAAGTTGTACCAACTACCCAATCTGAAACTAGAAGTGAGATCCATCATGTCATGCATGATGCCCCCTATATTTGGATACTCTAAGAAAAACTATACTAAAACTGCTCAATATAAAATATACTCTAGTTGATAAAATTATAACTGATCTTACCTTTTTGTCTATTTTTGAAAATTATGGGTTTTTTGTTGTTTAGACAGGAGCATTGAAAACAGAACACTTTTTTGTCTAGTGTTGTAGTCCAAATATGGTGCTCTTGTCCTTTACTATTTCTAATCATTGTTATGTATTTATTACTATATTTTTGGTCTGTTCTACTTATTTGGGATTCTGAATGTTGTTTTGAGTGTTTTGAAAACTAATTTTCTGGCTGGTAGAGGGCTTTGATCTCTGTGACAAAATATTTATTTGTTGCCCCCTCTTTTGAGAGTATGAATGAAGATGTTGCAATAACTACCCTCAAAAGAAAGAGCCCTACAAGTGTGTTATGCTATGAAATACATGATATAACAATAATAATAAAAAATATGTCTCAAGATATAACATAGTTTGTATCAAAGATTGTTAGATCAACAGGTGTATGCCTAAATAGATGTAATAATGTAATAGCATGTGCATTATACTAAACTGAAAGTAAAAATTTGATTAGTTATTGGGTGTTAGTTTTCAAGGAGGGATGAAGTGTGATGGCCATCATGGCATCTAAAAAAGCAAGATAATGCATGATGTGGATCATGGCATTGTAAACAACTGAGAAGTAAACAAGAAACAATCACATAAGGCAAGAAGCCAGAAGCACACAAAAGTGGCCAAGGGGATAAGAAAAATGGGGACATGGGCACATGTCATTCAAACTAGGAAAGTAAGCATACAAGGCATGTTCAAATGCCCACATATACATATAATTGCAAACAAGCAATATTGGCACGAGGGCCACAAGCACATACAAGAGTACAAGCAAAGGACATTGACAAATGTCCTAAGGCACATACAAGTAATCAAACATGAATTAAGAAATGCAATCACATCTAACTACTCAAAGTAAGAAAGGAAGGCATGTAAATGTTGGAAATACTAAAGCATCTAACTAATCAAAGTAAGAAGTGAAAGAATGCAAAACATGTAGTACAAGACTAAGTAGATGCTAAGAAATACACAAGTACTTTATACTAATGAGTGTCAATAGAATAATCTATGTAAGCTAGTAAGTAATGAACATCAATATGATAACTAGAGTGTGTAGTGTAGGAATGACATAACTTGGATGGTGTAGTCATGTAGAAGATGCCCTTTGTGGGTAGATATGTTGATGTATGTCTTGAATGTAGAAGTAGGATGCCCCCTCAATGGATAGAGTGAAGCAATCAAGAATCTAGATGTTACTTCACACACTTAAAGAAGATCAAGTGAAGCATGGTAATGTAGATAAATCAACAAATAATAGCAAAAAAAACAATATGTAAGTCTAGCATGGTATTAAAAATGTAAAGCATAGATAATGCATACAGTTGAATATTTTTGGTGTTTTGAGTTATTTGAATGTTTTTGTATTTTAACATGTTATATTATTTTTGGTATTTTTGAAATAAGCTATGTAAAAACAACATAATAAAACTATGTACAAGAAAGACTGAGAAGAAACGATACTAATAGATGAGTCTCGTAATAGACTTCTTATCATGGTGTCATGTATCAAAGAGAGGGATCGTGTGTGATCGTGAAGTATGATGGAAGGGCTAATACTGTGAATCCTGAAAGTTGTGTATGCTATAAGTGATCTAAAACCTTTGTAGTGAAAATTGGTTGTGGGGTCCCCCTATAATTCTAAGAAGTGGATGCAACTATGGGGCTCTTAGGGACCCATCTGGCAGTAGAAGAAGCTCTCTAAACATGTGCTCTATGTGTAGAGGCATGAGACCTTGATGATACTGCCCTAGGTGTGAATACTATAATTGGAAATTATCTAAAATCTTGAAACTATTACCGATATAGTGGTTGCTCTAAAAGAGGCCTCTATAGAAGGTATGAACTCTCTGGGCTATCGAAGGAGGCCTTGATTATGTTTGGATCTCAACTAGAGGAAGAAGAACTGTAACTGGTGGAGGAGCTAAAACTAGTGACTTTGGAGTAAGAAATGGCTCTGAAGTAGAGAGTGGTAACTCATGCGAAACTCCATGAATTGTAACAAACTGATTAGTGTAAATGAATTTCATGTATCTGTGAACTGTATAAGGTACTGCTCAAAGTTTCTAGATCCATGGTCAACCAAACAACATGTTGAAGACTCTTTCATTAGGAACAATAGTAAATGATGTGGTCATATGTGTATATCCAACCTATACAGGAAGTACAATCTCACCCAATGAACTCTTTATGTATCCATTGAATCCACTAATAATTGTGTCTATTAGGGTAATATCCTGCTCTGAATATCCCAAATGCTAAAGTAATGTCATAGTGCACATGTTCACACTGCATCCATTATTGATGAGAACATTGTGAATGGGATGATGCATTATGTAGGCTCTAATAAAAAGTGCATGGTTATTCGAATCATCCTCAACTATCTCATGTTCTGAGAAGTAAATTAAAGGTCTAGCTGGAATTCTGGAATTATACACAACAATCATGTTACTCAAAGGATGTGGCTCTACTAAAGGTGCATGGTATGTAGATGGTGGAGGGTGTGCATGATATGCATGGTGAACACCTGATGTGTCCCTTGTCTCTTATTTATAATATTGTGGGAAATGATCTAATAAAAATTTTAGAGCCTTGTCTTATGTTTTTTTTACTTGAGGAGGCTTAACTGGAGTGCTAAGATCAATAAAGTTGCTATCTATCAAGTCATGTAGCTTGTGTTGAAAACTAATGCATATGTTTTTTGTGTGGCTTGATGCCCTGTGAAAATCATAAAATGAATTTTGATCATATCCACATGGAAGAGGTTTTGTCATATCAACTTCCTGAATAAGAGGGAGAGATATGATATTACATTCCAAAAACTGTTGTAAGACTCTGGCTGGAGATATTAGTACATTGGTAAAGGCTCATTAAGGAGATGCTGATAAAACCACTCACTGAGAGGGCTCTGAAACCAAATTAATTGTAGGTTGATTTTAACTTTTTCTATCATTAACCTCTATTTTGTATGGGACTTTAATGGTACTCTTATTTGTTGTTTCTGATATGCTTGTGTACTTAAATTTTCTCATTGAAAATAATTTGACTTCCATTTATTTATTGTATGACATAACTTAGTGAAGGAAGAAAACTTTTTGAACATTTTTTGACTCATGGAAAGCTGGTAGAAGACTCTATTTGAAGAGATATTGTAATTCTTGATCGGTCATGGGGCTAGTCATTTTAGCCAAGATAGTCTTATATCTAAGAACATAATTTGTGAGATGCTCATTTGACATTTGTTTCTATTGTGAAATTTGGGGATAAGAAACCTTGTCACATATGTTAATGTTGAAATGAGCTAAGAACATGTCAGTTGAAGGATTGAATGCTTTGATCGACTGATTTGGTAGACTATAGAACCATTGTAGAGCATAATCCTTTAAACTCCATGGAAATAACTTGGTTAATAACCAATCATTTGACACATAGTCCAAGCATGCTGTGTGAAAGGCTCTCAAGTGTGTTTTTAGATCACCAGTGCCATTATATAGAGTTAACTTGGGTTGAACAAAACCTGGTGGCAAGAGTGTATAAGCAATATGGCGTGCCAATGGTGTATGAAATAGAGCAAAAGAGTCCAAAGCTTATGTTAGTCTAGAGGCACATTGCTCAAGATGTAGCACCTTGGATTGAAGAGATTTTATCTCTTACATGAGGGTAACCACATCAGGGGGTGAAGATGTACTATCCATAATTGGTGGTACCACATAGGAAGGTTGGGCTGCTATAGGAGGTTGTTGAAACATATTTGCTCCTATAGTGTCATTGGAAACTAATTGTTCTGAAGGAATGAAAGACTCAACTTGTTTAGTCTTTGTAATTTCCATGATAGATTATAAGATAAGGGCATGATCTTGGGGTTATTCGCTAAATCTCTCTCTAAGACTTTTTAGAATAAAATCTTTGTTGATGACCACATCATTATCAACAATAGGTGGAAGTTGATCATTAGCCCTATGTGGTGGAGCATGAACATTGGTGTGTGTATCATCATTGTTATTCTCATATTGCTTGTTATCAGAATTATCCTCATGGAAATTAATGTAATCTAGATGTGTAGGATCTATAGTAGGAAACTGAGTTGGTTGTTTATCCATGGTATATGGATGAGTTGGACGAATCTGGGTGAATTCAAAAGGGTTGCCACTAAGTCTTGCACTTTATCTTAAAGAAAAAAATGCTAAGAGCTTAGGTGGCATAAGGAATACAACTTGATAAATGAAAGAGAAGATAAAATAAATGTAATCTAGGATTTGAAAAATAATTAACTAGAATATGCATAAAAATGATACGAAGCTCACAAACATGTAAGGTGATATCTCAAAAAGCAAATGGACCTAGTACGTGTAACTCAGGTTTGAAAGAAATAATTTTAAAAATTACAATGGTAAATTTTAAAAATTAAATGTGCAATTCTAATTTAAATATGCAAAAAAAATCATAAAAATATTGAAAAAATCAGCAAGGAATTTTCCCTAGGGTTTTTGTACGCAAACGAAGTAAGTCAGGTAAATCAAATGATTTAACTTTTTTGGGAATAATAGAATTTTATTCCTATTTTAGTTAAGGGCATGGATTAATAAATAATTAAAGAATATTGCAATAATTACAATCTTGATTTGTATAATTTATTTGTCTTTTTTATCTTTCTAAAAATAACAATAAATAAGGAGAAATATAACTTAGCTTGAAACTAGATTGAGATAAATGATGTAGAGGTTAAACTGGCTATGTAGGATTAGGATAGTGTCGTCAACTTAAATCTAGATTTCATTTGATGAAAAGAAAGGAATGGAAAAAATAGGACACTTTGGTATCTGATGTTGTTGTCCACTCTTGTCGTTGTTATCCAAACTAGTCACACAGACCTGAAACTTTTTGAGTTTTTATATTGTTCCTATGTGAGCCTGCCTATGAAATCTTGAGTGTTGATTGTCAACAAAACTTTCTATAAAGATAATATAATCTTCAAATCCTAACCCTCCATCATGCTTGATAAAATGATGTTTAAATCACTTGAGAAAAGGGGGTTAGTGTGTAAGATGCTCTAAATGTGTAATCCATACCCATTATGTGGGCACGTTGCCTACATACCAATACTCTAAAGAGGGATCAAACCATATGTAGTTTTTCCACCTAATATGCTTTGTATAATAGTGTGATGTAGATGCATAAATGTCAAATTGAGAGTACTTGAGGTGGCTAGGGACTGGTATGAGGGTTTGAGTAGATTTGTAGCTGTGTTGGGTGATTGTATGCAGAGAATAGGGAAGTTTTCCTTAGTGCTTTATTTGTATTCTTGTTTGCTTTGTAGGATTTATCACTTCCCTTGTAAATGAGCTTTGAGTGGGATTTTATAGGGAACCATTGGTCATGAATTGGATGTATTCACGTTAGGCTGACATAATGAAGGATAAGGATCAGATGAAAATGATCATTGGGGCTCAAAGTATAAATGGATAAGAGCATCGAAAATGGGACACCTTAGGGTCTGATGCTATAGTCCAAGTATGACGCTCATGTCCTACAGGCTCAGGACTTGGGGGATCAGGATTGGCCTATAAAATATAGTCTAGTTGAGCTATAATCATCATTTAGAAGGTTTCAGATGACAGGTAACGAGCAAAAAGATATCTAAAAGGGTCACAAGAGTATGCAAAAAATACCTATGAATAAGGTGTCACAAGCCACACTCAAACTATCAATTTGGACATTTTATATGACTACAGGGTTCTAGTTGTTCCTCTATCATCCCCCAACATTTTCATCTATGTCATTCTCTCTAATGATGCTCTCCCTTCATCATGCTCTGAGGGATGTAACTTTCTTGCATCCAACTCAAGATAAGAAGGTAGTTAGACCATAACATCATGATATATATCATAAAATAATGTTGTAACAATAAATTTAACATGATCATAATGTAAAGAATTTACAATACAACTAACTCATAGCAATGTAATCATAAAATCAAGTAACACACAATTATTCCATAACAACACGACTTACAACTAGGTTAAAAAATAATTAATTAATTTAACAACTATAATAATTCATGAATAATTAGGTAATTTAGCTTAGTGAGAAATTGGGATATGACATACTTCCCCAAAGCTGGTCATTGTCCTAATGACACTTATTCAAATAATAGTTATGAATAACAAACATTATTTAACATAAAAAAATAACATAATATGAAGCATCAAATCAAGCAAACAAATGTGGAAATAGTCTATAGAACTCATCATAGTCCTCCCAAGTAGCACTATCCTCAGAGTATTGGTCCCACAAGACCTTGCACTATGATACTTCTCTATTATAAAAATAAATTTTACGAGTGTCAATTATTTTAATTATTTTTACCATAATCACCCCAGGATCCAAACCCTACAAACCATTCCAATCCAACACATGTGAAGGATCCACTATATACCTTTTAAAATAAGATACATAGAAGACATTATACAATTAAGCTAGGGATGGTGGAAATGTAAGCCTATATGCTACAATATTTACCACTTCTAAAATCTCTAAGGGTCCTACATAACTTGATGAAAGTTTTACTGACTTCATGAATTTAATCGAGCTCTCATACGATTTAATCCATAATAATACTTTATCACCTACTAAAATCTATCTAGCTGTTCTCTTTAGATTAACATAACTTTTCTTCTTATCATTGGCCTCAGCCAATCTCTATGTGATTGATCTAACTTGATCTTTCATTTTTGAGAGCATCTCAGGTCCAAAGACTATCTTGTCTTCCAACCTATTCCAATTGATTGTTGTCCTGCACCTTCTCCCATATAGTACTTCAAATGGTGCCATCTTCAAAGTAGATTGGTATGAGTTATTATAATTAAAATCAATCAATGGAAGGTATTCTTCCCATTTGTATTATTGATCCATAAAATACATATGAAGAAGATCCTCTAATATCTGATTAACTCGCTCAGTTTGACCGTCAGTCTGTGGATGATATATAGTACTAAAGTTAAGATACATACCCAAATTTGAATTCAGAGTTAACCAATATTTAAAATTCATGATCAAATCATGATCTAAAATGATCTTATTTTTAAATCCATGCAACTGATACACTTCTTTTATGAATCTCTTCGAAAGAGTAGGTGCATCATCTGTCAAATTACTTGGTATAAAATGTGTTATCTTGGTTAGTTTTTCAACTACAACCAAGATCATGTCGTGTCTATTCCATGACAGTGGTAAACCTTGAACAAAGTCCATATTGATCACCTGCCACTTCTATTTTGGTATGTCATGTGGATACAACAATCCAACCAAATGTACATATTCAGCTTTCACATGCTGACATTATAGACAATGTTGCACAAAGTCTGTTGCATCTTTCTTGATTCCCTTCTAGAAATAAAATGGTCTAAGCTCTACCATGAGCTTGGTTACTCTTGGATGTATTGAATATGGGGCATTGTGTAGTTCTTTTAGCAATGTGTTCCTTATATTTTTTCAATCTGGCACATACATCTTTCTATTATATCATAAATGACCATAATTATCTGATCTATATCTTTTATACCTAGGATTTTGAGCATTCTCAGACAACACTTTCCTGATCTGATCATAGAATTCATCTCTTGGTGACAATTTGATCACTTGATCTCTGAAAGTAATCCTGATAGTAACCATAGTTGTTATGTACCTTCTACGACTTAAGGCATCGGTTACTCTATTTTTTTTACCTTTGATATAACTGATATCAGTGTCATAGTCAAATAAAAACTCTAACCAACATCTCTAACAATCATTCAAATTTGGTTGGGTGAAGATGTATTTGAGTCTCAAATTATCAATCTTGAACTCAAATGGTTTTTCTAATAAATGATGTCTTCATACTTGCAGATCATATATAATTATTGCAAGTTCAAGGTCATGAGAGGTATAGTTCACCTCATAATACTTCAAATTCCTTGACTCATAGGCTACTACTGCACCATCATGCATAAGGACTCCTCCTAGTCCATCCCCAAACACATCTATGATCACTGAAATTTGACCATTGGGATCAAGAACTCTTAACACTGGTGTTGAAGTATGTCTTATTTTCAATTCTTGAAAAGCTACTTCACACTTATCTGAATATATAAAACTTTGATTCTTACACTATAGAGAGGTAATTGTATTAGCTATCTTAAAAATTTTGAAACAAATTTCCTCTAATAACATGCTAATATCATGAAACTCCTTACCTCATGGACGTTCTTTGGTACCAACCACTCCATAATGGCTCTTATCTTAACTATATCTGCTAAAATACCATCTGCTGAGATAATATGTCCTATATATTGCACTTTCTTTTGAAAAAATGCACACTTGGACAACTTACCATACAACTCGTGCTTTCACAAATATTATAAAACTAGATGTTGAAGATGTTATTCTTCATATTTATAATATATAAGAATGTCATCTAAAAAGACAAAAACAAAATGATCTAGATAATCTCTAAACACACTGTTCATGAGATTCATGAATGTTTTAGGTACATTTATCAATCTAAATGGTAACACTATAAACTCATAATGCCCATAATGAGTTCTAAACATCATATTTGGAATATCCTCATCTTTTATCCTTAAATGATAATATCATGTTCTAAGATTAATCTCAGAAAAGACCATTACTCCTCGCATTTGATCAAAAAGATCATTTTTATTCAACACTCTATAATCAATGCAAAGTTGAAGAATACCATCTTTCTTCTTGATGAAAAAAACTGGTGCACTCCATGCAACACACATGATCTGATCAACCCTTTGGATAACAATTCCTGGAGTTGAGCCTTCAATTCAACTAATTCGATAGTTGTCATTATATACGATATCTTAGACTGAAGTTCTGATCTTGGTACGGTATCAATAGAGAAATCAAACTCTCATTTAGGAGGCAATCCTAGCAATTCCTCTAGAAACACATTATAAAAATCCTTAAGGAAAGGGTAATTTTCAATTGATGGTTCTTTAGATTCCTCCATTTTATTTATCTTGACGATAAATGCATGACATCTTTTTCTTTGGGCCTTCCTAAGTTGTATTACAAAAATTTGTCTAAGCCTTAACTCCATTTTCTTACCCCAAATTAGTGTTTGATTTTCAAAATCGTCTAGACGCTCAACCTTCTTCAGATAATAGTCAACCTTGGCCTTATGCTTTGTAATCCATTTGACCCTTAGGATCACATCATTTGACCTTAGTGGTGCTGCATAAAGATCCACTAATGTTGTAAATTTGGGCAACCTAATCTCTAATTCAACTAAACACTTGTCCACTTTGACTTTTGAATCATTCATGTATTGCACCAACCATGTATTTGCCATTACTCTAGCTTTTCTAGATAAGTTATTTAAATTTTTAGGAGCTATAAAATATTCTATAGTTTGGTAGAAATTGGGTGTTCAAACAAAGTACCTCATAGTTATATGGGTGAAGCTTAGAATTCAACTTGCTAATTATCAATCGCTGCATATGTACATCATTGAAAACTTATTTATTGAGGAGCAGATCCCTCAACTTATCTTGGGTACACTCATGAGTAAAATGGTCACCTCCACAAATGAAGCAACCTTTAGATGCTCCCTTCCTATCGGAATGTTAGTTTCCCTTGAAACAACCTTTGAAATCATTACTTGATTTCTTATTACCTAAACCACTATTAAATATGATATTTTGACTCTTGAACTAATTCTTTGAGTCTCCACTCCTCTACTTCCAATTCTTATTTTTGAAAGTCGGCGTAGAACTTCTAAATATTTTCTTAAACTTATCTCTGACTCGAGCTAAAAATTTCAACTTTTGCTCCTATTTGACTATCTTTTTGAAAACTTGATCCATGGTAGATGGTCCATGAATGTCTACCTCCCCACCAATATGGGGTTTTAATCTCATGATTGACTTCTTAATCTTGAACCTCTCATCTACTTGATACTGAGGTACATATTTTAGAAATTTGATGAACTATTTTCAGTAGTCATTCACCAATAAGTCTCCTTGCTTTAGATTCTAAAAATCTATAAGCTTTTGGTCAAAATATACTTATGAAAGCCACCGTGATCTAAACGGTGTCACAAACTGCTCCTATGTAGTGGTGGTCGAATTAAGATTAATTATCAACTTCTTATTGGCCCATCACGTAGCTGCTTCTCCAATTAACTGGTATGCTCCCTAAATGGTTTTGGTGACCTCAGAGTAGTTTCAAATCTTGAAATACTTCTCCATCTCAATCAACCATATTTTAGTTTCGTCTCACATAATAGTTCTATTAAGCTTAGGTGGATTCACCTTTTTCATATCCCTAGCCAATTCCATAGTTACATGTGCTCTCGCATCCCGAGACACTTCCTTGTGTCTACTCTTAGAAAATTTCCTACTCAATAAGATGCTCTTTAGGCACATCCTGATATGCTTCCTCCTTAGATCCATGAATTTTATGTCCTAGGGCTATGATTTGATCCCTATTTTCATTTATGGCTATAAGAATCTGATCTAACTTTGTAGCTAGTTCAACGGTAAATTGGTTAGGATCAAAAGATTATTGTCATTAATATTCGAATGACCCTCTCCAAATACTCTTGTTTGTACCATTCTTCTTTTTTATACTAGAAGAATACGAAAATGTTAATAGACTCATTAAGTCCTAGAGTTCAAACGACAACTTTGATGCCACAATGTAACATCCTCATTGAGATTTACTAGAATAACGTAATTTAATATATATATATATATATATATATATATATATATATATATATATATATATATATATATATATACTCCACATATTCTTTCATTAAATAACAACACAAAAATATAATTAGTGATCTTAGTAAACATACTAAGTATGTTAAACATAAATTAAACATGTAACATCTAATAGTTATTGATCACTAGCATCACATGAAACAAAACATACTGTAAATAGAAAATAATTATATAAAATCCAGCCACAGATGGTACAATAATACAACCACTGTTGTCAAATGTACAATGAATAATTAATTACATTTATAACTAGCACAATGTGTCAACAATAAATATAATAGTAGATATAAGACTCCACAGAGCATGAGTCTCACAAACTCTAATATCTCTGATAATCTCAAGTGTTGTCTCTAATAAGTATTGTTGTGGAGAGAGAGCATCATCTGAGTGTTTTTCCACACAAACTACAAACCATCAATACCCCATATAATTCCCCAAATAGGGAATGGCCCTCCCTTCATGGATGGATAAATAGTGATGGTGTGGGAATCCAGAAAGACAAGCTAATACTTGTGTGCTATAAGATTTCTAATATATGATGTGTACCATAAAGAAAAAATGTTCTAACATGATATCACACAAACATGTAAATTATACATATGAAATGACAATGTCTAACTAAACATTACTTTGGCCAAAGTTTTTAAATAGTTATTTATTTATAGAATTAGTCAAATTCATACACACCACTTGATTAAATTACTTTTATCTGGCATTAATGATGCTAAGTAAGCTAGTGAAGTTTGTCTCACTATTTAGTTAGTGACAACAATGCAAGATTTGATTAATATTAATACAACTAACAGATTCATACAGATTATTTTCTACTAACAAGTATAAATCATGCTAAATATATGAATAATTATAATACATGCATTTAGTCCATCAAACATATGAATGAATCTCTTTATATTATTCAACACATAAATAATAAGCATAACAAGTATAGTTTATACCAAATGGGTACAATATATACTTAGATTGCATTATCTAACTTCTTTAAGTAAATTCAATTGTAGTACAACCAACAATATCATAGTATATTGTATATATTACTCAATTACAAACAACATTCATAATTATTTAAAAGATCGACTAATTCATAAACCAAAAGCATATTCTTTCATTTATGTAACCTATTATGCTTTTTAGAGGCTTGATGCATATAACTATGGTATCCTATCTCTCAGGGTTTTGTGACTTAATTTACTAGTCATAAGCTTATAATTACATGCACACATTCCAATGTATAAATATTAACTATATATGTATATGAGTGCATATGTTCTCATATAGATATATTTTGTGTATTTATACACTTTGCATAATATACACAACATAATATATATATTTTAATACATAATTCTTGTTTTGTCATACTAATGGTATTTTTCATTTTTCTTATAGAAACTTATATGACTCTAACAAACTATTAACTTTTCATGAAAAAGGCTTCATGATCTATATAGGGTCTCAACGTTTCCAAAAACCCTTATTTTGATTCACTTATTCTCACACAAAAGATATAATTCAATTATGATCAAATTCATTCCAAATCAAATACCCTATTCCCCCCCCCAATTTAAGTCCTTAGACTGTATATACATTATCCTGAATTATTGAAAACAAAGAGTAATAATCAAACAACCATACATACCTAAACTCTGCCTTTGTTTATCAATTGGAGGTTTTTACTCTTTTTGAGTTTCTATATGTATTTAAAAAATCAAATCAACATCTAATACAAAATCAATAGATCATGACACAGTTGTATGTGTTCGAACAATGCAATCAATTCACATATATTTGTTCACAGTCGACTTCTTGTATGTAAAAATCATAAGTTTAAAGACTCTAATTACTCTAAAGGTTTTGAAATAAAACTTGCACTTATATCTTTTTACATTAAAACTTATGTGTACATAGCCCTCATACATAAGTTCATTGTTTTGAAAGACAAATATACACATAATATATATATCTTCCCTATTTGAATGTCAAACATATAGTTCACACGTCCTCACTTTTGTGTTACGAATACATACTGTTTCCAAACTTGTATATACTCATCATTTGTAAACAAATGCACAATGCATTTATGTATATATTCGTAGTGTTTAAACTTATGACAATAGTTCAAACATATATACATAAACCCATGATTTCGTGATATATATATATATGTCCTATTCAAATTTCAAGAATACACAATCCACATATAAATATATATACCCTGTTTTCATATTTCAAGAATACACAGTCCACACACACACACATTCATGGATTCAAATAAGAAATAGCCTCAGTTCCTATATATTTCGTTTCATTATTTTAATTGTCAAAACACACAATCAACATTTATATATGCTAACCAAATTGACAATATACAAAATTCTTTGTAAACCAGTTCAAAATTTTATTTGTCTCCAACATCGTTTAAATCGAAACATACACTAGACATGTATGTTATATATATATATGTATATAAATATACAAAGTTTCAAAAACTTAAACTTTATATATATTTCAAAATCATCTGCCCAAGGTTATACTTTTAAGCTAGGGCATTTCATTGTCATTTCAAATTAAGCCCATTTAACCCTAATGACTTCATATTCATACAAATCTAGTTTGCAATCATAGGATTTAGAGGATAATGACTTAGTTTTGTGGATGGCCGAGCCATCCATAGGGCTAAGCTTGTATCCTTAATAAAATACATTCATTTTCTAAATCTTAGGAAATCAATTCTTTACATAGAATTCTTTAAGCAATTGAAAATAATATTACCAACCTTTTTAAATTGCTTCCAATTTGCAATGATATGAACCATAAAGCTCTGTCCTTCACTATGCTCTTTCTCTTCTCCTCTTCCTACCGTGCCATTCTCTTTTCCCTCTCTCTTTTTATCATAATTTTTTTCCGCCTCCTTATTCCATTAGAGCTTGCATGCAACTGTTAGCTTCTAGCTCGCAGTCCATGCATAACATGAATAATTGGTTAAACTCAAGCTAACTCACATTTAACTTCCATTGACTATACCATAAAAGCCCTAATTTTTATCTCGAACTTTCCCCAGATATAATTATCATTATGTTATTCTTTTAATTCCTGCATGGTCTACCTATGTTTCAAGCTCGTAGATCTCCACACTAAAGATCACTCTTAACATTATTAACAGTGATAACTAACACTTCTAACTTAACCAAAGTCTATGCATACACATAGCGACTATATGTAGTCCTTAGGATAGTCTTAGGAGATAATACAATTAATAACTAAATTAGTAAAAATAATTATATCATGACTAATATAAAGTCAATTATATTCTTTTATCCAAAATGGTAAATCGGACAATTATTAAACCAATCATAATAATATTATAATAACATAATCATTATGCTATTACTATGTTATATAGCCTATTTCATGTCTTTTGTTATCCATATTTATTAACGCATTTAAGTCATATAATGATATTTCTTGAATATCATACAATAATAAGCGAAAGTTTTAAAACATTACAAAGACATTATGATTAGTTTATATACAATAGTAACTAGATATTATTCCTACAGATTTAGATTCCTGTAAGGATTAACAATCATGAATTCAAATCATAACATAATCATTACAAAAATATTATTCACTAAATCTACGCATAATATCCACAATGCAATCACCCATGATTTATTCCACATATACGTATAAAACTGAACTAACACTCGCTAACATGCACAATCAATTATCTAAATATAAATAACTTCAAAAACCTACTGACACTAATAATCCACACAATGCATATAACATGTACTATCTAATGTGGAATGTGTATGGGTTTTAGCCATTCTTCTGTCGTCCCTCAACACCTCTATCTACGTTATCATGTTTGATGATTCTCTCCTTCCGTCATGCTTTGAGGGATGTAATTCTCCTGCATCAAACTCATGACAAGAAGGTAGTTAGCTCATAACATCATGATATATATCATAAAATAATGTTGTAACAACAAATTTAACATGATCTAAATGTAAAGAATCTACAATACTACTAATTCATAACAATGTATTCATGAAATTAAATAACATACAACTATCCCATAACAACATATGACTTACAACTTAGTTAAAAAGTAATTAATCAATTTAACAACCATAATAATCCACAGATAATTAAGTAATTTAGCTTAGTGAGAAATCGGTTTTGTGACACCCTTACTAGGATTTGATCTCAGGGCAATGAACTTGTAAATGTAAGTCCTCACCAAAACACCAAACCGAGGTGCTTGACAATGCACTTACAACTCATTGACTTGTTGTAGCCTCTCTCAAGTTGAGGTTTTTTTGCTTGCTTGACATATAACATGCCATTTGCCCTAGCGGGATTTGATCTCAAGTCAATGAACTTGTAAATATAAGTCCTCACCAAAACACCAAACTGAGGTGCATGGCAAGACACAACCTATTGACTTATTGTAGGTTCTCTCAAGCGAAGGTTTTAAAAGCTTCATTTACCCTTAAAATGGTTTCCCATGTTAGGGGCTACCGCTCCTATTAAAACGGGAATTGGGGTCCCATGAATTATTTCCAAAATTTTTACCGCTCAGGGAAACAAACCTCTAATAATTGCTCAGCAGTGACTACCTCGGGAGTGAATTCCCAGTTGAGCCAAACAGTGGGGGGGCACAAATTACGTTTTGCCCATTCCTAAAATTTTGTCATTTCTTCTAACATATGTCATCGTTGCATGTGTTTCCCTCCAAACAAATTCCCTCCATAAACATCACATGGTTGTACATCTACATTTTGAAAGTTTTTTTATTGTTATTTATTGACCACATGAACACTCCAACTATTCTTGTAACAGAAATATATATGTATAAATAAAACATAAAATAAAAATTAAACTCCTATAATTCCTCAACAACACTTCCTTAAAAAATATTAGCTACCGGAATGTTGGTTGCCCCAAGCATAGGACCAGGGTCTCAGTGGGATTCACGCAAATACTCTAACGATCAAGGTAAAATGAAAGAGAAATTATGGTATGAATTGTCGGCTCATATATTTAACGAGAGTAAAACCTTTAGGCGCATATTGTTCAATGGAAACTTTAAAAATAAAACATTTTATAACAATAAACCCTTGAATATAAATGCAATTTGTCATTTTCTCTCAAACTTAAAATTTTGTCTTTATAGAAAGTTTAGGTTTGAAAGACGAATTGCAAGACCTCTGCTTAGGGGAACTAAGCTTACTTCTCTGTTCATGGTGGGGTTCCGAGAGAAAAGAAGGTTAGCACCTTAAGCGAAACTCAAATGTCTTTTTTTTTTCTTGAAATACTTGGCCTGGGATTAGAAACCGGAACCTGAAGCCTCTTAGGGTTTAAAATACAACGTAACCTGGTAAGGGTTTTGAAATATCGTGCGGCCCGGCATTGCTCTTCATTTTTTTCTGTTTTTAGTTAAAATATCTTTAGGTTTTCTTTTGCTTGTTCTTAACGAATCGAGTCTAGTTTATAGAATGTACGACTTCTGTTATTTATTTTGCTTGAAATTATATCTTCAGTTAGGCTCTGAGTAAAGCAAACTGAATTGCTTAGGTTTTGAAGAAGCCAGGTAACCTTTACTAACGGAAATAACCCGCCACAGGTGTTGTAATTTTTTTCTTGGCAGTGAGATTCTTATTCTTTGTGGCGACGCGGGCTTGAACTCGCAACGTCCCTACAGGTAAGTCTAAGGGCTGACTGGCTCATTTGTCTATTCACCTTTGTGATTTAATTTTTTGAACTTAGCTTAGGTGGGGGTCCTATTCTGGAGGCTACTGCCCCTATAAATTTGGTAAATGGATTCCATGGAAATGGAAATATATTATTGGCGCAAGCAGTGGGGGGCACAAGAAAAACCTCCATCCATTTAAAATTTCTTCTGCTTTCTTCTTCCACTGGGTATATTTGCATGTGATTCCCTCCAAATTTTTTCCTCCAATATTTTGTTAGGAGTATTTAACATAGTAAAATAATTGCTGCTTAAAAGAAAATATTCCTATGGCTTTCCAGTATAGGTAAGCAGTGGGGGCCACAAAAAATTTCTAGCCGTGTTAAAGTTCTGCTTACTTCTACCACATGGCATACTTGCATGTGATTCACTCCAAAATTTTGCCTCCAATATTTTGTTTGGAGTATTTAACATGGTAAAAACATTCATGGGATCATTTTCCTGGAACCTAAATTTTCTCAGCAATTCTTATAATTTCTCAGCAGTACCCCTTTAAAAAAATTAGCTAGCACCCTGCATGGAACCCCTACCTTAGTAATTGTATGTTATGTTTGTTTGAGTTGAGTTTCTCGAGTGGTTGTTTCGTCACAAAACCCTGCATGAGGTTGGAGCCTATCATCCTTATCCTTTTTGTATGACATTGTTTTTTTTCTTGGCTTTTGTTTTTTCAAGACTTGGTAAATTCCCAGTGCGGAGTTGACCATTGGCTTAGATACCATTACTGCGGGGGAAATTTTCAGTCAAAGTCAGCTAGGACTTGTATGTAGCCTCGTTCATTGGGTAACACCACACCCAGTGAGTTGGATGTGGTATTATACCCAATGACAACACCTTATCAAGGTGCGAGTAACATGCTATCTTTTCTCAAGTGTTCGTTGTCTGTTTAGGAAGAGTGACAGTTTGTGGAGGGATAGTTTCTTTTGGTGGAAGCAAAGTATTGCTATGCTACACATAATAAGTAAATGTCAGGGATATTTAGACAACTTTGATGCCTTAAATTATGTCTTATTTCTTAAGCTTTCAAATGGGGTCTTCTATTTTAAAATGCTGACTAGAGCTCTGCAAGATTATGTGGCTGTGGGAGCTTGATTTGGTCAGCCGATAAAGTACACCCTGTTCTTGAAAATGGGAAATATTAAAGGGTGGTGGTATTTTTTGCCAGTATGGAATAGCATATTTGTGGAGGTATCAAGGTGCAAGTAGCTAACAAGTTACCCATGCTCTAAATGCACCAGATATATTTATACTTTGTAGCATATTTGTGGAGGTATCCATGTTGTAGTAACTAACAAGGTACCCATGCTCTAAATGCACCAGATATATTTAAATGTTGTGTTGGCTGTGGTATTCTTAACAATTTCAACACTTCATCACAGCACCATGTGATTTGGACATGTGGCTCTGATTCGGAAATCCCCTTATTTTACCACTTGAGCTAATCCCATTCGATTTTAATTGGCTTTTGTTTCAGCATTAATATTCCCAGCAGTAATTCCTTTCCCAAAGATGAAGGTGTGTGCTTGCTGCTTGTAACTGAGTGTTCCAGGGTGTGTGAGATAGTCTTTGGTTTTGATATTCTCAAATTTTGGCTATTTTAAGAGTTAGGTTCTTAGTTTCCTCATGGCTTTTGGAGTTTCTCATGACTTAATGCTTGTAGCATAGCTGTTTTTTCAGCTGTTTTTTCTCTTCTGATTTTTAGTATTTGGTGAGGGATCTGCATAACCCCTTAGCATCTATCAAAAAACAAAACAAAAAAATTCCCATCAGTAATATGTTGCATTTGTCTAACACAATCTAGAACTAATTTATAATCTATTTATTGATTATTGTCTGGGCTCCTGTTTTTGCAGCAAGATGCATGGCACTAATTCAAACTGCATTGTTTTTGGTTACTTAATTGTGTCTAGAAAATATTTTCTCAAGTTTTCATTGTCTGTTTATGAAGAGTGACTGTATGTGGAGGGATGGTTGCTTTTGGTGGAACTAAAGTATTGTTATGTTAAACAGAATAAGTAAATGTTGGGATATGTAGACAACTTTGATGCTTTAAACTGTGGGTTGTTTCTTAAGCTTTCAAATGTGTTCTTTACTTGGAGAGCTCTGCAAGATTATGTGGCTGTGGGAGCCTGTTTTGGTCAGCCTATAAAGTACACTCTATTCTCCAATAGGGAGAATTTTAAATGGTGGTTGTATTTATTACTAGTATAGGTTTACTGGAGAATCTTTCCTTTTTAAAAAATAACAGTAATATGTATTATGGGCTAATATTCGAGGAAAATAATACAATTTCCTTTATATACCTTTTATGACAAAAAACTTGGTAAGCCTTTGAATTTGCAAATCTAACTTTTGAAAATTTTGTGAAGATTAACCAACACAGAGACATTAAAAATGCTGTTTTCCCCAATGAAGGATGTTGAAATTTTGGATTCCTCTCAGAGGCTTTGTAATGTTGCTATACAATATTTATTAGCATATTTGTGGAGGTATCAAGGTGTGTGTAACTAACATGCCACCTGCGCTCTAAATGTATAAGATAATTTTGTGGGGAAATTCATATCCTATACAATAAAAAAAGGTAGATGCCATGAAGACACCCAAAAGCGCTTGAGGCTCAAGGGCATTTAAAACAGAAGCTAGTTATAGGCATGTCTGTCATGTACTGATAACCTAGAGGCTAAAAGTTTTACACTGATGTCTATCAGTCCTAGCAAACAATTATATTAAGAAGTAATGTGTCTGAAGAAGCTTCTAGTTGTCACAGGCTTAGCTTCTTGCTTTGATGGCTAACAACCATAATGCAGCACATATTACTGGATGCACCGGATATATTTAAATTTTTTGTTCGCTGGGCCAAAACTAAATGCCAAGATGTAACACCTATTCCTTTTTTGCTCACGATGGTTACTAAAAAGGGCCAAGAAGACATTCCTTAATTCTGGGAATGTTCAATACTGAATGTATGACATGTTTCTCCTGCATGGGGAATCAAGCATACTAATCATCACTTTGAAACAGACGTGAAGGATAACTTAAATACCTTGATGAACAATAAACCACTGTTGAACCTTGTGAAATTTTAGAGTAATTTTTCTTTTGCTTGATCTTGTTATCCTATACAGCTCACAAAGATCTACTCTAGTTGGATTTGATGGAACCTTAAGACAAAATTCACTGAAACAACATAAGTAAATAAACAATAGAAGCATCAATTATGCTAACAGATTAAAAGGAATTTGAATTACTTGCAAACATGATATTTTTCTGTCTTTTTCATCATGACAGCCTAATTATTGGAGGAGAGCAAACATTTGAATGCTGTATTGGGCTACAGTCTCATAGCTCTTAATTAGTGAGCCAAATTTCAGTTGAGAGCAAATGGTTTGGTTTTATATTTCAACTGTGTCTAGCTTCTTTTCTTTCATCTATCATTCTATGTGAATGCTTCTCAGTAAGTGGAACCACATTTCACATTCCCTTGTTACCAGAGTAATTATAGTATGTTACACCTTTTCTAGTGCTGAGTAGTTAGATCCTATTAGAGGATTTATACTTCCCCCTTAATTACATGATTTAATTTTTGGTATTCGGTTCTATCTGGGAGACCTTGTTAGATGTTATCTATGGTGCAGTCAATATTAACTATCTTTAGTGCTAAGAAATTCATTTCCATATATTTGTAATTTGTGATTTAGGAAGATTTCAATCAATTATGACTAATTGTTTGTGTATATGTCATGTGGATGGTCGCTGACACTTATGCTGTGAAAAATGATGCTTATATTGGACTGCAGTTAGACTATTACTATGGCTGAGACACCAGAGGATGAAAGAGATGATGAATTTTTTAAGGAAGTTTACGGAAAAGAATACACAGGACCACCCAAATTGAACACTGAAAAGTCGCTTGAAAATAACAAATTGAATAAAAGGCCACACTCAAGTACCACTGCAGGTGGTGAATCTGATGATGAACAACAAGAACGCGATCCAAATGCTGTACCAACAGACTTCACAAGTCGAGAAGCCAAGGTTTGGGAAGCTAAATCAAAGGCAATAGAACGAAATTGGAAGCGAAAAAAAGAAGAAGAGTCGATTTGTAAGCTTTGTGGGGAATCTGGCCACTTTACTCAGGTATATATATTCTCTTTGAACAGTCCCCAATATTGAATAATGAATTTCTGGTTGTTGGCATCATGTCTATGGGGTTTTTCATTCGAGTATTTGGGATTCAAGAGTGTTTGTGACTAATACGTAATAAAGGAAAGAGAAAAAATGTTGTCAATTGGATGTTTTTAGGTGGTAATTATATTATTTTTAGGTGGTTATGAGGTCTTATCACATTGGATTATCTTGAATTTTTTATAGATCATATTTTATACATTTTTGGGTAAACTTAAAGTTAAAAACTCTTTTGTATCATCAATTTGCATGCTACATAACCCATCGTTCTTTATGCATATCTTGGAGGACCAGGATTGGTGTGAATAAATAGGAACAATAGCAAAGCTAAGTTGGGGGCCTATTTATAATGTCCTCATATCAGGTGTAAACATGTGTATATAGGGGAAGAAACTGATAAAAAGTATTCAATGCCTAGTTACAATTTTCTCACCTCACATGCAAACATGTTTTTATAATGGGAAGGATTAATGTAGGGTATAGACAATTGAGGAAATTATGATGAACAGTGGGGCTGGAAGTATGACAAAGCTATGCTGATTGCACGTCTCATTTAGCCTTTCCATTATAAAATAAGATTGCTACCATCACAACCAGGAAGAGTGTCCTTGTCTTGCATATGTTTGAGAAAATGCTGGTAGGTGGGGGATTGAGCTAGGTCCTTTCTATCTCTTTCCTGTTAGTTTGTTGTTGCTTCTTTTAACATGCTTCAAGTTAAGTGATGTAAATACTCACACATCTCCAATCCTCTTTAGACAAGGTCAGGAAGTTTGTAGCTTTCATTTTTCCATTACCTTTTTTGGAACTAGTGGCTAGAAGGGAATCTTCTATGACATTGTTTTCTATCCTTGAACATAGAAAATATTTGTGACAAGCTATTAGGGCTTGTTCGTTGATTTACCTGGACCAATACTATGAATTGGAAGTACATTTCAAAATATAAATAATATTATTGTTTCTCCCAAGGCTGAGTATTGCCTTGCCTCATTGTTCGTGGGGTTTCCCAGACTAATACCATGAATTGGAATTACCTGCTCTATTTGAGTACTTCTCCATCTTTAGGTTTTCTCAGATTCTGTTTGAGGCTTCATCAATGCTAGATTAGAATGTATTATCTGTGACTAGGGATAAAGAGCTGGCTTACGGATTATTTTGGACTGACTCACTTAGGTCTGTCTGTGCCTTCCTCATTGTTCCCAGGGTTTCCCAGATTAATACCACGAATTGGAATTATATGCTCTATTTGAGTTCTTCTCCATCTCCTGGTTTTCTCAGATTCTGTTTGAGGCTTCATCAACGCTAGATTAGAATGTATTATCTGTGACCAGGGATAAAGAGCTGGCATAGGGATTATTGTGGAATGACTCACTCAGGTCCGTCTGTTAATGGAACCATGAATTTTGATGGTACAAGTTGTAGTCTGGCTATCATGTTTTCCCATCTACCTCATCTTCATCTGCAGAACTATATGGCTAGAAAAATGGTCTTTTGCTACTTTTGGGGTTTTGTTTGAAAATGATTGTAAAATATGTAAATATGTCACAATGTTGTAAACATTAGAGATGGCCATTACAGTGTGATGACAGCTGATTATATCTTCTATTGCAGGTTTTTTTCCTGAAATCTGGGAACCCCAAGTACACTTGCTGTTGCTTGTGAGCAATTGTAAATAAATTGCTTTATAAATGAATTTTGCAAAAGTCATTGTAGAAAATTATTTTAGAAATTATATTAATGCCCTCATTATCAAAAGTAGGTCAATGGGACTGAAGGATACAACCATTAGAAACAGAAAGTGTTTGGTAGAAATTTGCATGTATAGGTTTTTTAGTAAAACCAGTATACTGAATGATAGAAAAATTCCCTTGAAATTGGCTCTGCTGGATAACTCTTATTTTACAATGCAGGGATGCCCAACCACGCTTGGAGCCAATCGAACAAGGGAGTTCGTTGAAAAAATTCCTGTGAAAGACAAGCGTCTTAAGCCTCGCATTATTGGATCAGGTGGATCAGTTATTCAGAAGATAGAAAAAGACACGGGATGTAAGATCAGGATTGAAGATGATCACACTGCTGGGAATGGATCATTTGTTGTTCGCATTTCTGGACCTGATAGGTTGTGCCTTATTAAAGGAACAGATGCTGTGAAGAAGCTAGTTAATGAAGCAGAAGATGGTGGAAAAAGTCCAGGCTCATTGCAGTCTCGGGGTTTACATAGAGGGTTTAATGATGAAAATCCATCTAGTGCAGCTCAAAGACCGCATGTTTCTTCTCAAAGGCATCGTTCTAGATCTGGAAGTCCGTCTCGCTTGGGATCTCGGCATCGAAATTTGAAGGAAGAAAAGCTCACCTCCGATAGCCGTTTTTCTCAGCTTGAAAGTGGGCGGAAATTTGAGGGAAGCCCTTCTCACGGAAAGAACAGCCCCAATTTTGTAGCTCCATATTCAAATAAATCTGGTAAGACAAGGTTATAAGTTTCCATGTTCATTTTTTGCAACTATGATAAGCTTTGCAAAAGAAAAAACTACAGGGTAAGAAATTTTTGTTTTGAGATGGATTCTAAATTCTTCTATTTCTTGGAAATGAAGGTGTTGGTCAAAGCTATGTTTATGACCATTAGATCTTTAAATTACACTACAGTAATGTCTCATTTTTTTGCATTACATCAAAAAGGTTTAGTTGTTATGATTTATATGAAAACATGTTAATGAATGTCAGTATAAAAGGGTGTTGTGTATGAATCAGAATTATGTTATTTTGCCATTCCAACTATTGAAGCATTTAAGAAGCCACCAATAAGGCACAGTTGTAGATGTACTGTTTCCAAATGGGCACATTTTTTGTTAGTGACTGAATGCTTTCGACTTTGGTTTCTGCCAACTTGAATGACTTGCACTGATTATATCTGATTTAACTGATAACTTAATATCAACTATCCTCTCCTTGTGATGGTGGAAATGGTCAGGGATTTAAAATGTGTTTATATTGTTCTTTTTCACAGATAGAGGCTCTTATCAGCATTACGGGCAAGCAGTGGAGAGAAGTGTGCATGAAGGGGAAAAGTGGCTTGCTGATCTACGAGGTAAAGAACCGGAAGCTGGGTTTAGGAGTGAGCGCTGCACTTTTCCAAAGACCTTGGAGGAGCTTGAGCAGGACTTTCAAAAAGAAGCACTTGATATATTTGGTGCAAAGAGTGCTGAAGAAGATGATGAAAAAATCAAGCATCGTGAGGTGCATTTCAATTTCTAACATCTTTTATTTATGTTATGAACGTTTGGTTCTTATGTAACTGGAAATTCTTTTGGACTCTTCATTTAATGTTAATGTTGTTATTTTAGTTTTTTTCATATCAAAGAAGATAAACATTATGGGCTTCCATTGTGTGATTTGTTTGAACAATATTTTGCATAAATATACTCTTTGAAAATAAATATCAATAATAAATAATTTGTCTATTCCAGATAATGTATTCTGGGGTTTTTAAATTTTTTTGTTTGTCTGTGCAGCGGCTGAGGATAATACGCGAGGCATTCCAGAAAAATCTGGTTTCACTTCAGGCAAGGCAAATGAGACAATGGGAAGAGTTTATGTACAGAGAAGCTCATGCACCTCAGAGGCACTATCAACAGCAGCTGGATCGCAGCCAACAAGCTTATAATAGGGTTGGGAATGCTGTGCATGGTGGCGTTGGTGGCCATGGTCCTTATGGTGGAAATCGCCCTATGGAACAGCAGAGTGGAAAATACCCAGCTTCATATGATATCTACCAAGGTCCTAGGCCAGATTTTTATGGAGGAAAGGCACCATATGATGCAGATCTTTATGATAATCCTCAAGCATTCCGCAATTATAGATGAAGGTAAGTTCAAGTCATCATCAAAATGTAAATTGCCTCTCTTACGAGATGGTCACTGAGAAACAAAATCAGTGCTTCAGGTGTGCCTGCTTTAGATTAAGTGAAGAATGTGATAGATGATTCTCTGGATTGTTGGTGGCTTAGAAGGCATTGCTTTGCAAACATTTTGCATAGAAATTGATAATTGGGGAACAAGTTCTATCCATCGTCTTACATGCTGTGTGGTTAGGGACAGTTTGGTTATTCATTTGGTCTGGATCCTTTTTTGAGTGACTGCTACTGTTGAAATTATTGGGAAAGGCGCCCTTAGCCTTTAATTTACAACATAGCCGTTCAGCAAATTGTATTTTCACGGACATTTAGGGAAATCATTTGATCGGCCTCTTATCTGTTTGTTCAGTTCATCCATAGAAATTTCACCTTCTCTGTGTTGGCATGCTACTTGGTGTTGGTTGTGGCATATATGTAATGTGACAAGTTTGTTATGCCATACCCTCATTTATTAGGGTCGTAATTTTTTCCTGGGCTCAAACAGGTGTGTCAAAGTTTTTGTCTTTCATGTTGTAAGTGGCCTTTCATATTGAAAGTTTCCAAGTCAATGTTGGAGATGGTTCATGCTTTGTATCGTACACTGCATTCTTGGAGGATGATAAATGCTGTCTCCATCAAAATAACCATTACAGATTTGATTCATTTTAGTGATTTTCTCGTTCTTGTTGATCGTAGATCTTGTAGACATAGATCTTTTTTGAATTCATCTTCATAGTTCAGCCAGGAATTTTGGTATGGTATATTTCAACTTATACTTTATTTCCATGCCTCAAAATTGTCCCATGGAACTTGAATGCATGTTTTGAAACTGTCTTTGTCAAGCGGGCATTAGAGGAGAGTTGACTTTTCCTATAGGGTTCTATTCTAGGGACGTAAAGAAAAATAAAGATTAAGAATCTATCGTTGATGCATTATATGATGGTTTTGTAAAAGATAATGCTCTAATATTTATAGTTCACCGTGCCTGCAGTGTTTTCAGAGGCACTTTACTTTAGGAATAAGATTAATTGCTGTTGTGTAAATGTTAATGTTCCTATATTTGTAGTTCACCTTGTCAGCAGCACTTCAACAAGAGGAATTTTTGTATAGTAAAAATATTAATTGCAGTTTCTTGCTCTTTGATTGTTTACCTTTTATAGTTTCTATATGATTAGATTTGATAGACACTATACTATTGCAGGGAAAACTGACCCTTGCCTAACTGCTATTTAAGTATAAACATGCCTGCAACATCTGGGTGTAATTGCCATCACTTAGCAAAACAAATGAGGCTTTTTGAAGACTTACGGGGATATCTGTTAGACTGCATACTGATTTCTGAATCAGTGAATTCCATACATAATCTTTTTTAAATAGTTTCATGGATGTGCAACTCTTGAGAAGGTTTTGGATTGTAGCTGATAGTGAAGACTTCTAGAAAGTGTTGCTCAGGTTTATTTCATTTTGAGAATCATCTGATATAACTTCAAATTGTTCTGAGATCAGAAAACATCACCCATCACTTTGTCAATAATTTTTGGATCTAGTGTAAACAAAATGTGCACATGTGTGTCATCTTTAACGAAGTGCCTCTATCCCAGCTATTAAGAGGATATGAAGTAGGAACTGATCTACTCTTCAAATGTAGCTTGCACAGCATGCTCTTAAAGAATAAGTGCTTTTTGTGAGCCATTACGGAAAATATAATGTATCTAGCTAGTTAAGATGTTTGATCTGTCGCCTTTAGTTAACAAGGACCACATCATTGATCTGATCCTAAAATCCATCATAGGGACAAGCTTAGTTATGCGTGCAAATATTATTGCTCCTTTGGAACTACAGCATCCCTTTCTTTTATACAAGGTATTACTCATGGCCTATCATTGTCCAATTTTTAAAATATTTAGCATGATTAAATTTTAACATCCTATAAGGAAAGAAGGATTGGGAATACAAAAACAAAGAGGATGTCAGAACAGATTCACTTTGAAGTGGCTGTGTGTTTGTCAAACTTGAACCTGTTTGGATATTGCTTCCCCACTTGGACAACTGAAGCTTAACCTCAATATGGACCAAGTTGTGTATTTCCTGAGCTTTAGTACAAATGCTGAAATTCTCTTAAGGTTTGTTGCATCCCTTTTTAATGCATTTGGGTTTTTAATCTGCTCTATTTCCAGGATGTACCCTTCGTAATTTCACAAGCTTTGCATTTTAAAAGATAGCTTCTTAATTGTTTGCTTAGATCATTATTCAAGGTGGTCTCCTCCATGTCCATGACTTGGATGTCTAGTTTATGTTTATTGGTCGTGATTGGATTTTCAATCAACTTTATTTCAAGCATGTTTTCATGACTTTGACAAGCGTTGGATCTTAAAAGATAACTTCTTAATTGTTTGCATTTATCAATATGCAACGGGGTCCTGATGTCCATCACTCAGATGCCTAGTTTATGTTGGAGGCGTGAGGAAAAAATGAAGAGTTTTATAACTGTGTTTCCTAGTCTCCATATCAACCAATGACTGTGTAGACTCTTGCAAGATTCTGGTAGAAGACATGTTTACCTTGTTAAAATGAATTTGAAAGTTTAACTTGCAACAACAGTTCAATTAAATATGCCCTTCTCAAGGTTTTGCAGTGAACCTTGAGATGTACAAGTGTTTTTCAACTTTTACAAGCGTTTTTGCACCTTGCCTGCCAGAAAGGTGAAAATTGATTCCATACAAAAACTTGGTATATGCTGTACTAATTACCTTGAGCCCTTTTGAAAAGGTCACATGTATCATGGTTTGTGACAAAGGACTATGCTCCAGAAGAGACAAAAATTCAAACCTCAATGTGATTTTAAATTTTGATAAGTTGTGGTAAACAAAACCTGAAATTTTATTGTGAGCCTCTACAACATAATGTTAGATCTTCAGCAGTCAATGTTCACTCCAAAAGACATGAAGACAATTCGACGGCTTTTGTCTAGCTAGACAATGCCTAAACACGAAGAAAATTCAGAATTCTATCGTAGGAGTATTTCACTTGACCTTTGTATGCTGATCTTCAGTCTCAGCATTGGGTACATTTTGGTTTTTCTAGATGGCGAGAGAGAGAGACGAGTGGGTCTGGTTGTTGGTTCAGTTGGTGGTGAATTATATGTGCAAATATTTAAATGCCAACTGTGTAGACTCTTGCAAGATTCTGGTAGAAGACATGTTTACCTTGTGAAAATGAATTTGAAAGTTTAACATGCAACAATAGTTCAATCAAATATGCCCTTCTCAAGGTTTTGCTGTGAACCTTGAGATGTACAAGTGTTTTTCAACTTTTACAAGCGTTTTTCCACCTTGCCTGCCAGAAAGGTGAAAATTGATTCCATACAAAAACTTGGTATATGCTGTACTAATTACCTTGAGCCCTTTTGAAAAGGTCACATGTATCATGGTTTGTGACAAAGGACTATGCTCCAGAAGAGACAAAAATTCAAACCTCAATGTGATTTTAAATTTTGATAAGTTGTGGTAAACAAAACCTGAAATTTTATTGTGAGCCTCTACAACATAATGTTAGATCTTCAGCAGTCAATGTTCACTCCAAAAGACATGAAGACAATTCTGACGGCTTTTGTCTAGCTAGACAATGCCTAAACATGAAGAAAATTCAGAATTCTATGGTAGGAGTATTTCACTTGACCTTTGTATGCTGATCTTCAGTCTTAGCATTGGGTACATTTTGGTTTTTCTAGATGGCGAGAGAGAGAGACGAGTGGGTCTGGTTGTTGTGGTTCAGTTGGTGGTGAATTATATGTGCAAATATTTAAATGCCAATTGCATCAGATGATGAGGATGCTATTAAATACCAGAAGCTAGTGCATACTTGAGAACATCATTAATTGGATTGTGAAATTGCTTTTGGATTCCCTTTATAAATTGTATTTTTAAAGGCATTGATGACAATCATGAGATATACATGGTTGAGACATCATTTGGTTTGGGTCTTTGGGCTATCAAATTATACTGGTTGTCAGATCTCTATTGTTACCTCTGGTTTGGTCATGATGACAAGGGCAGGCCACTGGAAACAATATACAGGTATGTACCCAACAAATATGGCAGATGCCTTCAAATTGTCATTAAAAGTTAAAAAGTATTATGAATAGGATCAATACATCTAAATACTTCAAACCGCATAAAATTAACACTTTAGTACTTCCCTTATCATGGGATTCTTCTTGCTATTACATTTTATAAGTAATTAATACTGCCTGTTGCAAAGTGAGGGATTGTGACGGAATTTGACTTTTTGTGGAGGCCATTTATAAAAAATGCAAGAAGACTAGCCTTCTCCATTTTCAAAACATTTATAAGATCTTTTTTGCATGTTAGGAAAAGTGCGCTATTTCTGTGTAGTGTGCTCTAGTTAAGAATGTTTGTTACCCACAAAAGGCATCATTACTCTTTTTAGAGGATGCAGATATTTTATTCTACCATAATATCATGTATGAATATTGCATATGTTTAGGATGTTGGGATATGGGCATTATTGGTATTTGAGTCACATCCTACAAATCTGTTTTTTTTTTTTTACATCTTTGCATTATTATTGTTGTTTATGCTATTATATTCATTTTTTATATGGATTGTGTGGAGAAAATGCTGACCCTGCAAGTTGTCTGAATGAACAGTGCATACAAACAAGATTTGATATTCATAAAGTAAGATTTGATATTCATAAAGTAAAAGACATGTTTCTTCAGTAATAAAAAATCTGGATGATCAAAAGAGCCACTTATTCATCACTTCCTAGCAAACCCATAAGAAATTCATTGAAGACATTTCCCTCTGCCTGGTTCATCCTAATCTCTTCCCTGAAATCTATCAAACAGAAGAGCAACCAAAAATCTGGATGATCAAAAGTGCCACTTATTCATCACTTCCTAGCAAACCTATAAGAAATTCATTGAAGACATTTCCCTCTGCCTAGTTCATGCTAATCTCTTCCCTGAAATCTATCAAACAGAAGAGCAACCAAAAATCTAGATGATCAAAAGTGCCACTTATTCATCACTTCCGAGCAAACCCATAAGAAATTCATTGAAGACATTTCCCTCTGCCTAGTTCATCCTAATCTCTTCCCTGAAATCTATCAAACAGAAGAGCAACCAAAAATCTAGATGATCAAAAGTGCCACTTATTCATCACTTCCGAGCAAACCCATAAGAAATTCATTGAAGACATTTCCCTCTGCCTAGTTCATCCTAATCTCTTCCCTGAAATCTATCAAACAGAAGAGCAACCGAGGTCATTGAAGCCTCTGATTTTTTGAATTCAATTTCTAATTCCTTCTGCTTCACTTGTAAGGTCTTACACGCCCTCTCAAGATTCATTTTTTCATTTTCCAGCTTTAACCTCTCCAGTTCCCTGTCCTTGCTATAGAATTTCTGCCCACTTAAACCGCTGCTTCTCCAATTCAAAATCCTGAGCGTGCAAACCTAATTATTGTTCCCGCAGTTGCAAGGTGCGACTTCTCATCCATTCCCTTTACTCCCATGGTGTTTTGGCAGTATCTTGAAACATGCCCATCATCTCCGCATTCATATTGTCTGATGCACTGGGCTTTACACAATCAGTAAAGATGGGGTGTGTCCAATAACTGACCTCCTCAGAGCTTTTCCTCATCCTCCTCTTTCCAAAGACCTCTATTCCCTCGACTTCTGCATCTCCCCCATTTTCATTACCATTTCTGCATTGTCCTTATCAATATCATCTTCATTTTCATAATCATCTTAAGAATGTTTTTTACCCACAAAAGGCATCATAACTCTCTTTAGAGGATGCCCGTATCTTGTTCTACCATAATATCATGTGTGGATATTGCTTATTGTTTAGGATGTTGGGATATGGGCATTATTGGTATTTGAGGCACATCCTACAAATCTGTTTTTTTACAGCTCTGCATTATTATTGTTGTTTATGCTATTAATTTCTTTTTTTATATGGATTAGGTGGAAAAAATGATCATTCTACTAGTTGTCTGAATGAACAGTGCATACAAACATGATTTGATATTCATTGAGTAAAAGCCACGTTGCTTCAATAATCCACTTTGTTCAAACATGAGCTTGTGATGTGGTGCTGGTAAACATTTTGTTTTGATGTATCTATGACCCAAATGCTCAAATGAATTTTATTTGAGTTCGTAGTTTGTTGGATTCTTTAAAATAGGTTGCTCCTACATATTTGAGGGTTTGATGGCGTCGTTACACATTTGATCATTTGACACTAAAATATGTTGTTGTGCTCTGTGCAACAATTTGTTTTCACATATCGATGATCAATATGTTCAAAGGATTTTATTTTCATTGTGTTGGCAACACTTTTGACCATTTGACACTAAAAGGGTCAAGCTCAGGAGATCTGAAACTGTCCTGCTCCCATGGTTTGTGGACCCTATTACCATTAGGCCCACACTAGTGGAGGAATTGACTCTAAATATTACATACCAAGTCATAAAATTGACGAGAGTTTTTTAGAACATACAAGTGGATGCCACATATGCAGATTTTTTTTCTCCCAGCAAAGTTACCAGGAAATGGAAACATAAACAGATATGAAAATATAAATATATTTAAAAAAATAAAATTCTTTAAACAATATATTATTTTTTTTAAATTTTCGAAGTTATTAAAAAAGGTGCCTGGAACCCCTAGAAACGTGCTGGGAATGTCCAGAAACCAGCTGGATATTTCTGGCAGGTACCCAGAGATTTATGGCATTTCAATTCCCCACTTTGCTTCAAAAGCGTTTCTAGGGGGGAATGCTTTGTGCAGGGGGGGCATTTCCTGCATAGTCTTCGAGTTTTTAAAATTTTACTGGCCAAACTGTGTCTCTCGCATGATTTTCTTTTAATTTAATAAAATTTGGGTTGATGTTAGAGGAAGGTGTAACTTTTGCATGACTGGTGTTAATTTTAGATTTATAGTGCCTTATCATTGTATTTTTAATTAGTGTATATGTGACTTGAATTAGACGAGTCGAGAAATCCAGGCTTTTTGTCATTAGCAAACACTATATTGTTTCCTAGTATCTTGTGTCTATCCACATGATCTCTATTTTGTGCAGGTATATTAGCTGGTATTTTGAAGTTAATGAAATTAGTTGGACTTCGCTTTCAAGTTGGGTGGAGATACGAAGTGCTGAGTTTATAGATTGTAAGACTACTACTTGGCATCATTACAGATTCCATTTCAGTGGAAAGCCTTTGAGAGTTTTGATTTATGTTAAGATAATCTAATTACATTTTTTCTTGGTTTTTATCTGAACATGTACTGTATGAATTTATGCTCTATTTTTTTGAATAGCTTGTAATTTTCTCATTGCTTAAATATGTGTGACTGGAATCTGTTGCTAACATTGTGTCCTGATATGTTCTCCGTGTACGATCTGCCAATCTGCCAAATGACTTAGGAGGACAAGCCACTCTTATTAATGTCTCATTATCTTTATTTCATTTTTATTTTTTTTAAGTCTCCATGGTTTTATTTTCATTTTTTATTTGCTTGTCGTTAGACCTTGATTGTAATTCTGGCTTTTAGAAATTAGTTGTTTATGTAAAACTATATATATTTTTACTTACTGTACATTTAATAAATCATTCTCTATTTCTCTCTCTGCATTTAGTAAATCACTGTCTTTTTGAATATAGATCCCTGGTTTGAGAAAAGATAAATTGTATTTGCAGACTAGCTTTGCATATTTCTCTATATTTTTTTAATATGAATGTGCTTGGCTATTTAAGTTTTCCGACTATTTTCAAGTTGAGCCTGTATGTTTGAATCTGTGCATCTTTGGAGATGGTCTTTTACGGGCTGATCAAGATTAACTAAGTACATTTAGTGGGAGGATAACTTCTGGGCATTTGGCTGTTTGAGGATGGTGCATTGATGCTTGAATTTATCAGAAGAGGAAATCTCTTAATATAATAAAGAGGATTAAAATACTTTGTTGAGACACTCAGGGTCAAAGTGAAAAAGGCTATGCTTTTTTTGTGCGATACATAAAAATGGGTTGTAGTTGTATTGAATTCATAATACGCAGCAGAAATTGATCAAGACAAACCAGATAACTGCGTGCAAAGACAGAAAGAAACTCAACGTTTCGGGCAACAGGCTGTGCCCATCTATCATCAGGAGCAAGTTGATAACATGCTCAAGAGAAGACAAAAAACCCCGTATAAATACCAAAAATCATGCTGAGTCAGCCAGGTTTATTTAAGGCGGATAAAAATTATTTTTTAAAAGGCTAATGACAGGTGTTCATGATTTGCTAAGCCTCCAGCCTTCATCACAATTTAAGTTGTTTGGATTCTTTTCTATCTCAATAGATTTGCAAATTCTTCTTCTAACAAAATAATCTTCCTTAACAATAACCTTAATTTCATCGAGGCAAATGTGGTGTCCAGTATTGTGAGAATGTTCAGCTAAGGCGGATTTTTGGAAGCGATTATGAGAAAGATCAGCAGAATGTTCCTTTTAACGAGTATGAATAGAATGGCCAGTTTCACCAATATAAACCTTCCCACAACTACATGGAATAGAGTAAATTCTTTTCTGACACATAGGCTTGGATTGATCTTTAGTCCTATTAAGCAAATTCCCGATTGAATTTTGAGGAGAGAATGAGACCTTAATATTTCTTTTTTTGAGGATTTTTGCCACCTTGTCAGTTATACGTTTGATATAGGGCAAATTAATTTTCCCACAAATCTCTTCATCATCATCATGTCTAAAGCGAGGGCCTCTTTGTACTCTCTAGATCATCCGTCTAACTTGGTCTTTATTATAGCCATTTTTTGAAAAAACCTTGGAAATGTGTTCCAGGTCTTGATTAAGATATTTGGAATCAGAGCTTCTCGTAGCTCATTTTACCAAAGTATTGATCATTTGAAGTCACATTCACCCTTGTAAAAGAGTGAGATCAATTTATCAGAAGAGAGTCTCTAAATATAATGAGGACAAAAATTCTTTGTTGAGACACTAAGGGTCAAAGTGAAAAAGGTTATGTTTTTTTTGTGCGATACATAAAAATGGGTTGTGGTTGTATTGATCATTTGTAAGTCATATTCACCCTCGTAAAAGTGTGAGCTCAAACGTGTAGAAGACTAATTTATTTGGATTCATAGTTCTCATGCTCTGAGAGAGGGTTTCCCTCGTAGGAGCAAGTTTTGGCAGCGAGAGTGGTTGGCATTATTGCCCTATTCACTTGGTAGTGAATTGATAGGTGCCTGAAAATGACGCGTTTTCCCTTATTGGAGAAGTGTTTGGCTGTGGGGTAGTTGCAGTAATATCTCATTTAGTTGGTAATTAATTGCCCAAAAAGATACAGATATTTATAGATGGGTTTTGAGTATGATCAAGGTGTTAGGGAGGTTTTGTTCTTTATGCAGTAGCCCTTGGTGCAACTGGATTTTATCTGTAATTACCAATTTCCAATCGTTTAGGGATGTAATTGCAGTTCCTATATAGTTATAGCTAGGGCCCTTGAAGCAGTAAATAGGTTGAGTTGCTTTATTTTTTTTGTGCTCCCAGCCAATTGGATGCAGTATTTACTCAATACAAACAAACGGTGCCCAATTTCAATGTTTTGTCATGTCTTTTGGGATTTGAAGAATGGGCTTTATTATGAAAGCTTGGATGCTTTCATCACTCCCATTGATCCTGTGTTATTGTTTCAGATTTTGAGTACATTACATTGTCATAATTTAAATTGAAAGTTTCGGTTTTTCTGTGTGCTAACCTTCTTACATGCTTTGGTTTTCTGCTAACTCAAAACATGCTTTGTTTTGAATGTTTTGTTACCGATTTTCTTATATGTTCTATTAGTGACTTACAATTACAACATTTTTGCAAAAACTATAATAATATTTGATTTATAAAACTGCACCCAGCCAATTGGATGTTGTATTTTACCCAATATCAACACTATTATCATTTACCCAATATTAACACTATTATTTACCCAATATCAACACTTTTATCATGTCTCTTGGGATTTGAAGATGGGGCTTTGTCCTGGAAGTCTCAATGCTTTTACCGCATGTAATGTTTTTGGGTTTTTTCTTAATAATTGTCACATGTTATATTAGTGGCTTATTATAGTAACATTTGTGAACCTTTATAAGCTTTATTTTATAAACAATGCTTGGTAAAATGTCAAAATCGAAATTTGATATTATTTCTCCTTAATTGTTTCTATGTACACAAGTCTAAAAAAATGGAAAAGGTAGAGTTGTTTAGATTGTTTAAAATAATGAATAAAGCTTTAATATCTATGGCAAATATTTGTGACCAAGATTCACGGGTCACAAATAGTCTCTTAGGTCTGGATGCCAGCTTGAACAATTCTCTTTTACTTGTCTTATTTTTCTATTACAAATTCTCATATTGATTCATAATGGGTTGGTTTCTTTCTATTGAGTTTATAGCAGGTTTTGTTCATGATGCTCTTTACTCTCTCCCTGGGTAAGTGCACAAATGAACTGTTTCTCTTTATTATGGTCGTATGCATGATTTTCATAGATATAAATTAGTCTCTTGATATCACCTGGGTGAGGGGGTCCTGGTTTTTTCACTAACAAGATGGGGTGTTGTTTGAGTGCCACCTGCTAACTGTTATTGCATATTTTTTTCCATTTTGTTTTTGTTTTTGACATATTTTGGAGAACTATGCAATATCTTTTCTTGTATAACTAGAATAATTTTTAGATTGGAACACTAGACTACATAGATAGCTCCAAAATGGATGTTTGATTGCATGTGGATGCGAAGAGATATTATCTTCACAATTGTGTGCTTATATAAGAAATTAGTATAGATCTATCTTTAAAGTGGGGGGTCAAATGTGTGCTCACTAATAAAAATGTATCCATATTTAAAGAGGATTTGACATGGGTTGAGAGGTCTCTGTATGCCCTTGAAATTTCTTGATGTGACATTCATGCCCATTGATAACTTAGAGACCTCATTTTAAAATGCAGACCATTGTTATATATACAACTTTGTTTAGCTGCATGCCCTCTTTGATCTTCATATAGTGTTTGGATTTCTGTGCTTGTCCTGTTTTTCATCGTCAGTTCTGCCCTTATTTTCCTTTAGAAGGTGGCAAGACTGCTAGGGCAATTGTACAAATCGACATGCCACAAATGCATTCACCATGGCCACATTTGTTGCTATTTCACCTTATTTATTACATCTGGTGATTTGGCCACCTTCATCTTTAGAAGAAAACCAAGAGTCAGGATGGGATGTGATGAAATTGTATGTGCCTTTAGGACTTTGTTTTCTTTTCTAGGTCCTTCCGTATTTGCTAACAAACTCTGAGTCTTTCTTTGCCAATTTATATTGCAGTTTTATGGAACACGAGGGATTGAAAAATTGTGAGTAGATGTTTGTTAACCTTCTTCTTTTCAATATGCAACTGTGTTTTGTTCTTTCTATGCCTTAACAATTGAGTTTGCAAATTCAGGTTAATTTAGGATCATTCTTGGATTGTTGGTTAATTGGTTGTGTTTCTCCTATGAAAAGTTATGCATGATGAACCTTCTCGGAGGACACATTTTTGGACACGATGCATTTCAATCCTTTAATGCCAGCATTAGTTTGTCATATTGCAGTGGATAAGTTAGGCTTTTAGTTTATAGTCTAGTTGGGAATGGTTATGATTAGTTTAATGTAATTGTGATATTGGAAGTAGTTTATTTTGTATTTTCTTTATTCCTGCTTTTTAGTTAGTGGAAGGTTTAGAGGAAAACATATATTTGGATGTCATTTTTTTGCAATTTTCACCAACTTTGATGCGTTTTGCATCACTAAATTTGCATTTTGTTATATCTACCCCAAATGCCATTTGCATTTCCAACTAAACTTATATCTATAGCTAATTGTCAACCATCATACGTTTCAATCTTGCTGCTTCAAGGACGATTAAAATTACTTTCCGAATTTTTTTTTGTTGAGTTTTTGTAAATAAATTAAAATGGTATTATTGATTATAAATTTTAATTTTAATATAGAAAAGTGGGTTCAATGTAAACTCAAAACCCCATGGAGGAAAACCCATTTGAAGAAAAACAATTTAAAGAAAACCCTCAAGTAAACCCTTCCATAACTAGTGACTACATTGCTAGCAAAGTTCCAAAACTCAACCAAATGATTGTAGGGTATAGGGCTTGCACACATATTTCTACAAATATTCAAACTCTTTAACCAAAAAAATTATATTATGTTGTTTGAAATGTTGATAGCTCAGGTAATCAAATTGTTATGTTGTTTGCAATGTTGATCCCTCAGGAAATCAAACTGATGCACATGAATCATGTAGAGCTACAAAAAATCTGAGTATGCCAACGGAATATCTTATGATCAGGGGATAATAAATATTACTAAATAGAGAATTTAGCACCATATTTTGTTTGATAACAAGATTACTTGGTGATCCTAAGAAGCTAAAATTTTCTATCAAGTGATGTACACCAACAAGCTTGTGTTTTTTTGGGGATTGTTGGTGCATGGTTTTTAATAAACCATCCAATAACAACATGTTCTAATATAATTTTTATGTCAATTATATGCAGAGTTTATATTAAACCACAACATTAATTATTTTGACATTAGGTAGTTTTATAGTTTTGGAGTTTTGTAGTGTTGGGTGAGGTGTGCCATGGGTTAGCCAAATTTTTTATATTAATTGGCATATACAAACAAACTTGTGGCAATTTTTGGGATTGTTGGTGCATGGTTTTTAATAAACTACTCAACAACAAAGTTGATGTTCTAATATACTTTGTGCATCAATTATATGTAGACTTTATGTTGAGTCACTGCATTAATTATTTTGAGTCTAGGTAGTTTTAAAGTGTAGGACAAGGTTTTCCATAGGATAGCCTAAGGGTAGTTAGGGGTTTTCAACGTCCATAAGTACCTCCACTTACTATTGATCCTTTGCCTATCATCTAGAACCATGTTGTCACTTTTACACAAGGTTTGTGTTGAATTGCCACATTAATTATTTTGATGTTAGAGAGTTTGATGGTGTATGGTGAGGTTTGCCATATGATAGCCTAGAGTGAGTTCAAGTTTTTCAATGTCCATATGTACCTCCACTGACTATGTATCCTTTGCTTAAAATATATAACCTTGTCGTCACTTTTGAGTTTTCACATCATTGTCTTCTTGCTATTAGATATTTCATGCAAAGGCCAATCAAGTATGGCTCGAATTTAGTTGTTGGATTTGGAGGAGGTGTAGACTTGAGCACATCATATTCCACCCCAAGGGTTGATTCTTCCAGTGATCTTCATCATATCCACTTGTCCCAGTCGTGCAACATGTGTGTGGTCATGCTTTGGTCCTACACCATCCTTAGGGGATCTTAAACAATTGGATTTTCACAACTTCCTTTCACACTTAGAGCGAAAAAAGGAGTAACAAGAGCAAGGGCAACTTGAGGGTTCTTTCACATAGGTAAAATTATTATTTCAATGTTTTATAGTATGAAATATTAGATTTGAAAATAAAATCAATCTTATAGCTTCCGAATTGTTTGCCATTTGTTTAAAATAGTTGATGGTTGGCTCCTTATTAGTGTTATCTACATTGAGTGGCATTAGCTTTGGCAAAGATTCTTGGTACACAAACAAATGCCACTTTCAATATTTGGTGGTTGTGTTTGCAATATAAAGTTTTGCCAAAAACCTTCGCTGTGAAATTCTCTTAGAAAGTGAAGGTCCAAATCTGCAAGCACATTTTGGAATCTTGATGAAATAAAACCTATATGGAGGTGCATGGAGGTAACATGAATTAATGTAAAATTTTGAATTCCTCAAGAATATAAAATTTTGAATTATTCGGTAATATAAAATTTTGAATTACTTTTTTGGCATTATTAATAGTTTGTTAACTTTCAAGAAACCTATTGCTCGACTTGTGAATGGTCCACCTTCTCACAACTTGCCTCCTATGGTGACACAAGATTTCCAAACATTAGTAGAGACTATGCCTACAATATGCTAATCTTTTTCCAATCCAGGGAGTTCAATTTTGTTTATGTATATAATCTATATGCCAAGAATAATTTCATTATTTTTTGTCTACATAGTATCCCTCATTTGCTACGACCATGAGAGGTTAGGGTCCATCTTCTCAAAAGATAGAGACATCTTTCGAGGATGTAGGGGATTCTTAGGCGTAGTTTAGTATTTTGGGTTGGGTATATTTTTTTATGCACCGACATGGAAATGTACGTGTTGCATATGCATGTACAAGATTGATGGTCCTAATATACGTATTTATGACTATTTGATAAATGAGATCAATGTACCATGTTCTATGTATTAGGCAAACATTTGTTGCAATGAACCTTATAATTGATTGATGTAATTGTTCTCCATATCAAATTTGTAGCAGTGTACCTTATACTTGAGAATAAAGTGTACCTTAATATTTCTCACATAATTCTCATATTACACTAGTATCAATGCAATGGTAGGCATGCTTGCAATGATAATAAGTTGACAAGATTGGGACAATGGTAGCAATGTATTAACGTCAATTATATTTTTTTGTGGGATTTTAGCCATGTGTTTAACTTATCTCAAGATGACTTGCATGAGAAGTCATTACCCTAATGACTTTTTTTCCTTGTGTATTTCTTGGTAAAAATCATGAGGCAAGACAACTCTCATAGCACACAAATGCCTTGAAGCCTTTTTTGGTAGGGGGAGGAACAATGAATGCAATTCAATGCTTTGAGCTTCTCACCCTCTAGCCTCTTTCCCCATTGATGAATATTTTGTAGTGTGCAATGCATTAAACTTCAAAGTTTCCGTGGGAAATACTTGAAAATGGAGATCTCCAACTCCACTATTAAACTTGACAACCTTTTTGCATGCTAGACTGTTATCACATAGGATTGCCCCTATCTTGATCATGTAGCTTGTGCAAATTGCTTAATGATACAATGAAAAAACTTTCAAAGTCATGGGACCTTGGTAATTTGGGGTTAATCTCTGGAGAACGCTGGCTTCCTATCAGTAAATCTAATGCAATTGATAAGACACTAGTGTTGTGAAAATTTCGCTCTTTAGTGCTTTTGATCATAACTAGGGTTTTCATTGAAAAAAAAGTTGAAATTTGTGGAAACTGAAAATGGTGATTGCACCAAATATTCTAGTGGATTTTAATGCTTGCTTGATAAACACAATAGAGCGGAAAATTATATTGATTTTTTAAGCACATACTTATACAAATGAGAAATCAGAGGTAATATTTAATTTTTTTTTGCAAGAGGGAAAAAAATGTTTCTTTATTTTGTCAAACAATATTAAGGGTAAAAATACCACAAATGAATTTATTGTGACTGAAAATAAAAGACAAGGTTTCCACAAATACTTAAAACAACTTTCTCATAGAGAAATCTTTCAAAAAACAAGAAAGACGAATCTTCAATTTATTTCACTCCAAAGGTTACAACTTGTAGTAAATACATTCCAAATTGTAGAAAAATATAACAAAAAGATGATTTGGGCCACGGGGTCTGCTCATTTTTATACAAAAAATCTTCAAGATGAGATGTAGTTGACAAAATTTGAATGACTAGTTGAAGAAGAGCATGCAAATCTGAAACCCTCATGCAAAAGAGGCGAGTTTTTCTATTTTTGGCATTGTGGAGTGGTGGAATGGTTGGAAATGTGACATGCATGCGTTGGGCGTGATCTTTGGCATAACATGAAATGGTATGGCATGGTTGAAATCGCTGGTTCTCCATGCAATGCTTCTTCATCTAGTAGGGGCTAAAAATAAGTTCATGCAAAAAGAGGTGCCCAAAATAGAACTTGAGTTCCAAAAGAAGATAACTCCAAATCAATTTTTCATGCAAATCCCTAACTTGCAAAACACATGTGAGACTTTTGCAACTTTAAGCCTTAAAACTTGTCAAAACGAAACTTGCAATTTGCACCTCGTGCATTTGCACTTTTAACAATTCATACTCGTCAAAATAGAAAGTGTAATTTGCACATCATGCATTTACACTTTCACATTATCAAAATACAAAGTGTAAAAGTACGTCTTCTCTTTCTAAAAAAGAGTTATAAAAGATAGTTGTCTTTCATACAATCACAACTTATGTCGTTGAAATGAAAATACAAATAACATTTAAACATTTGAAAAATTCAACAGAGAAATTAGTCAATATTTAGAATCTCTTCAACGTTCTTATCATTCTCGGCTTGCAATTTTTCAGCGTATGCATCAAAGGCCTTAAAATTTTTTTGTACTCGTTATGAATCCGATCTGCAAGAGTAGATGTGAGAAGCTGCAAAATCTGCTTGTATATCGAATAATTCATTTTTGAAAGTCTTTATTCATTGCATCTTTGTTCTCATTTTATCAATTGTCCTTTCGTATCTGAGAAATCTGTGGATGGAACTCAGGGTGAAGACTGTGTCTTTTGCAAATTCCTTCTCAACAACTTTAAACTTATTCTGGACCTCTTCAACCTGTAGGAGATTCTCTGAGTCATCTATAGGTTGGCATGACATTGTACTCATCATTCCCTTGATGTCATATATCATGTCAAAAAATTTGTCATGAGCCACCTTGGGTTGGTGAGCGAACTCTGTTAGGACTCTTATTTGAAATTGAGTTGCCCTGTGTATTTCCTTGTGTTCGGATTCATTATCCAGGGTTTTCTCAGCAATGAGGATCTCTGTGTCAATTGAACATACAATTGTCAATTTTGGATAGTATAGATTTAGAGTTTGAATTTCTCCTTCGTATCGACTAATTTGTTCTTTTTGTAGACATCCAATTCCTAACACCATTTGTGTTGAAATTGTCAATCTTACTTGAATTGCACTCAAATGCATATTTTAGGTCAAAATTTATAAAACGCGTTAAATGGTTCGAGCTTGTCATTTACAAGTGTCGATTTAGGCTAATGTATCCTTAAAGGGGGCAATACATTTTATGTGATACCTACTTTGATCAATTCATTTCGAGTTAAAATGATGATTTCGCCTTGTGTTCTGCATCGCTCTTTTCTTCTAATTCATCAGTACACATCATGTGCCCTTGTTATTTTGTGTTGACATTTTAAATGGGATAGCAGATCCAACACATCTAACATCACCTTCCAATTCTTCTTCAGTAAAATTACGACCCAGTAATATGACTCTCTGATCATTTTGATTAAATGAAAGTCAATTTCTAAATAGTTGCACAAATATTGATTAAACTTGTTTAAGGTTAATTGATATAAATCAAGAGTTTAAGTGGATTTTACATGAGAGTTGTTGAATATTTATTTTTAAAAATTGATTTTTATTAACTACATCACTTAATGACATCATTTCTTGGGAAGACATCCCTAGACCATAAATGCCATAAATATCAAGTTTATGGGTCTCCCATGCCTCATAATGACCTATGTCTTTTAAATGCTCTTCTATCTCAAATATTGATGAGCCTATTTATAGATTTTAATTACATAATTGAATTAATTCTTAGCCACACATCTCAATGTTGAGATGGACGGTTCAGATTGATTTTAATCAATCTTGAAAATCTATAAATAGAGAGGTCATGGACATCATTTTTAAGTTTAATTTGTGCGAAGTTATTATGCTGAATTGTTTCCACAATCTTTTGCATTTGACCTTTGATTTTAGTTGCAAGATTCATTGATAGGCTAGTTTAGTGATTTCATATCATGAGCCTAGATTTTGTGGAGAGTTCTTGAGACATTGGAGGAGTTGGTCACCATTGTTGTTGAAGACAATAGCTCTTGATCAAGGGAGAACATGATTTTGAGTCGTATTGGTATGATGAATTCATTTTCAAAGGTAATAAGATGTTGCTTTCATTCAATTGTTTCTTGCTATCCTTTGTAATTCTCACATGAATAGATAAGCTTAATTCGATTTGTTCTTATGCATTCTTCTTTTGATTTATTAGATTAATGTTTGACTAATTGTGTTATGTAATCCTATCTACATTTTGGCATGTCCGGTGGGACCACAACCCACAAATTTGCTCACAAAGCCTCTACAAACAACTCACTAATCTTTTCCATGCAGGATCTTGGAGTTAGAGGACCAAAAAAGTGAATTTAGTGTAAAATTCCATTTTTTTGAAATCACATTTTTGTTTCTAAAAAATTTGGTTTTGCTTTTTGAAACGATATCGCTGTTACGTAGTTGTGATTTTGTGTAAACGAAATCGCTATTCGCTAAACAATGATTTTGTCGACTTGAGCAGCGATATTATCGTCCAGAGCAACGATATCGTTCTTTTGGGTAGCGATATCACTCTTTTGGGCAACAATTTTGCATAATAGCTATTTTGTCATCCGAACGATTATTTTGTATTTTTTGTGTTTTCTTTCTACAAATAATGATATTGTATTGTCCAAAAACAATGATATCATCATCTGGTCCAGCGATTTCATTTGAAACAACGATATTGCATTTTTCTATGTTTTTTCTCTGACAGTGACGATTTTGTAGGAAACAATGATATTGACTGGGTAAATTTGATTTTGTAATAAAGATTTCAAATTTCAAAGTTGCTCTTTCCATTTGTAAATTAGCATCAAAGCTAAAGGATACTCTAATGTTTTTATTACAGGATCAAACTTGGGAATTTGATAAAACATGTTTTAGACCATCTTTTGCATGCTTTTAAAATGAACTAAGAACTTTGTTTTAGTACTTAATGAAACATTTAGGTGCTTAAGATGAATGTTTGATAGTTAGACTTTCAAAGTTACAACTTAAGACCAAGGGGTCAAAAGAACACTCGATCTCTCAAATTGGTGCTTAAAAATGAATTCATCTTTCCAAGTTTTTGCATTCAATAGTTGTTTGAACTAATTTTTATTTGGCAAAGAGAGGGATGTCGCATGTATGCTCTTCCACTAATTCCCTTTAGGGAACTCTTGGAATCAAAAGCACCCATCCTTATTGCAAAAAGCCTAGTCTAAGGCTTAGAAAGAATGTTGTCTAAAGCACTCTCCAAAAAATCACAATAGTTTGAGTGATCTTGAAAACGACCATAAAGTCTTTTTATTATGTCTTTTATTTCATTGCATCTTGGATTGTGAGGACTTTATTACCTCTCGCGAGTTATTTATGAAAGCTTTGACTTGGGTTTTCACCTCTTGGCACTGATTTTAACCACTCCCACTAAGATCGAAGGTTTGAGCGGTTAAACCACTTTCTAGTGATGGAGTTGCACACAAGATGTATCTGCACTTTGAATATCGCACTACACTGAGTGAACAACAGGCTGTAGTGGTTGCAAAAAGGGAAAGACTTTTTTGCAACAAGCCAAGTACTGCAGACACCCAATTACGTGTTTTTTCTTTTGCATCATGACGTGAAAGTCATTGTGTAATTGATTTCCTAGAAATATTTGAAAACTTGCTAGTTTAGTTGACCCTACTTTGCCATACCTTGTTAGTTAGACTTAAGACAACTAGTTTTTGTTATTAGCTTACTTGGTCTTGATTTGTGTCTAAAATTGCTTGTTAACTCAATGAACTTAACCAAAGTACTTTGTCTTCAATTTTCTTGAGCAAGGGAGGCGTTACGCTGTCTAATTAAAAAAATTATCTTTTCCTTGTTCAAATTATTATCAAAAGCTTTTGTGTCATGCCATCCACTTTGGCGCAGTCATGATACCCAATTGAGTCTAGACCTTTTGCCCAATTTGTTTAAAGTCCCTCATTTATAATTCACATTTGAAATTGAACCTTTTAAAGTTTTAAGGGTTGGTGTGTTAAATTGGGTTCATTATTTTTACACTAAACTTATTCTAACTTGGGTTTAATTTTTCATTTAGATTGAGAGCCATTTATTAGACTCAAAACTGCATTATCATCTTGGTGGACTCAAGTCATCTTGCGTATCGCGTACGCTTTGAGTCCTAGCTTTGTACTTAGTGATTCGTGTATGTTTTTACATCTTGAGTTGCTTAGTTCATATTCTCTTCTTCGTAATCCATAGAGCTTTCTTCTAATTTTCTATGTTCAACTTGTCGAAGTTGAAACTAGCTTTTACGGTATAGGCATATCACAAAGATCTAGGCTTTGGTGTACTAGTTTTCACCTTGGGTCTTTGAGTTACCCTCTTCCAATCTATATATGATTTCAACTTCACCAAAAGTTGAGTAAATTCGTGAACCAAATCTTCTAATTGTGTGTGGTTCCAAGCCACCCTCCTTTATAGTCTATTTGGTACCTTAGTTATTTGTTTGAAAAGAACCAATGCATTCTTTGTTTGAACGCTTGCAAAACATTGATCCAAATCTAGTCAAGCGCAGAGAACAACTCTTTTTGGACATGACTCAAAGGTTCACTCGTAGTGGGGCCTCTTATGGTCTTAGATATGAGGATGAGCAATTTTATGATGGTCAAGATAACCTCGTTGTTTTTGATGACATCCCTAAAACAGTAGGATCCGAAGATGATTACAATGAATATCAACTCTAAGGAGATCAAGACGAAGCACTTCTTAGGTTGATAGAATCAGGGGCTAGATTACCTTCAGACTTTCCTACAGAGCAATTGCATACCTTAGTTAGAGAAGGAGAACAATGATGGCAAGAGCAAAATTTTGCATAAATTGACATACTTTCTTCTTCTAACAAAGGAAAAGAAATACAAACAGAGTCAAAACCCACAAATCCAGATCTTCTAGCCAAGATTAAGGTAATAAGTCAACGATATACGGATCAACTTATCATAGACTAAACTGACACATTAGTTGCCACTTCAATTCACAATGATGCTTCGAAAGAATAGGGAAATGTGGTCGAAGGTATGCAACAAACATTTGATGAAAACATAACCATAGTGGATCAAGGTACCCTAAACGAACAGTTAAAGTCACAAGAAATCTTACAAAATGTTCCATTTGACACAAAACATACATTCTTTAATCATCAAGAACCTCTTGTTACTTTATAAAATTAGAGATCCAAACATTCAGTTCGAATTGAGAAAATCCCTCGAGACAATTTGGCTAGTTCATTCCAACCAACACAGAGATTGGTCAACAAACACATAACTATACCAAATCAACAAGGTACTAAACAACCAAATTCAAGGAATGTTTTATAATCCAAGAATCAACAACCTATTTTCTCAACTCAAGGAGTGAATCAAAACCAAAGCATGGATCGAAAGGTATACATTCTCTATAGATCCACATAAAACTAGGGGCACATTCCACCCCAAAAATAACGAAACCAGGGGTACATACTGCCCCAACATCTTATCCAATCCACAAATGCACCAAACATGCAAGAGTGGAATTGTATGAAGGAAATTGTTTAGAGATTGGAGATGAATAATAGAGTTAAAAAGTACAAATTCGATGAGATATGTCCATATCCATTTCATTTATCTATTCTTCAAAGCCCTTTTCCACCTCATTTTGAGGCACTCAAATTTGACAAATACAAAGGAAAGGGAGATTCACATGAGCATATACATGCATTCTTTGTCTTATGTCAAGAGGTTGCTTATAGTAACGAGTACTTGCTTCAACTTTTTTTGTGAAGTTTAGTAGGACAAACTTTAGATTGGCTATTTAAACAACCCAAGGGATTAGTTACAAATTGGAATGACTTATCAAAAAAGTTTGTTAACCATTTCTCGTATAACATAGATCATGAATTGACTATTGTTGACTTGTGCAAATCTAAATAGCGTGATGGTGAAAGTTTTGCTACATATCTGCAAAGGTGGAGAGCATTGGCAGACTGCTTTCAACATAACTTGCCAGATAAACAATTTGCTGATATATTTGCATAGAACTTGCATCTTGAAGTTGCGTATAATTTATGGTTAGCTTGCGCTAACTCATTTGAAGAAATTATCGACAAAGGAGTGCAAATTGATAAGGTTCTTATTGCTAAAGGTCTTTTCAATATTTTCACGCAAGGTCAGTCATCTAATTAGAATAAATCACCAGTTCAAACGGTTGTGTAGGATAAGCCTAAGGGCTTTAACAAAAATAAGAATATGGCTGGAAATGGGGTGACTGAAACAAGGCACATACAAACGGTGCAGGCTACGCCTCTCCCAAATATGCAATTAACTCCCCCAAATCCACCACCTACTTTAAAGAGACAACCTCCATGAAGGACATTTTATAATAATTTTAGTCTTTAGCAAGTTAGGAGAATCAGTTGAAACAGTGTTACAAAAGCTCATCATGGATAATTTGATTATGTGGCCAGTATCAAGGCCGTTTCCTCAAGATGAACCAAAACTAGATTAGTATAAGGAGAATGAATGGTGCAACTTCCATCATATTGTTGGTCATGATGCGTATCATTGCATCTAATTACGAACATTATTGAGGACTTTATTGAAAGTGGTGAATTGGAAATTAAGTTGGCCCCTAAGCAGGACACAAATTAAGATATGAGAATCTACAAAGACCCCTTTCCTCGACCTAATCCATCACCACCAAGAAACAATCAAAACCAAGGTCAAAATCAAGGACAAATGTAGAATCAGAGCCGACCTCAGGGTCAGAATCGTAATGAGCACAATATGGATCATAATGCTCATACTAACAATGTGGCTTATAACAACATGCCTTACGACTATAAAAATACTATGGGGCACATTTTTGTTTCCCAAGTTGCCACTGTTACTGTAAAACCACATGGACAATCTCATGTTCATTGCAACATGAGACCCATCATTATAGGGTCAACACCCTCTCCCCCTAGTAATACCACATCAAGTTCACGTAATCATGTTGCAACTCCGTTTGCATGGGTTACTAGTTCTGAACAATAACACCCTTCTAATTATAAAGGCTTCTCATCGACTCAAAACTATAGCAATACAACTAGATGCCTACGAGTCATCATCCAAGGCCCTTTACCTTCCTCTTCTAATTATAATGACTCCTTGCCACCTTTGGGTTGTGCAGTCACAACTTCATGCCCACGAGTTACCATCCAGGGCCCTTCACCCACTTCTTCCATGAAACCCAATGAGAACATTTTGCCGATGGTTCCAAATTGAATACTATGCCAACAAAGACTAGGCTAGCTCAATCCATAATCAAGAAGCCTTATAGTTTAGAAGACTAATTGAACAAAAACCTTGCATAAATTTCTATATTAGAACTCTTGCAAACCTCTGATGTCCATAGAACTATTATGAATAACCTTTTGAAAGAATCTATTGTGCTTAATGATATTAACCCTAATTAGTCCCAGAACCTAGTTGGACATTTCTCTTCATTTTGGCAGATCACATTTGATAACAAAGACATGTCCACTCTTGACCCAACCAAAATAACCCACTATACATTGAGATAATCATTATGGATCATAAGATCAAGCGGGTTCTTATAGATAATGGTTCAGAGTTGAACATCATATCTCTTAAATTGGTACAATGATTGGGTTACATGAATAAGAACATTCAACCATAAACTATTACAATCAAGGCTTACAACAATGTCGAGAGGGAGTCTTCGGGTATAATTTGGTTGCCAATCATGGTTGGGTCTATTTCTCATCACACATTATTCCATATTGTGGATGTTGAACTTTTTTATAATATACTTCTTGGTTGCTCTTGGATCTATGAAGTATAGGCAGTCCCATTTACTCTTCACCAGTGCCTTAAGTTTTCCCATGATGGGATCGAGGTTACTATTCTTGTTGATCAACAACCATATCAATATTGCAAACATCTTGAAGTTGAGTTTTGTAACTATAACTATTGCCCAGGTTTTGAGTTCATTGTGATGAAGAACAAAGCCATCGTTTCCCATCCATATCTGTCTAATTATATTGACCCTAGTGATCTAGCTTCCACTTTGGCCGATCCATTGCATGTAGCGCTTGCAAAACAGGTTATTATTAAAGATGTGGGTATTTACACGTACCATATTAGACATCCTCCATATTTAAAAATTCTATGAATCCCTTAAATCATTTGGAAATCCTAAAACATCCATGACCCCTAATGGACCCAACTAGATCTTGGAACCAAAGAAAAAACAACCAAAGCCACTTGTGGTTTTTGTATAGGCAATTGCACCAAAGAAAGATCGAGATGATTTTATTGAGGGAGATTGGTTATATTCTAAAGGCCTTACTGATTGATTTCAAAATCCAAAGTATCCTATCCCTAACCAAATAATGGATCATCTTGACTATACAGGGAAAGGCTTTGGTCCACGAGCACAATGAATCTTGGAGCCCTTATTAGCTGAAGTTGTCAAGTAGAATCATGGTCTCGGATTTATACCACCAAAGGGTGACCTCATGACTTTTGATAGTGACTCTTTCGAAGTGATGAGTGATGAGACTTCTAGCAGCTACACAACGTCTCATTGTAGCCTTTTCTATGAGCTTGCTGACTCAGATTTATTTGATTTAAATGCCATATTAACCATAACACCCATTGGAGCTTCTCATTCTGAAGCATGAACTTGTCCTAGTGGTGCTTCCCTTCCTGAAGAAGGACATTATATCTTAAACATTGGAGCTTCCTGTTCTGAAGTAAACCCTCATTGTTCTCTATGCCTTTGCCATCGTAAAATCATAGAATGGGACCAACAAAATTTGGTCATACACCTTGATGAGTTTAAAAATGAAGAATCAATTTCATAATACATGATCCAAAAATCACAATCTTTAGTTGAAATATAATTCAATAAATAAGAACAATATAATTATAATAATGCTATCTTTGAGAAGAGATGTTTTATTGATCAAATTTGCAAATCAAACATATGCCTATCTCTGAGAAGAGATGTTTGATTTTTTTTCGGGTTACATATTAATTTATACACATTTTGAAGGTAGGAGGAGGATGTGGAAGGTCACCAATCTCAAGTAAGATTAATTGGTTCAACTTTCACGATTCACAATAATACAAAATTCGAAGAATTACTATTTTTAAAAAACTTATTATTTTTAGACTACACTACTAAAATTAAAAATTAGGGCACTTATATTTAGTTTTGGGTGGTCAAAACCCATTAAATGAATCTTTGTGCCATCTCATGATGTTTCTCTTATTCTTATCTTTCCAACGGTTCAAACGGAGAGTCAAACGGAGCTATAGTGCAAAAGTTATGGATCTTGAAAGTTCTACCACCAATTGGGGTAGAACCGTTGCCCGAATTGTCGCATGAAATATTGCTTGGATCATTCCCTATGCCTTTGACATCCTAAAATCATAGATTGAGACCAATAAAATTTGGTCATACACCTCGATGAGTTTTAAAATGAAGAATCAATTGCAGAATACATGGGCCTAAGAGATGGATTTCCCATTGGTGATCACAAGCAGGGCTTTTATTTTTCATTGGATTATTCTGCCTACTTTGGAGAGTAGACAAACTTTCTTGGTCATAATAAAGAAAAAATATCGAGATCTTTAGGTGAAAACCTCTTTGAGACGCTCGTTGATCAGGGAAATAGTAAAAATAAAAGACAAGTTTTTGAGTGGAAACCTGTTTCTAGCACTCCTAGGTGAGAAAGTTTGCTCATCCTCTCAGGACACAGAAGGTCCATCTAACCCAAGTTCCATAGCCAGTACAAGCATCTCTTCAAACAATAAAAAATATTTGAGTGGCTTTCCCTTGAGTTTCTAGAGGTTTTTGCTAATTGGCCTTTCCCTGAGAAGGCAAATTTGATTCTTCATACAATCCAGATCTTTGGGAGGAACAAAAAGAAGATATGGAAAATGAAGATGATCACGACCATACCTTGCCTACAGTTCTAGAAGATGTATCTACACTTCTTATGGAAAACATAACATAATTGAACTTGGGGACCTATGAGGATCCCAAAATTATTTATCTTGGAGCTTCCCTTAATGAAGTAGAACATGAGCATATTATATCCATTCTTAAGGATTATATAGACATCTTTGCATGGGCATACTTTGACATGCCAAGCTTGGACCCTGATTTGGTTGTGCATTGCCTTGTTGTCCATCCCGATGCCAAACCAGTCAAGTAAAAATTGAGAAAGATGCATCCACGCATCACCCTCTTGGTTAAGGGTGAACTAGAAAAGTTGTTAGGAGCCAATTTTATTAGACCACTAGATTACTCTTAATGGGTTTCCAACATAGTCTCAGTGAGTAAAAAGACCGTGAGTATACGTATTTATACTAATTTTTGAGATATCAACAAAGCATGCCTTAAAAATGATTTTCCTCTGCCCAACATCGACATGATCATCAACTCAAGTGCTGGATATGAGACATTGTCCTTAATGGATGGATTTTTTGGTTATAATCAGATCAAGATAGCTCTTGAAGACCAACACAAGACTGCATTCACCACTCCATGGGGAACATTCATGTTATCAAGTCATGCCATTTGGATTGAAGAATGCTAGAGACAAATATCAACGTGCAATGACTATCATCTTCCATGAAATGATGCATGAGATTGTAGAGGACTATGCTGATGATATACTAGCAAAATCATGAATAAGCGCGGGACATCCTGATGTTCTACGAAGAATCTTCGAGAGGCTTTGTGAATATAAAGTCTGCTTGAATCTTAAGAAATGTGTCTTTGAAGTCACATCAGGGAAATTAATAGGGTTCATTGTATCACAATGAAGGATTGAAGTCGATCCTACAAAATTCAACACTACTATGGAAATGCCTCCACCAAACAATCTTAAACAAATGCGAACCCTGCAAGGAAAGATCCAGTCTATGCGCACTTTCATTTCTCAATTAACAGATAAGTGCCACCTATTTACTCATATTTTAAAGAAATGGGTAACATTTTAATGGGATGAATATTCTCAAATAACATTTGCAAAGCTTAAAACATACTTGGCCAATCTACCAGTCTTAAGACCACCGACACATGGAAAGTCATTGCTTCTTTATATATCAGCGACAAAACATGTACTGGGGGCACTTTTGGCCCAACATGATGATCATGGTAAGGAACATGATATTTATTATTTAAGCCACACTTTGGTGGCTTATGAACATAATTATACGCCTATTGAGAAGGCATGTTTAGCCATGGTGTTTGCCACTCAAAAATTATGATATTATATGCTAAATAACAAAACTATTGTCATCACCAATGTGGATCCTCTCAAGTTCCTCTTATCTAAAGGAGCTCTTCAAGGACACATAGCTAAATGGGTTATGCTCCTACGTGAGTTTGATATTGAGTACCAGAATCAAAAGACAATCAAAGGGTAAGTAATTGCTGACCAACTTGCAGAAGCTCCTATTAAAGATACTCAACCTCTCAAATTTGACCTTTCAGATGATTCTATCATGATGATAAAACAAGCACCACAAGAAATTGAATAGTGGACACTCTATTTTGATGGATCCTTCACATCACGTGGATATAAAGTGGACATATTGTTGATCACACCACAAGGGGATTTGATTCCTAAAGCATTCCATATACAATTTCATTATACAAACAATATGGCCGAGTATGAGGCCTTGGTTGTATGGCTTCACCTTGCTATATAGTGGGATATTCAAAGTTTAAAGGTCTATGAAGATTTATAGTTAATCATAAATTAGACCACTGATCAGTATCAAATAAGAGATGGAAAACTTGTTCTTTACAAGTAGATTGTCGATAACCTCAAAACACATTTTAAATCTCTACAATTTGAACAAATTCTGAGAGTCAACAACAGATCTTTTGATGCAATGGCAATAATTGGTTTCATGATTCAAATGGATGATAGTGCTAAAGAGTATTAGTTCCTGATTGAAAATATTTTTTTATCCTGTGCATATTATAACATATTCAGAGAGGGTATGCGCCATTGCTGATCCTAATCTCCCGCCTGAGATAACATGGTACCAAGATTTTTGTAGCTATTTCCATAGTCATGTCTTCCCCACTGACCTTTCCAACAACTAACATAAACTATTCCTTCATTGATTAACACATTATACTCTCTTTGGAAACACATGATACTCTCCTTGGAAACATGCTTCATCGAAAAGGCTAAGATGGAACGCTTCTTTGTTGTTTATCTTTGGGAGAATCCAAGTTGGCACTAAAGGAGGTTCATGAAGGAATGTGTGGGACCCATACCAATGGTGTATTCTTAGTAAAAAAGTTCCTCAGAACAGGGTATTATTGGCCCAAAATAGAGATCGATGCTTGTAACTATGTGAAGAGGTGTGTTCTTTGTCAGCATCATGGTAACTTGATACACACAACTTCTTTACCACTACAACCGATCACAACACCATGGCCATTCTCAACATGAGGTCTTAATCTCATCAAGAAAATTAACCCAACATCTTCAGATGACCATAGGCACATTTTGAATATAACTAAGTATTTTAACAAGTGGATTGAGGCCATTCCTCTCACTTATGTTATAAAGAATCAAATAGCCAAATTCATTCATTACCATATCATCTATCGATATGACATTCTAGCCCGTATTATATCTGATAATGGTAGATCCTTTGTGAACCAAAATGTAAAATTTTTTATGTGAAATTCAAGATTAAACAAAAAAAATCAACTCCATATAACCTGTAAGGCAATAGACAAGCTGAGGCATCAAACAAAACCATTATAGCCATCTTAAAGAAGATTGCCAATGACATTGGCCATAATTGGCACTTGCAACTCTTTCCTACCCTTTGAGCTTATAAAACCAATCATCAAACCCCAACTGGAACCACTTTGTATTCCTTTGTTTTTGGTGACAGGATTAGGAGCACAATTGCTTACCTTGTATAAGCAACTAAACACGAAATTTAACCAAAAGTAACAAGTAACAAAAAAATCAGTAACACAGAATTTAAGAGAATACAATCTTGTATTCAACTCATCCAGAAAGAAAATACAATAAAGAAGATGCCACTTCTTCTCATACCTCTGAGGCTTCCCACACCTCTAGGACTCCCAGTAATTCTCAATCAAGAGTTCTCTCTCACAATTACGGTCACAACAATCAACTCAAACATAGTGTTGTTCACCTCCAATCAGTCAGTAACAATACTGCCAGTACACACGTACTCAAAGTACTTCAAGTAGATCTCCCATAAACTTGAAACAACTTACAAATCAAATGATCTTACTTACCATGTACATCTAACATGATCATGCACAACTTGCAGATCAACCTGATCTTACAATTGAAAGGATCTCTTCTTTGTCCTTAATTACAATACAGCGTTATGAGTCTATTATATAGATCTCATGCAAAGAATAATTAGACACCTAATTACAATAATTAGACATGCAACTCAAGATTAAAATTAACCTTTTTACATCCAAAGAATCAGTTTGTTAACAAACTGTTCGTGAACTAACAGTTTTGGAATCGCACAGGCGACCGACGTCGGTCGCTGTCTGTCTAGAGATGACCAACGTCGGCCGATCTCTGACCGATGTCGGCAGCTTCTTGTCCACTCTTGACCGACGTCGGTTGGCTTGATCGACGCCGATGACTGTGACATTCAACAACCTCCTCCATGTTTGCATACAGTGAAGCTTTTAGCTCCACAACCTAACAATCTCCCACTTAGAGATAAACAACTGCACCTGTACCTGTATCTGTACATCGTCTAATCTATTTTTTGGCTTGTATCCCTCTTCAAGCTTAATTTTAAAGACCAACCACCACACAACCTGTGGTGCAATACCTGTCATCTAAGTCCCTTGACACATTCGATTCTACATACCCATGTAGAGAAGTGCTTGACCCTGCATAACATGTATACCTGCTGCTGGTCCCTCTCAGATATCTGAGAATCCACTGAACTGCTTTTCAGTGCTTTTTTTTCAAATTGACTCCAAACTCGCTGACAACACCCACTGCTTGGGCAAACTCAAGTCTAGTACATACCATGCACTTAACCTCATTATGTGAATTGAGACACTGTTTTGTGAACTGTCTATCCATAAGTGTGCAAACTGGTTCTGCATCCCGCATCTTGAATCTCGCCACTACCTTATTCACACAATCATCCTGAGATAACATCAACTTGTGATCATCCATGTCTCTAGGAAAACTCATGCTAAAGAATCTTGCTACTCCTAGATTCTTCATGACATATCTCTGAACTAACTTTACCTTTAGCTCAGCAACTCCCTACATGTGTGACCCTGCAACAAGCATACACATCACATACAGTAACATGATAATGTAGCTAATATTATCCAACCTGATAAATTAAACACAATAGTTAAACCTCCATTGTCTTGCAGCCTACTCAAGACCATATACTCTGGCCTTCCATCTCACGTGTCCATTCTCTCTCTTCTTTGACTTGAGAATCCGTTCGTCTTTAAGTGCTTTCTCTCTAGCTAGTAACTCTATCAAATCTTCTATTTGTTTTTCATCTAAGGAATCAAATTTTTCATTCATGCCATGCTCCCACTGTTTCCTGGATTCTACCTACTCTGCTTCTTTAAAACTTTTTAGTTCTTGACCATCAGTGAGTAATAAGTAATCTACAAAAAGCGAATAAGGAATTTGAGGCTTACTTACACTTTCAATCCTCTTCATCGATATTTGAGACTCCTTGACAGCTTGCTGTCTGCCCAAAATCTATTCTAGTGACCGATGTCAGTCACCACTTAGTCTGCATCCGACCGACGTCAGTTTCCTGCGACTGACCTGACTGTCAATGTCGGTTCTCTGACCGACATCGGTGTCCACTAATCGCTGACATCAATTCTCTGATCGACATCGATAGCCACCTTTTCCAACACCATCGACTCTGGTCTGCACATGATCAATGTCGGCATCTGTCTGTTCGACGTCGATTCTCTTTGACCGATGTCGGTACCTGTGTTTATCTGTGAGTGATAAATTTTTACTCACTATCTTACTTTGAATCATTTTCTTATTCAAACTGCCCTGCTCAGAATTCTTTAGCTCTTGTGACTGATTTTTGTTTGTCATCTTCTCTTTGAACACCAAAGCTTTTTTGTTCTTGTCAAAAACATCAAATTTTCTCTTTGTGCAATAGACCCGATCTTTTTTTGTAGCATCAGTAACAAGAAACTTCACTTTCTTCTATTGCTTACAAAAATCTCTATCTATACTTTTCAGATCTAAACTCTTACCCTTTGATTCAAGAACATGCATCCCCTTCTTATTCATGTGACCAAGCCTACAAAGTCACATCTCCGAATTTATAGTTGAAGTAGATAAATCAGAAAGAGAATCAGTAAGACAAGTAGATAGATAAAGAGTACCTACTTTTTTATCTCTTGCTAAAACAAGTGCACCCTTGAAAATTTTTTAAGAGTCCGCTGTGAGAGTTACTGTGCATCTCTCATCGCCTAACTTTTCAATAGAAATCAAATTTTGCTTCAGAATTGGGACATGCATGACCTCCTTCAACACCCATGTGTTGCCCGTTTACAATTTCAGTTGCACTTTTCCTTTGCCAACTATTTGACAAGGCTTACCATCCCCTAAATAAATTTCTCCAAAGTCTCCCTGGACATATTCATGAAAAAATTTCCTATTTGGGAATGCATGGAAAGAGGCACGAGAATATAAAACTCAAGATTTCACTTTATCCAAGGAACATACTAGAGCATCTTGTGCAATAATATTTGCAACATTTGCTTCTTCATTTCTTTCATGCTGATCTTCAATCGACCTACAATCTTTCTTTACGTGCCCTACCTTTCCACAATTCCAGGAGATTACTCTACCATACCTGGATTTGGATCTCCTAACTATCTTTGACCTTGATCTTTCTTGCTCGATCTTTTTTCTTTGCCTTCCCCTGATTTCAACACTTAAAGCATTCCCTGATGATTCCCCTGTGCTTTTTTTATAAATTTTTTCATTCAAGATTATACTAACAACATCATCCACTTTTAAGATATTTGAAGCAGACACAGTATTACTAACTGCCATTACCAAACTATCCCAACTTTCAAGTAATGAGCATAAGATTAAAAGAGCCTTAATTTCATCATCAAAAATAATATTGATTGAAACTAACTGGTTTACCAAACCATGGAAATCATTAAGATGACTGTGTACAGATCCACCTTCCAACATTTACAAATTAAATAACTGCTTCATAAAAAATACCTTATTTGAAGTTGAGAGTTTTTCATATAAATTTGTCAAAAATTTCATCAACTCTACTGTTGTCTTAGCCTGTGATAAGCTGGAAATCACAGACGATGCAAGGCTCAACCTTATAGATCTCAGAGCCTTCTAATCAAGAACCTTCCATTCTTTATCTTTCATATCTGTGGGTTTGCATGCAACCCCACCCAACAGTGAGTACAGATCTTTCTGATATAGATAATCTTCTATCTGCATCTTTTATAATTGATAATTCTTTCCGTTAAATTTCTCTATTCTAAGCTTATTTTTTTCTGTCATTGCTATACTCTCACTCAATCAAAAACCCCTGAGAATGACCTGTAATCAATAAACACTTAACACACTCTGAAACCAAGGTGTTAGTAACCCTGCTCCTGCAACTCTAGCTCTGATACCACTTTGACAGGATTAAGAGCACAATTGATTACCTTGTATAAGCAACTAAACACAAAATTTAACCAGAAGTAAAAAGTAACAAAAAAATTAGTAACAACATAGAATTTGACAGACAATGCAATTTTGTATTCAACTCATCCAGAAAAAAAATACAATAAAGAAGATGCCACTTTTTCTTACACCTCTAAAGCTTTCCACACCTCTAGGACTCCCAGTAATTCTCAATCAAGAGTTATTTCTCTCAATTATGGTCACAATAATCAACTCAAACATAGAGTTGTTGTTCACCTCCAACCAGTGAGTAACAATACTGCGAGTACACAAGTACTCAAAGTACTTCAAGTAGATCTCCCATGAACTTGCAACAACCTTCAAATCAAATGATCTTACTTACCATGTAGATCTAACATGATCATGTACAACCTGCAGATCAATATGATCTTATAATTAGAAGGATCTCTTCCTTGTCCTTAGTTACAATACAATCCCATGAGTCTATTATATAGATCTCATGCAAACAATAATTAGACACTTAATTACAATAATTAGACACGTAACTCAAGACTAAAATTAGCTTTTTTACATGCAAACAATCGATTCGTTAATAAATTATTCGTAAACTAATTATTCGTGAACTAACAGTTTTAGAACTGCACAGGCAATCGACATCGGTCACTATCTGTCTGGAGATGACCGACATCGACTGATCTCTGAACGATGTCGGTAGCTTCTTGTCCACCCCTGACCGACATCGATTGGCCTGACCGACGTCGGTGACTGTGACACTCAGCAACCTCCTCCATGTTTGCATACAGTGAAGCTTTTAGCTCCACAACCTAACAATCTCTCACTTAGAGATAAACAACTGCACCTGTACCTGTACTGTACCTATACATTGTCTAATCTATTTCTTAGCTTATATCCCTCTTCAAGCTCAATCTTGAAGACCAACCACCACACAACTTGTGGTGCAACGCTTGTCATCCATGTCCCCTGCCACATCTGATTCTACATACCTATGTAGAGAAGTGCTTGACCCTGCATAGCATGTATACCTGCTGCTGGTCCCTCTTAGATATCTAAAAATCTACTGAACTGCTTTCCAGTGCTTCTTTTCTAGATTGACCTCGAACTCATTGACAACACCCACTGCTTGAGCAAACTCAGATTTAGTACATACCATGCACTTAACTTCATTATGTGAATTGAGACACTGTTCTGTGAACTATCTATCCATAGGTGTGCAAACTGGTTCTGCATCCTGCATCTTGAATCTCGCCACTACTTTATTCACACAATCATCTTGAGACAACATCAACCTGTGATCATCCCTGTCTCTAGAAAAACTTATGTCAAAGAATCTTGTTGCTCTCAGATTCTTCATGACATACCTCTAAACTAACTTTACCTTTAGCTTTAGCAACTCTCTGCATGTGTGACCCTGCAACAAACATACACACCACATACAGTAACAAAATAATGTAGCTAATATTATCCAACCTGATAAAGTAAACACAATGGTTAAAATTTCATTGTCTTGTAGTCTGCTAAAGACCATATACCCTGGCCTTGAGTCTCACGTGTCCATTCTCTCTTTTCTTTGACCTGAGAATCTATTCATTTTTCAGTGCTTTCTCTTCGGCTGGCAACTCTATCAAATCTCTCATTTGGTTCTCATCCAAAAAATCAAATTCTTCATTCATGCCATGCTCCCACTATTTTCTAGATTTTACATGCTCTACTTCTTTAAAACTTCTTAGTTCTTGACCATCAGTGAACAATAAGTAATTTAAAGAAGATGAATAATGAATTTGAGGCTTACTTACACTTTCAGTCCTCCTCATGGGCGTTTGAGACTCTTTGACAACTTGCTGTTCGTCCAAAATCCGTTCCAATGACCGATGTCGGTCACCACCTAGTCTACATTCGACCGACATTAGTTTCCTGTGACTGACTTGACTGTCGATGTCAGTTTCCTGATCGATGTCGGTGTCCACTGGTCACTGACGTCAGTTCTTTGACCGACACCGGTAGCCACCTTGCCCGACACCACCGACTCTGGTTTACACATGATCGACGTCGGCACCTGTCTGTTCGATGTTGGTTTCTCTTGACCGACGTCGGTACCTGTATTTATCTGTGAGTGATGACTTTTTACCTGCAAGCTTACTTTGAATTATTTCCTTATTCAAATTGTCCTACTCAAAATTCTTCAGCTCCTGTGACTGATTTTTGTTTGTCATCTTCTCCTTGAACACCAAGGCTTTTCTGTTCTTGTCAAAAATATCAAATTTTTTCTTTGTGCAATAGACCCGATCCTTTTTTGTAGCATCAGTAACAAGAAAGGTCATTTTTTTATTTCTTATAGAAATCTCTATCTATACTTTCCAGATCTGAACTCTTACCCTTTGATTAAAGAACATGCATCCCCTTCTTATTTATTTGACCAAGCCTACGAAGCCACATCTCTGAATCTACCGCTGAAGTAAATAAACTAAAAAGAGAATCAGTAAGACAAGTAGATAGATAAATAGTACCTACTTTCTTACCTCTTGCTAAAACAAGTGCATATTTGAAAACTTTCTAAGAGTCCATTGTGAGAGTTACTATGCATCTCTCATCACCTAACTTTTCAATAAAAATCAATTTCTGTTTCAAGACTGGGACATGCATGACCTCCTTCAACACCCATGTGTTGCCCGTCTGCAATTTCAGCTACACTTTTTCTTTGCCAACCATTTGACAAGGCTTACCATCCCTTAAATAAATTTCTTCAAAGTCTCTTTGGACATATTCATGAAAATTTTTTTTATTTGGGGATGCATGGAAAGAGGCACCAAAATTTAAAACCCAAGATTCCACTTTATTCAAGAAACATATCAGAGCATCTTATGTAATAATATCTGCAACATTTGCTTCTTCATTTTCTTCATGTTGATCTTCAACTGACCTGCAATCTTTCTTTACGTGCCCTGCCTTTCCACAATTCCAGCAGATTACTCTGCCATACCTGGATTTGGATCTCCTACCTATCTTTGACCTTGATCTCTTTTTCTCGATCTTCTCTCTTTGCCTTTCTCTGCTTTCAACACTTAAAATATTTCCTGATGATTCACCTGTGCTTTTCCTATGAATTTCTTTATTCAAGATTACACTAACAACATCATCCACTTTTAAGATATTTGAAGCAGACACAGTATTACTAATTGCTATTACCAAATTATCCCAACTTTCAGGTAATGAGTATAAGATTAAGAGAGCCTTAATTTCATCATCAAAAATAATATTGACTGAAACTAACTGGTTTACCAAACCATGGAAATCACTAAGATGTCTGTGTATAGATCCACCTTCCAACATTTGTAAATTAAATAACTGCTTCATAAGAAATATCTTATTCGAAGCTGAGAGTTTTTCATATAAATTTGCTAAAGATTCTATCAACTCTACCGTTGTCTTAGCCTGTGATAAGTTAGAAATCACAGACGATGCAAAGCTCAACCTTATAGATCTTAGAGCCTTCCGATCAAGAACCTTCCATTCTTCATCTTTCATATCTGTGGGTTTGCATGCAACCCCACCCAACGGTAAGTACAGATCTTTTTGATATAGATAATCTTCTATCTGCATCTTTCATAATTGATAATTCTTGCCGTTAAACTTCTCCATTCTAAGCTTACTTTATTCTTCTATTGTTATACTCCCATTCAATCAAAAACCCTTAGGAGTGACCTGTAATCAACAAACACTTAACACACTCTAAAACCAAGGTGTTAGTAAACCTACTCCTGCAACCCTAGCTCTGATACCACTTTGACAAGATTAAGAGCACAATTGATTACCTTATATAAGCAACTAAATACGGAATTTAACCAGAAGTAACAAGTAACAAAGAAATCAGTAACAACACAAAATTTGAGAGACAATATAATTTTGTATTCAACTCATCAAAAAAAATATATAATAAAGAAGATGCCACTTCTTCTCACACCTCTGAGGCTTTCTACACCTCTAAGACTCTCAGTAATTATCAATCAAGAGTTCTCTCTCTCAATTACGGTCACAACAATCAACTCAAATACAGAGTTGTTCACCTTCAACCAGTCAGTAACAATACTGCCGGTACACAACTACTCAAAGTACCTCAAGTAGATCTCCCATAAACTTGCAACAACTTGCAAATCAAATGATCTTACTTACCATGTAAATCTAACATGATCATGCAAAACCTGCAGATCAACCTGATCTTACAATTGAAAGGATCTCTTCCTTGTCCTTAATTACAATACAACCCTATGAATCTATTATATAGATCTCATGCAAACAATAATTAGACACCTAATTATAATAATTAGACATGCAACTCAAGACTAAAATTAGTTTTTTTATATGCAAACAATCGGTTCGTTAACAAACTGTTCATGAACTAATAGTTCTGGAACCGCACAGGCGACTGACGTCGGAAGCTGTCTGTCTGGAGATGACCGATGTCGATCGATCTCTGACTGATGTCAACAACTTTCTGTCCACCCCTGACTGACGTTGATTGGCTTGACCAACGTCAATGACTGTGACACTCAGCAACCTCCTCCATGTTTGCATACAGTGAAGCTTTTAGCTCCACAACCTAACATTTGACACTAAAGCTATTATCTTATTTGAGATTGAAATACCATCATTATGAATATCACTAGAGCACATTGAAGATGTCGAAGGCTATAGGGCCTCACGACTACAAGAACTGGAACTTCTTGATGGGAAGTGTTTGGCTTCCCTAAAAAATTGACAAACCTATCAGAATAGATTGCGGAGAAACTACAATAAACACATTCTCTCTGGAGAATTTGAAATTGGTGACTTGGTTTTGAAAGAGAACCAAAAGAACACGAATGTTGAACATAAAAAGAAAGGTAAGTTTTAGCCTAATTGGTTGGGACCATATGTTGTCACGATGAACTATGGTTCAGGGGCATATCAGCTGGCTAAACCTAATAATGAAGAACTTCTAGAGCCCATGAACATTATACACCTTAAGAGGTTCTACGCATGAACAAATTTGAACCATTATCTTCAAGACCCCTGACTTGGAGGCAACTTATGCTGAAGTAATTTTATCGCATCATTTTATCCTACTTTGAACACATTTTATACTACCTTGGCCCACACTTCACGACTTCGGACAATGAAGGCTTTGAATCATTGGCACTCTGAATACATTTTATTCTATTCAAGACTGTTCCGTTTGAGAACCATATTTTTTATCCCACTCTGGACCATCCATGTGTTGGACCCTATTATTTAGACCATTCTTGAAAGAGAACCATATTCTTTGTTATGTCTTGGGGATGTAAGCTCAAACACTTTTTATCCTTTGACCAATTATGATCTTGATAATGTCTCAAGAACATTATGAACATCCTCAATGCCAGTTATACAAAGTAGTTTAGTCAGAACAATATTTTGCAACTTCTTCAATAAACAAGTGAGCAAGAACATCTTTTTATTTTCGAACCTTTGCTAGACTGTTACAAATAGGTGAACGTAGATACTTCTTTGAAGTTACTTCATGCTGCACATTATTTTATATTAAATTTTATGCTCTTTGTAGGCATTGGTTATCTTATCAAGATCCTCACTCTCATTGATTTGCGAGCATTATTTTTGAAACTGGCTTAGCTATTTTATTATAACCTCTATTCTCAGACGTGCATATCTTTGACTAGATGGTCACACTTTGTGCATATTTTGTCTCAAAAACACTAACAACATTAGAAAAACTTTGAAAATATAAAAAACATTAGAACACGATCCACAAAAGAATAAAAACATTGTCTCACACTTATGTATATTTGTACATTCCCATCCCACCATGCTACACTCTTACCATTTTGCAAACAAAGAAACACCAGTTCATTTTGTTCCATGCACTTGCCATTTTTCAAGATCATTATTTCTCATCCCATCAACTTATTGTTTGAAAGACTATTATCATTTGTTTATCATATCTTCCATTTCTTCTATAACATTAATCATGCTGATCTGATCATCATTTTTCTTCTACTCCATTTTTTGGAAGAACTACATTTGGCTTGAAGTTTATATTGGAACATACATCCATGGAACTATGTAGGCAACGTCCACTTGTCTTGTACATCTGGAGTCATCTCAAATAACCCCTTCTTTTTCTTATCTTCCCCCATTTCTTCTTTCTTTGTTTCTATTTCATTAGAGAACAACTTTTATGTCATTATTCTTTGTTATGTTGTGGTGGAAAGTAATGCCTCTACCACAAGTGCATGAACATTTATCTTTAAACCGCACTAACTTGGTTTTTGTTTGTGTTTATTTGGTGTTTTATTGTGCATTTACACCTCTCCTTTTATTTCTTCTCCTTTTCTCTTTTTATTACTTCTTGTCTCATCTTGGTCTTGTGTTTCCCTGTATGTTTTTGCTTATTTCTTTTATGTTTCATAGCATCTTGATGATTAGCATGGATCTTGATTATTTCGATCTTGATCCTATGTTATTAAGTTCTTCTTGGACCATTTTGTTTATTTTATTGTTACTTGTGTCTTGTTTTTCTGTTTGAATTTGCTTTTATCTTTTGTGTGCATGATTGTCTTGATGGTCCACATAGATTTTGATTATTTATATCTTGGTCTCATGTCGTTAAGATGTTCTTGCCTTTTATTTTTAAACATTTTGTTCTTAATTAAGTCTTGATTAATCATATCTTGATTTCAAGTTAGGTTCATTTATGTTTATCTTTTTCATTGTCTTTACTTTTTTGTTCAAATGTAAATAACCATAACTCTAGTTTTGGTCATTGTTTTACCATAATCCTTAGTTATAGATATTCAAATTTGAACCAACTCAATGCAATTTAAATATTATGTCATTATAAGTTATTTATACTTATGATACTTAATTTCTTTTGCTATAACAAGTACTTTGTGCTCAGGTCTCAAAGTCTTAATGTCAACATCACTTCGATGTACAGTTCTCAAGAACACTTTGCATAATATAATTTCATAATATAGAATTAGGAATCTAAGTAACATGTATTTTGGCACTTGACTCTATGTTTAAAAGTGCATCTCTTTACATACATTGTGAGTCTAGTCAATTCTTGGTCAGTTTTCATTATTTCTCATTCTATTCTCTCCCAAACTTGGGTGAACTACATTGGCCTGAAGTTTATGTTGGAACATGGGTTCATGAAACTATGTAGGCAACCTCCACTTATATAGCATATTTAGAGTTAGCTCGGATATATTTCATTCTTCTTTTCATCTCTTTCATCACTTTACACATTTTCATATGCTTGGTTTTTTGTGGCTTTCTAAGCCGTCACACCATCACATGTACGTTTGCACCCGCTTGCTTTAACCTATTTTTTTGGTTATATCCTTGAGCTATTTTTCTTACTAATTGCCCACGCTGAGGTGAAACATTTGAACAATGTCAGAATCAAATCATCTCTACAAGGGTAAACCATTATTTATTCTTTATCAATGATCAAAATTAGCCCTACTAGGGCAAAACTATTTTATCACGATCATATTTGCTCTATCAAGGCACTTATTATTATATTCTCTTTGGAGTCTCTATTCTAGTGGTGCTTCCCTTATTGAAGCAGAATGATCTCTCTTTTCCTCTAATTCCAGGCTCTCCACACTAATGTCCATGATGGAATTATTTAGTGTATACCCTATCTTGGGATTGATTAATGCCATAAGTGCACAACTTGTAATCTCAAATTAGGTATGTTTACAGTGTGTCTCTTACATTTATGGATTGTATTTTTTCCATTCCCCTTGACTCTGGGGCCTATTATACCTCTAATTATATTTTGATCATTGATGGTAATCACGTGTGCAATCATTAACTCATCTGGATGTGATCTATTCCATGGCTTAAACAATCACTTTCTCTCTCTTTTCGAGAGTCCATACTTCTCTTCCATCCTAGTATGTCATCTCAAGGGGGCATCATGGGTCTATTCCAATTTCTTTTTGACAACTCTTTTCTTTGAAAAGATGTTGCTTCATTTGAATGTCTCACTATGCCTTTTCAAATAAGGGCAACAAATTCATGGGTCTATTCTGATTTATTCTTGACAACTGTTTTATTTGAAAAGATGTTGCTTCATTTGAATGTCTCACTATGCCTTCTCAAATAGGAGAAAAATGTAGACATCTAATTACTAACACCATTTCTGTTGAAATTATCAATCTTACTCACATTTCTGTTGAAATTATCAATCTTACTCAAATTTCACTCAAATGCACATTTTAGGTCAAAATCCATAAAACACGTTAAATGATTTGAGCTTGTCATTTACAAGTGCTGATTTAAGATAATGCATCCCTAAATGGGGCAATGCATTTTATGCGATACCTAACTTTGATCAATTCATTTTGAGTCAAAATGACAATTTTGCTTTTTGTGCTCTGGATCACTTTTTTCTTCTAATTCATTAGTACACATTATGTGCCCTTGTTATTTTGTGTCGATAACATCTTAAATGGAATGACAGATCCAACACATATAACATCACCTTTCAATTATTCTCCAGTCAAATTATGACCCAATAATATGAATTTTTGACTATTTTGATTAATTGAGGGCTATTTTCTAAATAGTTAAACAAATGTTGATTAACTTTGTTTAAGGTTAATTGATCCAAATCAGGAGCTTAAGTAGATTTTCCATAAGAGTTATTGAATATTTATTTTTGAAAATTGAGTTATATTAACTCCATCACCTAATGACATCATTTCTTGAGAAGACATTCCTAAGCCATAAAATGTCACAAATATCAAGATTATGGGTCTCTCATGCCTCATAATGACCCTCCATGCCTTTTAAATGCTTCTCTATCTCAAATATTGATCAGCCTATTTATGAATTTTAATTAATTAAATTAATCTTTAGCCACACATCTCAATCTTGAGATAAAAGGTTTAGGTTGATTCTGATCAATCTTAAAAATATATAAATAGAGAGCTATAGACATCATTTTTAATTTTAATTTGTGCAAAGTTATTATGCTGAATTGTCTCCACAATCCTTTGCATTTGACAATTGATTTTAGTTGAAAGCTTCATTGATAGGCTAGTTTAGTGATTCCCTATCATGAGCGTAGGTTTTGTGGACAATTTTTGAGACATTGAAGGAGTTGGCCACCATTATTGTTGAAGACAAGAGCTCTTTATCAAGGAAGAACATGTTTTTGAGATGCATTGGGATGATGAATCCATTTGAAAAGGTAATATGATATTGCTTTCTTTCAATTATTTCTTTCTATCTTTTGTAATTCTCACAAGAATAGATAGGATTAATTCAGTTTATTCTTATGCATTCTTCCTTTGATTTATTGGACTAATGTTTGACTAATCATGTTATGTAATCTTCTCTACACTTTCAATATATTATTTATTGTTTTGATTATCTCGTAGTGGTCCATTATTACCATGATGACTTTCTTGCCTTTAGTAACTAATTCCTCTGCCCATTGCTTTGTTTCCCTTCCCATGTGAGCCATTTCTTGAACTGAATCAATAAAATCTTGATCTAAATACTGACTGATTGGCTGAACTTCTTGCAGTTGTTGTGATTCACTAGGCTATTTAAATTGCTTTAATGCATCCGTAAGTTACTCTACTTGCTTCTTGAGTTCATCTTTAGTGGCCTTGTCATGATCCATTCTTTGGAAGAGAGAGTTGATGTTAGTTTGTACATCATGTTTGAGTCCTCTCATTTTCCATCTAAGGTAGATATGAGAAATCTGATAGTCTCCCACCACAAGATTCTCTTTTGATTTGTCTACTTAGGGGATTGCAATTTCAACATACCTTTCTACCTTATCATTAGTGAATGCCTTGGAGAGGGTCCTAGGAGTTGGTTTGGAATTTTTTTGGACCTCCGAGAGACCAAAGTCCAAGGTACTGGGGTCTATCATCTACTTTCTCCTCTTCCCTACTGACTATGCTATCCAATTAGGAGTAACCCCTTGCTATTTTGCCACTATCACCAAGGAATCAATAGTTGATGTAGACTCACTAGTGGACATTGTGACCATAGTAGACTCTTGTGTGGATGTTACCTTTGGTTGCTCTAGAGCTACTTGTGAAGGCTTGATTTTATTAGTAGGTTGAAAATCAACCTTTACATCAAGTGCTTATGTTGCTCCAGTTTCAACTGAGGGGGTTATATAAATAGTGGAAGTGGATGTTAGGTTGTGGAGCTAAAAGTTTCACTGATGCAAACATGGAGAAGGTTGCTGAGTTGCAGAGCAACCGATGTCAGTCTGATAAGTCGACGTCAGTTATATACAGTGAGAAGAGCAACCGACGTCGGTCAGATATCTGTCGGCATCGGTCACCTCCAGGCAGACAAAGACCGACGTCGATCGCTTGTGTGGTTCCAAAACTGCCAGTTCATGGATAGTTAGTTAATGAACTAATTGTTTGCATGTAGAAGGCCAATTATAGACTTGAAGCTGCAGATTTAATTATTGTAATTAGGTGTCTAATTATTGTTTGCATGAGATCTATATAATAGACTCATGGGCTGTATTGTAAATTTATGCTAGAGAGTAAGAGAGCAAATATTAGCTCCTTCAGAGTGAAGAGAGCAAGGTGTGTTCCTCCTAATGCCACAGTGCCAAGTATGGGTGCTGATTTGGAGAATTAGAAGGGTTCTTCATGTATGTAGGATCTTGGTCAGCAGGTGAGCAAAGCCACGTTTGAAGATCTACATGTGTAAGTGAGATCATTGATTTGCAGGTGTTCGTGTGTGCGAGATCTAGGTTTGCAGGTGTGCAAAACTAGATTGATTTGCATGTGTGCAAGATTAGAGAGGTCAACAACACAACAAGGAGCAATATCAAGAGAGATCTACTTGGAGTACAGTGTGTACTCAGTTGGAGAGCGTAGAGGAAGGCAAGGTAGTTCCTTCCAAAGTAAGATCATTTGAGTTGTAGGTTGTTGCAAGTTCATGAGAGATCTACTTGGAGTGCGTTGTGTACTCGATTGAGTGTGTGTATACTCAGTGTACTGATAGTAGTGATACTGACTAGTGGTACTGACATTAGTAGATACTGACTGGTTGGAGGTGAACACCAACTCTGTGTTTGAGTTGTGTGTTGGGACCGTAATTGAGAGAGAAAGCTTTGAGAAAAGATTACTGAGAGTCCTAGAGGTGTGGGAAGCCTTGGAAGTGTAAAAAGACTGTGGCACTTCTTTATTGTAATTTTCTTCTGTAAGAGTATTAATATAATTGGGTATTGTCTCTCATATTTTGTGTTATTTTTGAATTTTAGTTACTTGTGCATTCTAGTTTAATTCTGCATGTTAGTTGCTTGTATATGGTAATCAATTGTGCTTCCTAAATCCTGACAAGTGGTATCAGAGTTAAAGTTGTAGGGAGTAGGTTTTGTGTTTGATTACAGGTCACTCTTAGGGGTTTCTGATTGAGTGGGAGTATAACAATGACAGAAGAAAGTAAGCTAAGAATGGAGGAATTGAAAAGCACGAATGGTCAATTACGGTGTTATGAAAAGAAAGAGCAGGAAGAAAAAGATTGTTGGTTGGTAGCAGATCATCATGAAGAAATTGAAAAAGTAAATGTTGCAGGTGTTGTTGCACAAGATGCTCTGGGATGTTCCTTAGATAAAGTAGAATCTTGTTTTATAGATTCTGTTGCCTCTTTTCATGCAGCCCGAAATAGAGTACTTTTCCATGTTAAGGTCTTTGGAGACTTTGGAAAGATTTATTTAGGGGTTGGTGTGCCTTGTCAAAGTATTGGCAAAGGAAAAGTGAAGCTGAAATTGCAGGCGGCCAACACATGGGTGTTGAAGAAGGTCATGCAGGTCACAGTCTTGAAGATGCAGCTAATTGCTTTAAAAAAGTTGGGTGATGAGAGATGCATAAAAACTCTCACAGTGGATGCACTTGAATTAACATGTGGTAAAAAAGTAGGTACTCTTTATCTACTTACTTATATTACTGATTTTTTTTCTGTTGCAAGGACGTGGCTTTGTAGGCTTGGTCACAAGAGCAAGAAGGAGATGCATGCTCTTAAGCAAAAGTCAGATGTCTTTGACAGACTTAAGAACTGGAAAGCCTTGGTGTTTATGGAGGAGATGACAGACAGAGATCAGTGGAGAAGGTTGAGTAACTCTGAGTAGGGCAGTTTAGACAAGATTTTGATCCAAAGAGAGTTCACGGGTAAAAAGTCATCACTCACAGGAGAACACAGTTACCGACATCGATCAGGGGGAATCGACATCGAACAAACAGGTGTCGATGTCGGTCATGTGCAGTCCAGAGTTGATGGTGTCGGGCAGGGTGGCTACCGGTGTCAGTCAGGGAACCGACATCGATGATCAAGTAAGATCGACGTCAGTCATAAAACTGACGTCGGCAAAAAGGCCAGTCGCATGGAAACCGACATCGATCAGATGCAGATTGTGTGGTGACCAAGGTCTGTCACTGTAACAAATTTTGGGCAAACAACAAGCTATCAAGGAGTCTCAAATGTTCATATGGAGGACTGAAAGGGTAAGTAAGCCTCAAATTCATTATTCCTCTTCTTTATATTAGTTGCTCACTATAGAGCAGGAAGGATCCAAGAAACAGTGGGAGCATGGCATGATTAGGATGCAGAATCAAACGGGAGATTTGGTAGGGTTGCCAGCCGGTATGAAAGCACTGAAAGACGAATGGATAACTTAGTTAAATAATAGAGATGATGGACATGTGATATGGAAGGCCAGGTCATATGGTCTTGAGGAAGCTACAGGATAGTGGTACAGGGTTTGACAGATGAATGACAAAGCAGGGCTTTAGTCAATGTCAATGTAACCATTGTGTTTGTCTTACTAGAGTGGATAATGATTGCAACATTATTTTGTTACTGTATGTGGATGGTATGCTAGCTAGCAGGTTCGTACATATAGGGTTTTACTGAGCTAAATGTAAGGTTAGTTCAGTGGTTTGCCATGAAAAATTTGAGAGCAGCGAAATTCTTTGGCATGAGTAATCCTAGAGACAGGGAGATCACAAGTTGATGTTGTCACAGGATGATTGTGTGAAGGTAGTGCAGGATGCAGAACAAGGCAACACACTTATGGATGGACAGTTCACAAAATAGGGTCTCTAATCACATGATGAAGTTGAGTACATGTGCACTCCCTGAGTTTGCCCACGCATTGAGAGCTGTCAAAAAGTTTGGAGCTGATCCGAGAAAGAAGCACTGGAGGGCAGTTCAATGGATTCTCAGGTATCTGAGAGGAACCAACAGTAGGTCGACATGCTATGCAGGGTCAAGTTTTTTTTACATGGGTTTATAGATGCGAATGCGACAGGTTACTTGGATGACGGGAGGTGCACCACAGGATGTGTGGTGGTTGGTCTTCATGATTGATCTTGAAGAGGGATACAAGCCAAGAAACAAATTAGATGGGGTACATGTACAGGTACAATGCCATTGTTTATCTCTAAGTGGGAGATTGTTAGGTTGTGGAGCTAAAAGCTTCACTGATGCAGACATGGAGGAGGCTGCTGAGTTGCAGAGCAATCGACATCGATTTGATCAGTCGACATTGGTCATATACAGTGAGAAGAGAAACTGACATCAGTCAGATATCGGCTGATGTCGGTCACTTTCAGGCAGACAGAGACCAACGTCAGTCGCCTGTATGGTTCTAGAACTGCCAGTTAACAGACAGTTAGTTAACGAACTGATTGTTTGCATGTAGAAGACCAATTATAGACTTGAAGCTGCGGATCTAATTATTGTAATTAGGTGTCTAATTATTGTTTGTATGAGATCTATATAATAGACTCATGGAATGTATTATAAATTTGTGCTAGAGAGTAAGAGAGCAAATATCAGTGCTTTCAGAGTGAAGAGAGCAAGGTGTGTTCCTCTTAGTGCCACAGTACCAAGTATAGGTGCTGATTTGGAGAATCAGAAGGGTTCTTCATGTATGTAGGATCTTGGTCAGCAGGTGTGCAAGGCCACGTTTGGAGATATACATTTATAAGTAAGATCATTGATTTGCAGGTGTTCGTGTGTGCGAGATCTAGGTTTACAAGTGTGCAGAATTAGATTGATTTGCAGGTGTGCAAGATCAGGGAGATCAGCAACACAACATGGAGCAATATCAAGAGAGATCTACTTGGAGTACGGTGTGTACTCAGTTGGAGAGCATAAAGAAAATCAAGGTAGTTCCTTCCAAAGTAAGATCATTTGAGTTGCAGGTTGTTGCAAGTTCATGGGAGATCTACTTGGAGTGCGTTGTGTACTCAGTTGAGTATATGTGTATACTCGGTGTACTGGCAGTAGTGATACTGACTAGTGGTACTGGCAGTAGTGGATACTGACTGGTTGGAGGTGAACACTAACTCTATGTTTGAGTTGTGTGTTGGGACCATAATTGAGAGAGAGAGCTTTGAGAAAAGATTACTGAGAGTCCTAGAGGTGTGGGAAGCCTTGGAGGTGTAAGAAGACTTTGGCACTTCTTTATTGTAATTTTCTTCTGTAAGAGTATTAATACAATTGGGTATTGTCTCTCATATTCTGTGTTATTTCTGAATTCTAGTTACTTGTGCATTCTAGTTTAATTCCGCATGTTAGTTGCTTGTATATGGTAATCAATTGTGCTTCCTAGATCCTGACAAAGTGGTATCAGAGCCAGGTTTGCTGTTCTAGATTCCTGACTATGCTAGCCAATTAGGAGTAACCCCTTGCTATTATGCCACTATCACCAAGGAATCAATAGTTGATGTAGACTCACTAGTGGACATTGTGACCATAGTAGACTCTTGTGTGGATGTTACCTTTGGTTGCTCTAGAGCTACTTGTGAAGGCTTGATTTTATTAGTAGGTTGAAAATCAACCTTTACATCAAGTGCTTATGTTGCTCCAGTTTCAACTGATGGGGTTATATAAATAGTGGAAGTGGATGCAGTGGAGGCAAGGGGAATAATTGTGTCTATTGGGGGAGTGAGAGGTGGAATAGACACAAGGGTTGTGAATTTGGGGACAGGGGGAAGAGTGAAACCGAAGCATTGAATGTATCAATCAAATGAGTAGGACTACTCAGGGTTGATGACAAAAGGAAAGATAATGAAAATTAAAGTGGTATAATACTTACCCCAAGAGTTAGGGGGCTTGCGAGACCAAAGTCAGGATGATCGAGTCTACAACTAAGTACTATTGGGTAGTGTTATAAACTAATGGAGATGAGATATAAGGATTTATAAGTGGAATAGAAAGAGGAAGTGGGCCAAAAGGGGAAGGTGAAATGGGAGGAAGGGAAAGTGGAGTGGAAACTTGAGATTCCACTGATAGGGGACTTTAAGTGTCCACTTGACTTACTTGTATTATTTGTGCTTGTCTTGTTGTAGTGGGTGCAATAGATGGAATGACAGGTGGAGTGGACACTGCGGGTGCAGGGGAAGTGGAAACATGAGGTAGAGATGTTGAAACTTGAGAAGTTGAAGGAGTGGAAATAGGTGGTGGAGGTGTTATAACCTCTTGGATAATATGAGTAGGAGAAGGGGTAGAAATAGAAATAAGAGTGAAGGCTATGAGATCTGAAACTATAAAACCCTGTACTACTGCAACTATGTCTTTGGATGAAAGATTAATTAGCTATTCTACAACCTCTCCTTCGTTACTAAATGCTTCCCTCTTTACCTTAAACCTATTCTTCTTCTTATCAGGCTCCTTTGATGATTCTCTTGGACCCTCTGTTGATGGAGTGATTCCTTCTGCTTTAATCTTTAGAAGATTTTCTCTAACCCCATTGGTCTCTCTTATGACCTGTACTCCCTTAATCCTTAGCCAGTTGATCATTCTGTTAATCACGTGAGTTGTTCTGTCAAAAAGAGAAAGGGACTCTAGTGTTGACCACTTAACTGGTGGTAAGGGTCATGTGATAACTTGTGTGTAATAAATTGGGTCCACTTTGGAGTCATCATCCACCAAATCATCTGGAACTAGTGCCAGATCATAATCTTTGATTTGCTGAAGGGACATTCTGGAGTAATCCCTCATTCTAAAAACTTCTTCATCTACAAAATCTTCCCAATAATCCTCATAGTATGGCACATTAGCATATGTTACGAGTGCTAATGTATTGGTAATATTATCATACATGTCAAAAAATGGTCTAGACTCAAAAGTTTTTAATGTCATTTGGGACATCTCGGCCTCAACACATTTGGCCTTGAGGAGGGATTGACATGTCTACCAACCAATGGAAATTGGGAAATGTATCCCTGTCTTATGCTTTCCAAAAAAATCTTGTGTGTTTTTATGAGCTGCCTGACCAATTCCATCAATGCCCATTTATCACTAACATATCAGGGAAGTGTGTAGGGATAACCACTTAATTTGGCTACCTTGATATAAGAGAAGGTAGGGAACTATATGAAATAGGAACCCCATTTGATGATTTTGTCTATAGTTGCCTTGAGTACCTGGTTCTCTTGAGCTCCTTATCAAACATGATAATGATGTTGTAAATGAAAGCATCATTGACTCTCCTAAAATGTTGTTTACTAGCCTAAAATGTGAGGTTAGGGTAGTAGTTGTATACTCAATTTATCTCTTCAAAAACATTATTAAGGCCTGAGAACAATCTTCCTTTGGCCAAAATATATACAATGCAGGAGGTCATATAAAATTTGTTTGTTGTTTGTACCTCCATCAATTGCTCTTATGAAGAGAGTCACTTATTAATTGGCCCAATGAGTGTATTATGTGTTTTTTTAGATGGTCTAGATATACTGGTACATCCACTCTTGATAACACTTGGCATTGGGATTTCTAGTGATCTTATGCAACAAAATGATAATATCCCCTACTTCATCAATGAAATCGGATTTATACATGGTCTTTGACAATCTGTAGAAGAATGCTTAGGGGACTTGAGCCACTATTTGTTGATTATCTTTTGACATCCATCTCTATTATCTTCAAAAAATTGTGTGGATGTTTGTGGAGTTATATTTAGGTAACTTTAAAATTCAAGCATTGCATAGACTGAGTTGATAAAATTAAGGTATATATCTAGAATCTTTTCCCCTTTCTCATTGTAGACCTCTCTTTTGTCAGGATCATAGTGTTGGGATATTGTGAGGACCAACTCAAGGCTTTGTAATAAAACTGGGAAGGCTACATCTTATGGTAATCCAGAGTCATATATACTCTGGATCCAGTCATCCTTGAAATCTGCACTTATTCTAGCCCAGAAGTCTCTTAGGTCAATATGACCTAAATTCTTATCTGTTATCTCTACAATATTAGACTCTGAATTGGGAGTCACTCTAGGGCCTTTGGATTTAAACTTCATTTCCTTAGGAGGCATAAAAACTAAAGTTATTGCTCGTAAGAAACCAAATATGAAAGCTGGTGGGATCTACAGGTGTTTGGAGCAACTAAAATCTTTGACAGAACAGGGAGGTGCTTCAGTTAGGTGAAAGTTTTGCAGAGGTGGAAGGTGCTGAAAGCATGTCAGGTTTTGTGTAGTCTGAATTCCTATGGGGATGGGAGGTGCTGAAAGTAGGTCCACTCTCTACAAGGTCTTGAAGGCTCATGGGGATCAAAGGCGCTGGAAGCAATTTTAAAACTCATGAGGGTCTAGGGTGTTTGACATAGGTCCCAAGTTTGCAAAGGCATTTAGAAGTATATTCTCAGGAATATTCCACTAGTACAAAGTGGGGAAAACCTAGACTTAGTATGTGGAACCTCAGGAGGAAAACTAAGGGTTTTTCTTGATGTTGAGTTTTAAAAATACAAACCCAAAGGACCCTAGAATGACTTAGACTACAATTTTAGGAAAGCACACAAGTGAAACCTCCTAAATGATTTAAACAATAACTTTAAATGAAACCCTAAACAACTAACTCAAGAAATATTTAACACTCAAAAAACCTTACGAGAAACGTAAATTATTTGGAAAGAGTCAAAATTAAAGGTCAATGGTAGAAATAAAACAAGAAAAGTACTGTTACTTAGGCAAAAAAGTGATGTGGTAGTTGTTTTGTCAAACATGGCTCGTGGTTGCAAGTACTTGCTTGGCATGAGGCTCGAGGGTCATGACATGGCATAGGTTAGTAGAACTCAAAGACGTGATTAAAAAATAACAAATTATAAGAAAATCCTTAATCTTCTTGCTTTAAATCTTGAAAACCCTACATTAAATGCAATTATGATAGTGGGTGGTGGAGGTAGGAGCTGCTTGCAGTAGGTCCTATGTCCATGGGGAATGAATGGATGACTTGGTAGGGGGTGGAACTCTGGGAGCACTTTGCACATTTGAAAATGTGAAAAGTGCACTTTAGGTTCTACATTTTACAAAATATAGTAAAAAAAAGTTGGTAGAAGGTGGGATTCGATGTGTACTTTGCATGTTTGCAAAGGTGCAAACTACTATGAGAGTTATGCATTCTGCAGAAGGGAGGTTACAATATTTTGGTAAGATCTAGAGGCCATCTTGTACTTTACATGTTTGTAAATATGCAAATTGCACGTTGTGTTCCAGATTATGTCAGCTTGGGTGCTTGGTGGGATTCAAAACTTGCAGAGCAATTTGCATAAGTGCAAATTACATCCAGAGTTTTGGATTCTACGGTTTCAAAATAGAATGATGGGTATCTTGATGCTTTTAGGGATTTTCCTAAAAAACAAAAGGTGGTATCCCTTAGGATGTCAGATGTAATGATATTTTGGGATAAAATATCAACATAGACTATGAGAGATAACTCACATCTGAGAGATTTGGAGATTGTGCTCTTAGTCAAAGATGTTATTTTACTACTCCAACATGTTGGAAGTTTATAAATTATTAATAAGGGAAATAAAGATAGATATATTTCTATAAGGCATGGCAATTATCTTTTGACTACCATAAAACAACATTTTGGGACTGTTTATGAATCTTTTGCCATAGTTCCATTTCTTCTTAATTGACAAGCTAAGAGATATGAATAAACAAATTGCATACATACATATTAGTATTTTTGGTTTGACTAGATTACCTATAGTTTTCCATTTTATATATCTTTGAAGTTCGGCAAAAAATTTCACCTTTTTGTTAAGAGGAAATTCTTGAAGCAAGGATTGAGAGGGTGTCAATTGAGTGGAATCGGAGCATATGAGGTCAATTTGTAAAATATGTTCTATCAAAAATGTCAACATAGGCCATGGATATCCATCATAGACACCATCAATATAAAATATTCAGACAAGATAGAGATTCACCAATAAAGAAATTGTATTATCTGTGTAATATACAATGTATGTGTGCAACCATCAATGGTTGCATTATAACAAGACTGTAAAATACTACATCTCCAATAGCTTAGGAGATGAATCTAAGCTTCATTACTTTTCAAAAAAACACAAATGATCATTATATAGGAAAATTAAGAGGTGAGTGAGAGATTATTATTGGTGAAGTAAAATGTGGGATAATTCCATAGTTACGTTTAACCCTTATTACACATGTGAGGATAACTCTCATGGTAATTGTGCATTTAATAGTTATATGCATATAATAAATCACACCTTGATAAGACATACGTAAAGTGGACTTCACATCAAGTGTGAATATGACACACTTAACACCCCCATGAAGATCAATGTAGAGGATGTTGTAAAAAAAGGTTTTATGTTCATAAATATGGGTCTCGACAACTAGACATGACGAGGTACACATGTACAATGGAGGAGCAAAAAGAAAAATGAATTTAACAAAAATATTTTTGGAAAAATCTATGTCATGTTTTTATGATCAAAAGAAAAGACACATTTCAGATCAACTACTATGATCCTTCATCAGGAAAGAAACATATGTTGGAACAATAGAGCCTTGATTCTTAAAAAATGAAGGAAAAATAGCCGTTACAAAAATTTGCCTAAAAAGAACCAAGTAGCCGTGAAATTTAGTTTCTAAAATAAAAATTAAAAAATATAAAGTAGAAACAAATAAAGATAGAAAGTTTTAGATTTACAAGATCATCCTATTTTAAATTTACTAATTTAATATTAAAATCAAATTATTTAAAGGAGTTTTAAAAGATTTTTATAAATGGAAACCAATTAAATTCCATATTTTAATTTCAGTTGTTATAGTAATGAGGTTAGAGTAATTTATTAAAAGCAAAATTAAATTAATTAGAAAAAATTAGACCTTAGAAAGGAAATCTCAAAAGAATAAAAACAATGAATTTGCAGAACTAAATGCTTTTCGAATCTCATGATTCCTCTAACGGAATGAATCAATATAAAATTCCATGAATCTAGTTGTGTGAACAAGTGTGACTATTGGTATGTGTTCCATCTAAACAAAATGCATGGTTAAATGATTACAAATGGAGTGCTATGGATATCCTATAAGAAACAATCAGATTGAAAATGGAGTGTGCCAATGTGGTAGGTGTGTAGAAAAAGTACTACAAAATCTTCAAGTGAGGGTTCCCAATATGCAACATCAAGTAAAAATTAAGGTGAAAAAAACCCCTTTAGATGGACCTAGATTCAATCTGTAGCCAAACATAAGAGCTAATAATTCATCGTGATATACTACAAATACTAAGAATCTAGTCTTGAAAACATGCCAGATGAGTTGAAAAAGTTGTTTTCCTACCCGTTGGATCATTCTTACCCCTGCAAATTTTATAGATCTTCACAAAACATTATCTACATGGATTGACAATTGAGATCATGTTGTTAGATTCTGGTTCTCTAGCACTTGGAACATAATGGAAATATCTGATACACCAATTTTTTTTGAATGGAAATTGGCTAAAAATATATTCCATGGAACTCCTCTATATGTAGACAATTGGTTCATTAGTCTAATCAAAAGAATCAACAAGATATGAACCAAATATATGGGACATGTGAATAACTTCATATAGACATTGATGAAGAGGGAAAAAATTATCCTTTTTGCACGACGCTTGCTAAGGATTGAAGCTTTGGAGTCCCAAGGTTCCTCTCCTCTTTCTCCTCTTGATCTTTCTAACAATTGAGCTTTGAGAGTGATATGGATATCCTCTAAAAAAATTTGCTAATCTTCTCATGAAAACATACTTTGATACCATATTAGAAATGACTATGGTACCAAATGATAGTATAAATATAACTTCTTATATTCAACATAATAAAAAAAGTACATAGAGGTAAATGTATATATAACTAAAACAAGAGCTATCCCTCATTTTTTTATCAACCACACTAATGGTGGAATTTACAAAAGGTGGTGACAAATGTCACTAACCTACAAGTGCACATTTAATATTGGAACCATCACTTATTAAAATTTATATTATCACCAACGCTTATTTAGATTATGATCTAATTAATTTTTCTAACATGTTCAGAACAAATGTGTTTATAGGCTTCTAAATATTACTTTCTATTTTTTGGAAATTTCCACCTCCTTGGGACCCCATTTTACACTAATACACCTATTTTTACCAATATATTGGTATAAATTTTTTAAATAAAATTACCCCTTATATGCACTTATCTAGTATTTACTATATCTTAAGGGTGACACCTCTGTGACTTGGTTGTCGTGCTAGTGGTCTTAGGTGTTATTTGGTAATATAAGAGGATTATCCAAGAAACATTATAGTGATACTTCCAAGTCCATTCTCACAACTTGTGGAAATTACAAAACTTGTTCAATGGTTTATGGAACTTGAAAACCACATCTAGAGGTACACATTACCTCTAAAATCATTAACCCATCTCTATCAAATTCCACAAAATTCTATAACTACACAATGTAATCTAGGTAGATTGAACATGGTACCATCCATTTGCATGCCATATTTTGTGGTCTCTAACCATGGATACCTTTGGGTCTTGCACATATACATCCCACATTGCTAAGATGAACTCACTCCTCATGGTAGTACCATGTAGTGCCCCACTATGAGGCACCTAGTCTATAGACACATGTGGGTCCCTTTCGAGCTTATAGGATGTTATTTTGCCTTTCATAGAATTATATATTGTGTTATCACATGATGAAGTAACTATAATGTTGGGATATACATATATTGAGCTTGTATATATTTTGTTATTAAATATGATCATGTACTTATATTACCTTGTGTATTATAAGTCAAGATGAATATTTTAAAGAAATTATTTCACAAATAAAGTAGAGTAACAACACAATAGGACTAAAATAGAACAAAATATATGAATAGACGATAAGGAACTTCAAGGGAAAAATCTCCACAACCTTACAATAAGAACATAATTCGTAATATCATGATCAAATACTAATCCTTACTTCCTATAATTACCCTAACTATGTTATGTAAACACCCTAAGCTGACCTGACCACCAATATTAAATTGAATAGATGATCATATGAATTAATTAAAGCTTATGATAGCCATAAGTTAGCTACACATATCCTAATACACGCTATTGACCAAGGGCGTAGCATGCCTCCTCCCTTCAAACAAGTATTTTTCTCAATGTTGATGATCTCTAGATGTAGGTACATGAAATCTTTTCTCTCCTATGTTACATATTCATCGTTCAAATTATTCCACTTGATTAGATACTTGTTAATTACCCTCTTCCTCACCCTTTTAGTATGCGTGTGAAGGATTTCCTTAGGTTTCAAAATTATTTAGACTTCTTCATCATGCTGAAGTAACTTTATCTAGGGAGATTTTCTTTGTCCAATGTCCTTCTTCAAACAAGAAATGTGATTGTTCTACAACATTGAAAAATTATCTCTAAGACTAGGGGGTACTTACTATTGGTGTTGACTATGTTATTCAAATGTTTAAACCTTTTGATGGATCTTCAAAGGAGATTTGTGATCTGAGCAATATTTCAGGTGACAATTTGGGTGACGGTTCTACCCCAATTGGTGGTAGAACTTTCGAGAGCCATAAGTTTTGCACCATAGCTCTGTTTGACTCCCCGTTTGAAATGTTTGGAAATATAATAATGAGGAGAACAATATGAGATGACACACACACACACACACACACACACACACACACACACACACACATATATATATTTATTTATTAGGTTTTGACACCTAAATATCAAATAGAAGTGCCATAAATTTTAATTTTAGTAGTGCAGTCTAAAAATAGTAAGTTTCTAAAAATAGTAATTCCTCAAATTTTGTCTTGTTATGAATCATGGAAGTTGAACCACTTAATCTCCCTCAAGATTGGTGACCTTTCACATCCTCTTCCTACCTTAGAAATGTGTATAAATGAAGATTTAACTTAAGAATGAAATCATACATCTCTTCCCAGAGATAGGCATATGTTGTATCTGCAATTTTAAGCAATAAAACATCTCTTCTCAAAGATAACATTATTATTTGTGTGTTCTTAAAATATTTTTCAACCAAAAATTTTGAGTTTTGGATCAGTGGTATCAGATCTATTTGTCTTAAGAGTGTATGATCTTGAGGATGAGGTCAGACTCCAGGAAGCTTGGGTGGAAAATACAAAATTTAGTAGACTATCCACCTGTTCACTCCAAATGATCTCAAATGGCAGACATCGAGACATCCAATCCTTTCAAGGAATGGTGAATGAAGCCCTCTAACAACAAAAACTATAGATGCTACAACAATTTGCCCAAATTTTCCAACAAATCTCAATGGAAAAGTGTGGCTCCTCATCTGCACCCCCACATCCTTTCAGTGCCCCAACAAACTTAAAGGTTGAGGTGAATTTTGATATCCTTACATTTGAAGACAAAATCAATGTTGATGCAGTATAAAATTAGTTGGATCAATTTTCTTCCTATTTTTCTATAAATAAATTCACCGATAAAGAGAAGATCATATTTGCTCTTTTGAATGCATCATTACCTATCAAAAATTGGTGGTAAGTGTACAAGAAGAGATTTAGTGCAGATGATATTGGCCTTGAGGTAGAACCTACCTTGGATGATTTCATAGAAGCTATAAAATAAGAATACTATCCCATTAGAGCATACGATGATCTATATATAGAGTGGCAACAAATTCACCAAGGTAAGGAACAATCTGTTCAAGATTACACTAATATTTTTCATTCTCTATCTACGATATTGGGCATCTAAGAAAGTAAGAAACATAAGGCTCTCAAATATCATGGTGGAATATAATGGTATATATGGAGGAAAATAAAACTCTTCAATTTGGAAACCCTCAGTGAGGCATACAAATTCACGGTGAAGAATGAGTAGAAGCATGGAAGAATGAATATGAAGAGTCATCCTTTAAAATGGAAAAGTGATAAAAAAATTCAAACACGAGGCCAAAATTGGAATAAAAAAGAAGGGAAGACTAAGAATTGGTGTGATTACCACAAATATAGAACTCACTCCAAAGAAAAATGTCGAGCCATCAAGTCCTTACTTTTTGAGTCATAATCCTCAACATCTACTTCTCTACCTCATACACACCTTACAGTTGAAGATGATGAAGAGATTGTAGATGCTGAGCTTGATGTCATCATTACTTCATCATAGACCCATGAGGAGAGGCCAAATGATAAAGAAAGGTTGTTTCACTCTAAGTTATGGGTGAAAGGTAAGCCTCTGCATTTCATTCTTGATAGTGGGAGTCAAAAGAATTTAATCTCTGTTAATGTTGTGAAAAAGAATTTAATCTCTGTTAATGTTGTGAAAAGCTTAAATCTATCCATGAAGTCTCACCCAAAGCCATACAATATTGGATGGTTGAGTCTAGGGAGAAACCTCTGTGTCACCCACTAATGTCTTCTTTCATATGTAATAAAACCTTTCTAAGATGAGGTCTTATGTGATGTGGTCAATTTGGATGTTTGTGATGTACTCCTTGGTCAAATATTCATGTATGATCAATATGGCATCTATGAATCAAGAACTCTAAGGATTACCCTCACTCTTGGAACATGGTGCTAAAGGGTACCAGAGGTACCACCTTCTACATTTGTCTTCCTGATTAGTGCCAAGAAATTTGTTCTCATGATGGTTAAGTCATAGAAATCCAAAACGACCAATGTTACAGCCCTGACTACACAAACAATACAACAACAAAAGCAAATAGATAACACGCTGAGAAAGTTCACAGCCTTCCATCTAAAGATTGATGGTCAAACAAAAATGGTGAACAGTCAGGCCCAACACAACTCCATAAAGCACAATCCATTCCAAGTATGCATCGAGAATCAAATCAAAACACAACTACCACACTTGATGACAAATCTTGATGCAATGGGGACCATTGCTTCTCAAGGCGAGAGGAATGATCTGAACAACATTTCAAGTGATAATTCAGATGATGGTTCTACCCCAATTGGTGGCAGAACTTTTGGAAGCCATAAATTTTGTATCATAGCTCTGTTTGACTCTCTATTTAAACTGTTAGAAAACTAAGAATGAGGGAAACATCATGAGATGACATGGAGCTTCACTCAATGGGTTTTGGTCCATGAAAACCAAATGAAAGTGCCCCAAATTTCAATTTTAGTAGTGCAGTCTAAAAATAGTAATTCCTTGAATTCTGTATTGTTGTGAATCATGGAATTTGAACCACTTAATATTTCTCAATATTGGTGACCTTCCATTATATCCTCGTACCTTAAACATGTGTATAAATGAAGATGTAACCTAAAAATAAAATTAGACATCTCTTCCCAGAGATAGGCATATGTTCTATCTACAATTTTGAGTAATAAAACATCTCTTCTTAGAGATAGCATTATTATTTGTGTGTTCTTGAAATATTTTTCAACCAAGACTTGTGTTTTGGATCAAGTTGGTAGATGGTGGTTGGTAATCCAGAGACCATTTGGAATAAGTGTCTCTCATAAATAGATTCACTATGGGTATATATTCAATAATCACTGAATCCTTTTCCATCCTTTCCTAAAAATCTAGTGTTATTAGTGTAAATGACTACTTTTATTACACTAAAAACAATTATTTTGTAGAACACTTTGATCATTTTCAAGAATTTTTTGAATTTGATGAGAGATTACCATTGAAGGTGACTTTGTGCACAACCCTTTCAACTAAAACATCTTGTCTTCTAAATGAAAACACATGTTTAATTCTTGGAAGTTCATATCAATCATGCCCAAGGTCTTCAACCATTGGACTTATAATACAATATCAAATCCACCCATGGGAATGGAAAACATCCACCCACGGGAATGGAAAACATAGGGCCATCTATTAGGTAATATCAAATGGTGAATTTAATACTATGACATTTTTTTGAAAAACTAAATATACTCCAATTCACAACCTTGACTTGAATTTATGGAGTTGGGCAAATAAAATAGCTCAATTGTGTAGCTATCTGATAATTGATGAAGTTATGAGTACTCCCTGAGTCAATCAATACTATCACTTTATGTTACTTTAGGATACCCATTACCTTGATTGTTTGTGGGGAGCTAGCACGTTATTGCATGGTAAAGTTCATTGATAACCTCAAATCCTTTTTCTTCATCCTAATTTTATTCATTGATGCCCTCAATGTACAATAACTTATTTTCCACACATTCATGTCTTTTTTGTCACAATTAAAACATAACCATTTTTCCATTTTTTCTTTAAGTTGTTGAGGAGTTAACTTGGTAGGCTACAAAAATGATGGTGCAGGTGTGCTATTATCTTTGATGCTAGTGAGTGTATGTCCCGTCACAGCCAAGATTTTTTCTCTACCTTGTGTGCCATGATGATAGAATCAAAAACATTAAGTGGATTAAGCATTCATACCTCATGTTGAATGTGGTCCTTGAGACTACCCATAAATAGGTCATTCAGGTTCTCATCTGTAATTGTCTCCACATGAAAAGATAGGATGAAAAATTGATAAATATAATCCTTAACTGAGCTTATTTGATGTAAATTTACTAATTAGTTGAAGTAGTTTTCTACCACACTAATGCTATAGTGTGTTTAAAAATCCTTTGTAAAAATTGACCAATATTGAGAGACTTCTTCTTCTTTTACATGCATAACTATCGATACCAAATGAATTGTTTTGGTTCTAGATATAAGGATGCCATGGACACCTTCTATCCACATGGGATCAGATTTACATTAAAAAATTTCTCTATTTGGTTGATCCAAGTGATTAGATCATTCCCATCAAACTTATGCATTTCCACTTTTGGCATCATGTTCAATGGTGTAGAATGGAAACCAAGTGATTTGTATTAGGGCTTGCATTGGGTTGACCTAAAAATCCCCACTAATTGGTCTGAGTAGTAGTGAATTGGGGCTGATTTGGAAAATTAAGTGGGCCATTTAACATTTCATCAAGTCTCTTCCTTAGCTCATCCAATTGGGGATTGATTTTGTCAACATGTCCTTTACTAGTTGTTATCACACTAAATTATACCCTTGAAGAGATTGTTCAAGCCTTCTTTATTTATGTGACATTGTGGAAATACCTCTAGGCTATGGGTGGCCTGATCAATGAGATGAATCTATAGATAGGGCTAATTTCCTTGATTTTAACACCTTAAAACTACTACTAGACCTATTGCTTACTCAAAAAAGAGGTAAAATTGACTAAAACTAATAAATAAGTGATGTACCAAATTTAACACCCTCCGCTTGTCTATACTACACTAAGAACATGAAAAAGGACTGAAACCTATTTCACTAATTCAACATGAGTTTCTAAGCATCACTATTTCAATATGAAGGTGAAAATCAAGACACTAACTAAGAGGGGATGATCAAGAGGTCTCATATGAGACACTAATGAAGAAATATCGACATTTAATGAATGCAAGACCATCTAACACACTCCATATGACTTGATAATATGATAAAAAATTACTATAAGGTAAAGAGATAGGATAAATGAAAGAGAGAGCCATGACACTACTACTAGCATTAATCAATTAACCATGAAGTATACATCAATTGCAGTATTGAGAAAGCTAGAAATCCCTCTTCAACATGTGTGCACTTAGTTTGATGATGGCTTCATCAAGGTGGTGTAGGAGTGACACATCATCCCTCTCTCTTGAAACTACCATTTCTTAAAAGAAGAGTTATAAGTTGTCCCATTGACACCTAGGCTATTTGACAAGCTCTACATTTTGCTATGCCATCTTAGATATTCAACTTTTCCTCCTTGTAAAAGTGAGGCTTGAGCTCATATCTCCTCTCATGCTGATCCTTGTTCTTGAGTTTTTATCGCTGAGTCTTCACAACTTTCTTGACAAGGAGATAATAAGAAGCCTTCATACCATAGAGGCTTCAAATAGTCTTGAGGGCAAAGAAATAGTTGTTGTCTCTATTATATAAGCTAATAAACATCCCATAGATGGAATTATATACCCATAACAATGTTCTAAGGGTTTTTTTATCCTTGAAGATTTGAGACAAGTTTACAACATCGATTACTTGTACAAACAAAGAGGTGGTCTGCATCTAGGCCTAGTCCATTGACTTGAGAGATGTATTAACACCATGGGGGAAGATTTATAGGTTAGTAGTTATTTTATATCTCTGTCCAAGCTTGTGAGTGATCTCAATATGGTTTATTAGGCTTCATACACTTAAACACTGTGGAATTAGCAAAATCCTAAAAATATAGACCATTTTTGCACTCTTTTTGGATCACACATGCCAAACTAACTAGTCCATCAGGTGTTTAGGAGTATTATGTGTCTCTTCAAGATGTTTCCAGGGTAACTAATGGTGTTTGAGATCATTTTGAGGGAAAACACAATCATTGGATCTTTTTAGACCTTCCAGGCAGCTTGGGAGGTGTCTATCTTGTTAGTAATTGTTCATAGAGTATAGGGCTCTCACTGACCTCCTAATGCCACAAGGTTGGAGGACATATAAATTTTAAAATTCCCAAACACCATTACTAACCATGCACCTAACCCTATACAAATTGATCAAAAGACTGAGCTCCTCAAGCTTATACACCTATAAGTTTGAACCTAGTCTACTTTTTTAGCAAAAAGAGTCATTTTGATGTTTCATTTTGATTGAAAAAGGATAATTTAAGATTGAGACATCCATACCTAGGTCTATAAGTAGCTTGATTATGGGTGTTAATTCCCATTTGGCCTTGTAAGTTCATTAAATCAAGCCTAAGGTTTTAGGCTATTCCTCCTATTGACCCTAACCACTATTATTTGATGTTTTCTCAATCTTCCAAGGGTTCTAATTACCCCAAAAAAAATATTTAGGATCATTCTTACCACAAAAAAATATTATAATCCTAAACCAATTACCATGTCTTTTTCAGGAAGACTTGTAGGTCCTCATTTAAGCCTAACACCTTGCTAAGCTAGGGCCTAAAAATAACTCTTCCCTGAGTGATTTCTCCTCTTTTCTACCTGTACCAACCTCCTCAACACTTACTCATGGATTTAATAGTTAACTTGACCCTCAAACCTCATATTCATGCAATATTTTCTTCTCTCTACCCTCTTTCCTTATACAAACCTGTAGGTGTGTATCTTAGGTTTATAACCCACTAAACTTACTCTTTAATTGGTGAGTATTGGGTTGCCAATCTATTAGAGGTTTTTTATGAACATTATAGATAATATACAACATGTGAGAAACCAAATTTACTTATTTGTTTCTTAAAATCAAAAATTATATGGCCATATTGATCTCTTAGGTCTCCTATAGACCTAATGCACACTTACAACTGTATTGAAAAGCTTCCCTCTTCGCTTATAAGCTTGTAGATTTGTCCTCTAAGCTAAAACCTTATTAATACCTTTCTACTAGATTGGATTACTTTGCCTTGGATTAAGGATGGTCATCTTGATAGGGAAGCCAAAACATTTTAAGAGCCTCATTGCTTGACTCAGGCCTGTCATAGTCCCTTTCATACACACTCTAATCACTAGAATTGGGATCTTGAGAATGGCTACCTATAACTTTCCATTTGTTGTGACCATGAATAATTCAAGTTGTTTGAAGACTCTCAGAATATATCCCACACCTATCAATGATGATTCAAACCTCACTTCAAGTGTATGATTTTATCAACTTGACCTTGTATGCCTCCAAGACCATGTATTTCTCACGTTGAGGTCTGCATGTTGGATTAACATAAGATGATTTATTTGGAGGTGGGAATAGGTTTGAGAGAACTGATATAAAGAATGTGAGATATTGGTAGATATTTATTGAAAGCTTAATGATGATTTCCATCATGCACTTTGTCCCTTCTTGGGATTAAAAAGTACACTTCACGCTCTAGCAATTGACTCAGTCTAATTGAGTACACCCCTGAGACCTTTCTTGGCCATTGAATGATTATTAACACCTTAGATAGGTATGATGATAGTTTTATAAGCATTAATAACCTATTGAAAACTTGTATCCATTACTCCCATGTGAGAAATATCTCACATTCTCATCGATCTGCCATTTTTCTTCATTCATACGCCTGTAACCTAGAAGGGATACTATGCTTGTGAGGAGTTTTAGGACCTATAGGCATTGAAGAGATTATTTAGTGACCTTTTATAACATTAGTTAGATATATATGTGGTGTGAGAGATCACCAACATGCTCTCAACTATCTGAAACTATAAGATCATCAAAACCCCATTGCTTCCACCTTGCAACTTACTTCAAAATAAAGATTTATTACCTTTTGACTACTCACATGTGCCAAGTGATGGTGAAGGATGATGTGGTAGGGTTTTTAATACCCTTTAGAGGATCACACAACCATCCATTTGCATCCATAAACTTCCAAACTCACTCAGGCAAAAAAAAATTGTGCCTGTGGGGTTTTATAAGGGTTTAAGGATAACTAAACTTGTTAACGATGATTCATATAGATGGATGAATTAATAATAAACTTATGCCATGGATTTAAAAGGTATATGGTTACAATTTTTTTCCCAAGATCATTTAACCCAACTCTCTCTCTCCTCTGTGTACCATCTTCAAATCGGTTGGTCTTTCTTGAGGTGCTAAGAACTTGATGGATAAATGGAGAAGGTTTTTGCCTTTTCAAGGCCTATCGCTTATTTCCAAGCATGGATTTGTATTTGTGGAGGTTGGATAAAATTCTAAAGGGGATTTAACATCTTGAACCCTACTCTACCTGTCTAGAGAAGCTATAATTGTGCATAAAAACTTACAAAACTCATCAAAACATCCTCTTCATGAAATGAAAGTTGATCACTTGAACTAGTACCTTGTTAGATCCCTAAATGAGATGATCATGGAGTTGTCCTTGTAATTCATGATTTATATGTAACATATAATCATTTTTTAACCTTCCTTTTCTCACGTTACACTATATTTTGAAGGGGAAACAACAAGACAAAGAGATTTTATGAGTGGGTTATACATTAAGTAAATAATATTTTGACATCTTGAGAAGGGGTATGGGTAAGAGTGATAAAATATATTCTTCAACAAGTCTTTCATGACATCAAAGACCCTCCTTGACTACCAAATTAACTTGAAGCATGTGGGTTTGAGACTTGAGATGTGTAAACAAGCACAAAATAATTATGATAATTACCTTAAACTATGCTAAACACATTATAAAGGATCAAGTCATGAATATTGGTTAATCATCTTGATTTTACCACCTTAGAAGACCTTGATCACTATTATGAACAACACCACTCTCCACCATGACAAGACAATCTATGAACAAGACAAGAACCTTCAAGGGATAATAACATATTCAAATAAGTCTAGATAACAAGTTTTAAATGCCATTCACCTATGGTAGTCAAATTTAGCTAACATCTTTGGCGACCTCATGGGATTATAGTTGTTATGCACCTAGACTAGTAGCCTTATGCATACATTGGGCTATGAGGTCACCTCAACTTGACATAAACATAATTTAGACCTTGATCTGGACTAAATTTTTTTGAAAAGGATGAGATAACTGATTGCCTTCCCAAACACAACAAATAAAAAAACAACAAAGTACACCAATAAGACAATAAGACTAAACAAGCACACACTATGTTAAAAATCACTTAGGGAAAATAAACATAAGAAACTACTATATACAACTAACCTTCAAGGTTTGATCCACCTATATCAAAAGGAAAAATTCTAAGTTCCTCTTCATGGGGTGAGTAAGAGTAATAGACCAACTGCTGTTCAGACATTGTTCTTACTCTATCAACTCTCTTCTTGACTACCAATGTCTTTTGCTTGAACTCAAGTGAACTAATAACACCAAACATGTCTTATATAAACTCAAAATCATCTTGAAGTTCATAGCTTACCTCATGTTTGTATTTGTCCATAAGAGAACTCTCTAATGTGACCATAATTGCAACCTTAGTCTTTGATGGTTCATTAGGATCATGTTATTCAACTTTGACAAACACCTCATTAATGTTCTTGATTGGGGATATATGCCTACAAATAACTTTAACCTCTCAAATGATATCAAGGTATGGATGTCATGAGTTATTATGAATTTTGTTCCTCTCTACCTTGATCTTCTTTGAACCCATTAAGAGAGAAGATGGTATCCTTTTCAACTTTTGAAAATTGGTTAAAAAGCTGAGAATCAACTTTAAGAACGTCAAAAAAGTCTTTATTATGTGAAGTAGTTTATTGGATGATATATTTAGAGAGCTTCTCTCCTTAGCCTTAATAAAATTGTAGTCCCCTTGTAAGAGAGCACATACCTTGATTCTAAGATCATAAATAAGTCCTAAAACTATTATTCACACATTGATGACTCATTTGGGCCTTATTTTTCTTCTATGGAGGCTGGTATGGTGATGTTCTCATCAAGAATAGAGGAGTTGAAGTTTGTACTTTGATCAACCTCTTGAGTATATTCCTCAACCTTCATAACTACTTTATCAATGTCTTCACATGGAACTACAGGTCCACTATCCATGCTTGAACAAAAATTCTCTTTTTCTTCCCAAAAGGCAACTTCCTCTTGATCATTTGAGAGAACAAACATCTCATTCTTCACTTCAAATGGTCTACTAGTGACTTTAGGCTTGTCTTGGTCTTCAAGTTATTTAACAAGAGAAACAAACTCTTTTTGTTCATTAGAAGCCATCAAAACCTCAATTGGGACTTCATATTGCTTCTTTACTCTTTCATCCAATGATACCCTACCAAGATCTTCAATCACTTATAGAAAATAATAGTACAACTATTTCCAAGAATTATCAAGTTCACTAGGAGTCTCTATAGCTTCAAACATAAGTGAACTTATTCTACTTTTAGGACTTGTCACCATAATCTCATGCTCATTTGCAGATGTGACCTAATCATGCATATCTTCTCAAAGGATGATTTTTAGTGGTTTCATTGAAATTATCTCATCAAACCCTTATTTGAAATAAGAGGTTAAATTATCATCTTCAACACAAAATGGAAGCTCAAAACAAAATTTTACCTCAAATTGATCATTTGAAACCTCTATTACTATAGCTATAAAACATTCTCATCATGGCCTTCTTAGATTTCACTTGCATGACTTGAGAGGGTAGAATCTTAATCACATTTTGCAAGGGTATAATGAACTTCCTCCCTCATGGTTTTTCTATTCTCACTAGTCAAAACAAGTGCGTCAACTTGAATTTCTTCTCTTCTTTGTTCCAAATCTGATTCAATTGTCGAATGGGTGCTGCCAATAATGATCTCTTCATCATACTCACTTGAAACATATTCATCAATCTTATCAATAATTACCACCTCATCATTATCTATTGATACAATATCTTTTTCCATTGGATATTCTTCTTCTACCCTGTTTACAATAGGTTCTTTCTCACCAAAAGAGGGGATGACAGGGAAAGAGATCTTGTTAGCTTGCTTGAAGATTAATAAAGTGTCCTTACAACTTGGGATTTTTGGAGTAGTAGGATAATTGAAGGATTCTTTGAGAGGGGGAAAAGGAAATGTGTTAGGGATGTTCCATTCTTTTATTTCTCTTTCCCAATCACTCTATCATATTATGATGTATTTTGAACTTCATGGACAACTCCAACTTGAGGGGTGTGTGAAGGACTTGAGATAATTAAACACTCTTTTGGTTTGACCTCCATTACATTTTCCTTTTTCTAACTTTGGATAGGTATAGGAGAAGGATCTTGAGGAAGGGATTGCATAACATGTTGGAGAAGGTTGGGTACAAAAGGAGGCTAATTTGAGGTAGGAAGAGATACATAAGGCTGATCACATTAGACCTTACACATATCATAGTCCAAAAACCACCTCTGATGGACCAATAACTTATCCTCCATATACTAAATTAAACCTTTAATCTCTAGCATATCATTGATTGGTATTTATTGATTCTCTTCTAAAAGCTACCCACTCATTCTTAGCCAACTCTAATAAATCCCTCATACTTAGAATGATGTGAATAGGGACAATTTGACTAATACCTTCTTCTCTTTTAAGATCTCTCAATATCCCATCATAATCTAATAGAAACTATTTGAGTGCAACATAACTTTGACAAGGTTGACTAGGGGAATAAATAGGCTATCAAGGAGGCTGAGTTGGGGTGGGAAGGGACATATAAGATTGTTGATAAGGTTGATATGCTATTGTTTGAGGTCCACTTGGGGTGAATCCATGAATGCCATCATATGAATAATATGAAGGCATAGAATATGTATTTTGATCAAATGAATGATGATAATACATACCAATTTTCTAATTTCTAGGTACTTGGGCTGCTTAAATCAGATGTGGTTTACTTGGAGTTGCCATTTATGTTTATGTTAATGCCTCCAAAGGTTGGTGTGTTGAAGAGAAATATCTGAAACTCTTCAATGGATGAAATCCTTAGTCCCACCTGGAGTTTTAGAACTGTTATCACACTAAATTGCACCCTTGAGGAGGTTGTTCAAGCCTTCCTCATTTCGGTGATAGCATGGAGACACCTCAAAGGCTATGTATGTATTGATCAATGAGGTGAATCTCTAGATAGGGATATCTCCATTGATGTTATCACCTTGAAACTACTATTATATCTATTGCTTGCTGGGAAAAGGGGTAGAAATGACCAAAATTGATAAATAAGAGGTGATGCACAAAATTTAACACCCTCCACTTGTCCATACTGCATTAAGAATATGAACAAGGATTGAACCCTATTTCACTAACTCAACATGAGTCTTTAATAATCAATATTTTAATATGAAGGTGAAAATCAAAACACTAACCAAGAAAGGATGATCAATAGGTCTCATAGGAGACAATAATGAAGCAATCTCCATATTTAGCCAATTCAAGTCTATCTAACACACTCCATATGACATGATAAGATGACTAACAACCTGTAATAAGGTAAAGAGACAGGATAACTAAAAGAGAGAACTATGACACTACTACTAGCATTCATCAACTAACCATGAAGTATACACTAATTGCAGTATTGAGAAGGCTAGAAATCAACATCTATTCACTTTAATAGCAAAGTAAAAGTGTTTGTATGAGTATGGCTTCACCATACTAAGGTTGAGGATCCTTTTCAATGTAGTACATATAGGAGAAATAAGAAGAGAGAGAGAGAAGAGAGAGGTGTCAAGAACCAATGATGGTTGCTAAACACTCATAGAAGTAATTACAAACAAGAAAACCTACTAAGAAATAGTTTTGAAATCTCTCTTCAACATGTGTGCACCTAGTTTGATGATGGATTCATCAAGGTGGCATATGAGTGATACATCATCCCTCTCTTTTGAAATTACCATTTCTTGAAAGTAGATTTACAAGTTCTCTCATTGACACCTGGCCTATTTGACAAGCTCTACATTTTGCTATGCCGTATTGCCTATTCAACATTTCCTCCATATTAGAAAAGTGAGGTTTGAGCTCATATCTCCTCTCATACTGATCCTTGTCCTGATAGGTTTTTCAATTGAGTCTTCACAACTTTCTTGACAAGGAGATAACAAGAAGCCTTCATACCATAGAGGCTTCAGAAAGCCTTGAGGGATAATCATTAGTTCTTATCTTTTTTATATAAACTAAAAAACATCCCATATATGGAATTAGATACCCACAATAATGTTTTGAGGGTTTTTTGATCCTTAAAGCTTTGAGACAGGTCTATAATATCAGTTACGTGTACAAACAAAGAGGCGATTTGCATCTATGCCTAGTCCATTGACTTAAGAGCTATCTTAACACCATGGAGGACCCTTTATAGGTTAGTAGGAGTTATTTTATAGTTCTATCTAGGTCTATGAGTGATCTCAAGATGGTTTATTAGGCTTCATACACTTATACACTATGTAATTAGCCAAATCCTATAGATATAGACTTTTTTTGCACTTTTTTTGGCTCACAGATTATAAAATAACTATTCCATTAGGTACTTAGGAGTCTTATGTGTCTCTTAAATATGTTTCAAGGGTAACCAAGGGTGTTTGAGATCATTTTGAGGGCAAACATAGTCATTAGTTTTTTTAGACCTTCTAGGCAACTTGGGTGGTGTCTATCTTATTAATAATCATTCATAAAGTATAGGGCTATAACTGAATTCCTAATTCCATAATGTTAGACCACACTGACCCTTTCAACATTACAACACCATTCCTAACCATGCACCTACTCCTTTATAGACTGAGCTCTTCAAGCTTATGCACATGTAGGTTTGAAATTGGTTTGAGTTTTATAACAAAAAGAGTCATTTTATTTTTTCACTTTGATTGCAAAAAGATCATTTAGGTTTGAGATATCCCTCCCTAGGTATGTAAGTATATTTATTTTGCATTCTACTTACCATTTGGCTTTGGAACTTGATTAACACAGGCCTAGAGTTTTAAACTATTCCTCCTATTTTGACCCTAACCACTATTATTTGATGTTTTATCTATCTTCCAAGGGTTCTAATCACCCCAAAATTTTTATCTAGGATCATTCTTACCCCAAAAAAATCTTAGATTCCTAAACCAATGACAAAAATCCATGCTTTCCATGTATTTTTCAAGTAGACGTGTGGGTCCTCAATTAGGCCTAACACCTTGCTAAACTAGGGACCAAGAACAACTCTTCCCTGAGTGATTTATCCTCTTTTGCACCTATACCAACCTCATAAACACTTAATCATGGCTTTAAAACTTAACTTGACCCTAAAACCTCATATTCATACAATATTTTATTCTCTCTAACCCCTTTCCTCATACTAACTTGTAGGTGTGTATCTCAGGTTTATAACCCACTAAACTTGATCTTGAATTGATGAGTATTGGGTTGAAAATATATCATAGGCTTTTGATGAACATTATAGATCATCTCCAACATATGATAAACCAACTTTCCTTATTAGTTTATTCAAATCAGAAATAATATGGCCATATTGACCTCTTAGGTATCCTATAGACCTAATGCACACCTACAACTGTATTAAAAAGCTTCCCTCTTCTCTTATAAGCTTGTAGATTTATACTCTAAGCTAAAAACCTTATTAATAGATTTTTAATACATTTTATTACTTTTCCTTGTCTTGAGGATGATCATCTTGATAGGGAAGCCAAAAATATTTTAAGAGTCTCATTGCTTGACTTAGCCTGTCACAACCCCTTTCATACACACTCCAATCACTAGAATTAGGCTCTTTAGAATGGATACCTACAACTTTCCATTTATTATGACCATGAATAATTTAAGTTATTTTATGAATATAAAAATCTCTCCCACACTTGTAATGATGCTCGAAATCTCACTTGAGGTGTATTATTTTCTCAAATTGACCTTGTATGCCTCCAAGTCTATGTATCTCTCACATTGAGGTCTTCATGTTGGATTAACATAAGAGGATTTATTTATATGTGGAAATAGGTTCAAGAGAAATAATAGAAAGAGTGTGAGATATTTGTAGAGATTTCTTGAAATCTTAATTATGATCTCCATCATGCACTTGGTCCCTTCTTGGGTTTAGAAAGCTCACTTCACGCTCTAACAACTGACTCAGTCTAGTTGAGTAGACCCCTAAGACCTTTCTTGACCACTAAATGATTATTAAAACCTTGGAGAGGTCTGAATATAGTTTGATAAGCATGAGTATCCATTACTCCCATGCTATAAATATTTCACTTTCTCATAAACCTATCATTTCTCTTCATTCATACACCTGCAACCTAGAAGGAATACTATGCTTGTGAGGAGTTTTAGGCCATGTAGGCATTAAAGAGATTGTTTAGTGACCTTGTAGAGAATTAGGGAGATATAGAGGTGGTGTGAGATCTCACCAACATTCTCTCAGTGATTTGAAACTCTAAAATCATCAAAACTCCATTGCTTCTAGCCTACAACTTGCTTCAAAATGATATTTTCTTACCTTTTGACTGCTCACATGTGCCAAGTGATGGTGAAGGATGATGTGAGAGGGATGTTCATACCCTTGAGAGGATCACACAATCATCCATTTTCATCTATAAATTTCCAAACTCACTCAGATAAAAAACATTATGCCTATGGGGTTTTAGGATGGTTTAGAGATAACTAAACTTGTTAACAATGATTGATAGATATGAAAGCCTTAAACCCTAAAATTATGCCATGGAATTCAAGGGCATAGGGTTACCATTATATGCCCAAGATAATTTGACCCAACTCTCTCTCCTTTATGTACCATCTTTAAACCAGTTGGTCTTTCTTGAGCTGCAAAGAACCTAATGGAGAAATGGAGAAGTTTTTTGCCTTTTCATGGCCTATCACATGTTTTCAGGCATGGATTTAGATTTTTGGAGGTTGGATAACATTGTGAAGGAGATTTAACATCCTGAACCCTGCTCTACCTATATGAGATGCTCTAACTATGTATAAAAACCTACAAAACTCATCAAAACATCATCTTCATGCAATGGAAGTTGATCACTTGAACTAGTGCCTTGTTGGATCCATGTATGAGATGCTCATGGAGTTTTACCTGACATGCCTGATGTAGATGTAACATATAATCTACTTTCAACCTTCCTTTTCTCACATTATACTATATTTTGAAGGTGAAACAATAAGAAAAAGATATTTTATGAGTGGCTTATACGTTAAGTAAGGAGTATTTTGACATCTTGACAATGGGTATGGGCAAGAGGGGAAAAATATGTTTTTCAACAAGTGTTTCATGACATAATAGACTCTTCATGACTTCCAAACTAACTTGAAGCATGTGGGTTTGAGACTTGAGATGTCTAGACAAGCATAAAATAATTATGATAATTACCTTAACTTTTCCAGAATTGCCTTAAACTATGCTAAACACCTTATAAAGTATCAAGTCATGAATATTGGTTAATCAATTGAGGATCATGACTTCACATCTTGACTATACCACCTTAGAAGACCTTGATCACTATTAGGAACAACACCACTCTCCAACATGACAAGACAAGCTATGACCAATACAAGAACTTTCAAGGGGTAATAATAGAGTCAAACAAGTCTAGATAACAAGTTTTGAATGCTACTCACCTATGGTAGCCAAATTTGGCTAACACTAGCCATATTAGAATGTAAGTTTTGTATACTATACTCACTCTAGCTCACTTTGTTATATTTCAAAGAAAATGTTGAAATAAAATATCTACCAAGATCCATTTATAACTCCATATCCTATTTTTGAGGAGTTTTTATTAGAGTTTTAGAACCCTTTCCTCATCCCCTAGTTTGTGTCCCTATCATAACAATGCTTGACAATGCTGAATTTGATTTTCAACTTTGACCAAAATTTAACCAAGATGTTTTAGATCTATGTCGGCCTCAGAACCAAAAATTTAAACAACTAATCCCCACTATATTTTTGATATATTTTCAAAAATGTAAAAAAATAGAAATTAAATCTTAAAATTTGGCCTATAGAGAGAAATTATGGAAAAGCCTAAAACCAAAATAACTTGCATAAAATAGATCCTCAAACCATAATTTTTTTGTTGTGATGTCCTTGAGTAATTATCTAACTTCAGTAAAATATTTGTATCAAAATTCATAACGGATTGAAAGATAAAAGTGGTGATCTAAAATTAGGATTTCATCTACATGTATGCCCAAATCAAAGTTTTGATACTAGTTGTAATGAAATTACTTCACAAATAAAGTAGAGTAACGATAATATATTACAATATAACTAAAATAGAGTATACTATTTGAATAAAAGACAAGCCATTTCATTGGGGAAACCTCCACTACATTAAAATAAAAACAAAATTCATAAAACCTTACAATAAGAACATAATCTAGAAAACCTTACAATAAGAACATAATTCATAATATCATGATCAAATTTTAACCCCTGCCTCCCATATATATCTTAACTATGCTTGTAAACACCTTAGGCTGGCCCTACCACTAATATCGAGCTAAATAGATGATCATATGCCTTAATTAGAGGTTATGCTAGCAACAAGTCAGCTATAGATATCCCAATACATGCTATAGGCTATGGACCTAGCAAATATTGATGTAATTTTAATTAAAATATGTTTTTTATTTACCATAGTGAATGATAAAATAATTCATTATTGTTATTTGATGTTTAAATTATTATACTTATCATACCATGTAAGTACCATGATGTATCTAGGTTATATGCATGATCTAATAATTTTATAGTAATGATGAGATGAATTGGTAAGGGGGTCCATGTTTCCATCAGGGGTTATTTGAGTCAATCCAACAAAGGCTATTAATAATTTAAACAAGTGAAAACATGAAAAACTATATGAATTGATTTAATTGAAGATTTCACAAGATTGATATTAGGGTATTTCATTCATTCACATTGAAATTTATTTCATTACATTCATAAAAAACTTTAAAAAGCTTTGCCTTTTACCATTTGCATACTTGACCCCATAATACAACCAACTAACTATACTCTTGTTTATTTACTAACATAAGTAATTAATGATTAACATTATTTACTACAACCTAACATTATAATAATAATTTATTAAAGGGGGTGTCTCATAAAGAGATGCATGCCCTATATATTATAATAATAAAATATAGTATTTAATGGGATCACATGACCCAACAAACTCCCTTGCTCAAAAGGGGACAAAATATTATTTTGAGTAACATGACACTGAAGCTATCCAATAGTCTCTATCACACTTATAAATAGACACTTTTTACATCATGGTACTGATCAACCTATGTCCCTTCACAAACCCTTTGATCCACAATCATGACATGAATGATGAGCACCATCTTAATTATGATCATCCCTTTTGACCATTCATACATGTATTACAATATAAGTACCATCATAAGAATTCTCAACTACATCAATCCTTGTCTCAGTGAATGTTCAGTACCTTTGTATGACACATCAACCTGATGCCTAACAATGCTGACCTCACTTTTATCAACACTACCAATGCTATCAACCCCTGTTAGTTGTAAAATCATCGACGATTGATTAAGCACCAATAATATATCTTTCACCTATTAAAACAGAGGTGAAAAGTCATTATAACAAAAAACATAACCAAATAACTCAATTTTTCCTCATCAATGATATCAAAGAGCTCAAAAACCAAATTAGATAGAAGTCACAACTTTCCATCTATCCAAAGAATCTACATAACATAAATTGATCTTAGAGTTAAGAAAAATTTAGATGGGTGAGTCACTAACTCTATCAGTGTGTTAGATCTAGAAGGACCTGTAAACCCTAAAATGCAATATGGCTGTCTCTAACAACAAAAGTGGTGAAAAATAATATTATACTCATGGTATTCAAGAAAAAACTTCCCATTTTAAAACTTACAAAAAAAAGGAGTCATATGCCATTGAAAATGTATCTATTGTATATTAAACACATTGTTTCTAAAAAAATGTTACATAAACACACGCTATTCAAAATAAAAATTATTTGCATGCAAATTCTCATGTTTTCTCTTCCATGAAAAACAAGTGGTCACAAGCCAAATTTGAGCATTAGATGCAAAATTTATTCCATGTATAAAGTTCCCACTAGCGTAAGAATAAAGATACCTCTCACCAATGTAAATTTAAGAAAAATGTCTATTTTTACGAGGAAACAAATCTATCACATTATTAACATGTACCCATTACTATGTGTGCCCATTGGAAATATTTTTTGAGTCTACTTACTAAAAAGGTAACTTTTATAACAACATATAAACAAAAAAAAAAGATATAATGAGAACTATTACCAAAGATACTTATTTTCTTGGGGTTTAACATAAATTGGAGTTTGACTAGTTTATAAAAAATACATTCAGGAATTTAGAAGAATGAAATTGATGATAAAAGGGGTGTTAAAGGATGGTTTTATCAAAAATTAATAACCAACTCAACTAGAATAAATTTGGGGATATAAGTTCACCATATGATATATATTCTATTTTTCTTGGACTTAAAAACAAAGTTATTCCATGTATAAGGTTCCCACTAGTTTAAGGATAAAGATACCTCTCACCAATGTAAATTTATAAAAATTATCTATTTTACGAGGAAACAAATCTATTATGTTATTAACATGTACCCATTACTATGTATGCTCATTGGAAATATTTTTTGAGTCTACTTTCTAAAAAGGTAACTTTTATAGCAACATATGAACAAATAAAAAAAGATACAATGAGAACTATTATCAAAGATACTGATTTTCTTGGATTTTAGCATAAATTAGAGTTTGACTAGTCTATTAAAAATACATTCAGGATTTTAAAAGAATGGAACTGATGATAAAAGGGGTGTTAATGGATGGTTTTATAAAAAATTAATAACCAACCTAACTAGAATAAATTTGGGGATATAAGTTCACCATATGATATATATTCTATTTTTCTTGGACTTAATAACTTCTAGCCAAAAGGGAAGGTGGAGAGATTTGATCATATGACCTCTTAACCATCAAAGTTTTTGTATCAAACTTTAAACCAACTCACCTAAGCATGTATTGATGACATCAAAGCAGAATTTTATATTTAAAGCAGTTTGAAAATCTACTACAAATTAAAAATAAATAAATATCATATGACAAACAAATTTACCCAATAATATGTAGTAGGTAAGAAGTTTTACCAAAATTGAAAAGTGCTAAAAAAAAAAATAATTTTAGGACCCACATGCTTGTTTTAGCTTAGAGAGACAAATATAACCTTTTACCAAAATATTTAGCACTCTTTTTCAATATTTCAATGCTTTTCTCATCACTCCACATGTACTTTTCACTAGAAAACAACAATTTGGCAAATGCAAAGCACCCTTCAAGAATATTTCAACATTCCACATGCATGTCCAATGCTTCAACAAGGTTTTATAGCTCCTCAGATAAGTTTAAAACACCCTAGGTACCTTATCCATTGACTCAAGACTTCAGGGATGCCATTTAAAGTTTTCAAAGTCACAAAAAAATAAATAGTGCTAGATCTTAAACAACAATAAAAGGCCTTCATGCAAATGTTAAATACACCAATAACATGTTGAATTATTTTCAACTACTCAGACAAGAATTTAAATGTTCTAGGTAAAGGAAATGGCACCTTAGGTAGATGAATGGTGCTTCCTATAGGTAGATGTGAATAAAAATATAAAATCATTTCCAACTAGTCAAAAACAATACCTAGGCAACAAGTAAAATATATTTTTAAATCATAAAAATTATTTCGATGTTCTTAGCATTCCAAAAACAATTTTTATTAATAAATGATCCATTTATAGGTTAAAATTTTTAACACTTTTGTAAATCTCCACACTTTCTAAGCAAATATTGATGTTTTTATTAAATTTTTAATGCCTTTATCTAGTCTACAACAGAGCAACTTAACTATCTAGTGTGTTCACATTTACGGTTGATGTGCCCATGGGGCCCACTAAATCAATCAATGTTCAACACTCATGGCTGAGCTAACATCAATTTACAACACGTTAAGGCAAACAAAAATGGTTAAGACAAATAAAAATGGTTAAAACAAATAACAACGATTAAGCCAAATGCTAGGGGTGAAAGAAAATTAAACTTTAAAATTTGTTAAATGCTAACCAAAAAAGTTAAATGCTAAACCTATTACTTGTGCATCTTTCCCTATTCCATTTATCATTTGCCATTACACTATTCACTTTCGACCTATGTAGGAGCTTGTGGCCTTTACCTGATTTCATAAGCATTTACCGTATCCATAGGATCATCCCCAAGGACGTATTTTACTATATAGGTTGGTTAGTTATAATGAATTGTATTATCTGCATTATTGAATCTCAAAAACTATTGAGCATAATATCGATTTAACATCTCAAAGAGGCACAATTTAAAAAATCCATTTTTACAGATTCTCCAATATTATATTATATAATATATAAATGTGTGTGCATGTGTGGCTTTATGAATGTAAGTCTGTAATTACTACATGAGATTGTGTGAAGCACCTACATTATTTTTCAATCCATGAAACCCTAACAAGCTTCTAATCTAGGTGTAATGTTGGTTATACTTTAATGAAGCTTCTATTGAAATACTCCATTGATTATATGCTTGACTGTACTAGTTGGTTTGGCTTTGAGAACATAGAAGACATGATTGTGCTTGAAAATTTAGATTTCATGGTCTGTTGGATGTACATTCTTTCACATGCAATTTGATTTTAAAGTTTGGATCATATTATTATTATGGCTATTATCTTTTTGTTTGATTTAATATTGGAAAAAATTCTAAAATATAATTACACACTCTCTATGTACTAATGCCCTATTCTAGGAGGCAAAGTATGGAAGTGTGGGTTCTATTTCAAGTAGTAATTCCCATGGATTTTTGTAGCATAATTAGAAAGTAGAATTTCTATTCCATGTTCACTATACTTACTATGCTAATGCATGCAAGCCATTGAAATAAGGTTTTATTTTTATGCATGGCTCCCTTGTATGTGCTGTGTAAATACTTTACATGTTAGTTCTTTCTTGATAACTTAGTTAAGATGAAATTATTGGCATATAAAAGTTATCTTGAATTTTTTAGTGATAATTATGCTAATGTGAAACCTGCCATGTATAATTATTTCTTGTGGGCTCAAAAACTATTTATTTTGTTCATTTTTATTGATAACTCAATCAAATTAATAATAGAAGGATCATGGAAACCCATTAACTATATTCATGACTACTTAAAACAATTAATAATTTGGGGGCAAAGTTGGATTTTTGTGTGAATAGTGTTTAATTATGATAAGTAAGATGCATGAGATGTGATGTTTGATGATACCCTGTTGGGTTGCTATCACTCAATTTATTTATTTGATTTTAGAATTATAGGAAAGATAATAATTTAAGGAGACAATTATTTAGTACCCTATTATTAATTAACATTTGAAATTTTTTATTAGTAGCCTTATATTCAGTATGCTAATGTAATATATGGTAAAAATGACCATTGTCAATTTTTGATTTTCTTACACTCTCTAAGGATAACCCTGTCAAAGTGATAAGGTTAGGATGTGCCAACTTATTTTCATTAATATGAGATGATTATATGAATCTTGAAGATGCTTATGTTTACTAAATATATATTTTTTGCATAGGATTATGGACAACATAAATGTCTTGCCTATAGATATTTATTATGATATAATAATTCATATTTTAAATATGTATATATTATTATGGTTTGATGAAAGGAGAAATAACTTTTAATTTTGATCCAATTACTGATGGTATAAAATTGAATGGTTCATACTATGTATCTCTTTTTCATTGTTGTATGACTCTTTTTGATTAGAATGTAGATAATGTGGTTGTTGAAAGTAAATATAAAATAATGTGTGACCAGATATCTGGTAATATTTGTGTAAGAGATGAGAAGCTGATTATTTCTATCTAATTTTTGCTTTTTTTCTAAGTGTGAAAAGTAAAAATTAGTTATGAAGGGTGTGGAAGAATACCTGTTGAATGTGCACACGTTGAATCCAGATGATTGTGGAGAGATCCTCTTTGGCTTGGGAGGATGACCTGCAAATAAGATAACACTAAAAGAAACTTTTTTGTTAGACAAGTAGACGGGTGGATTGCCTAGCGTGAGCTAGATCTTAGAAGCAATTTTTTTTAGGAGACTATCAATATACTTGCTTTTAAACACTTAATTGGTAATGATAAAATAAATATATTTACCTTATATGATTTTAAAATTGAAATGAAATATAGAAAATAACAAAAAATTAATAAAGAAAATTAAGTGCTTCACTTAGATGGCTAAAATAAAGTAACTAGTTTAAATAATGCTAATGCTGAATATTAACTAAAATAAAGTTGTAGTTTTTTTTGAATTGATTTGATAAATGTTAAAAGAGTGATTTGGTTAGAGTTGGAAAGGGGTTGAGATGGTAAAGGGTAAAAATAGGGCCAAGAAGGCAAAGGGGCAAGTGGTCCAAAATGAGGCCAAGAAGGCAAAGAGGCAAATGGTCAAAATGAGGCCAATAAGACAAAGGGGTAAGTGGTGATCAAGAAGACAAAGAGGATATGGATAAGAGGATAAAATGACAAGAGGGTGATGAAGAAAACAAGTAAAATAAGAAGGATAAAGGGAAAGAAATACAGAAATTAAGATAACTAAACAACAATATTACATCAATGCTTGAAGATGCTTGTTGGTGAAGATTAACTTGTTGATAGTTGATGAAGACTTGAAGTAATTTAGCAGAGTTTTGTTGCTTTAGCTCTTTCTCTTCAAGATGATGATGACCTCCTCCAAAAAACCTATAGGAATATGTTAAGAACAAAAGACTAACTTCCCACTTAACCTTGGATGAAGGAGAGGGAGATATTTATAGCATTTTTATGTGAAGAAATATGCCAAAATAGAGGAATAATGAAGTAATTCAAATTTATCCAAGTGGGCTGATGATTTAGTCAAGGTGAGGTGGGTGAGGATTCCCGTATGAGTTGTGAGTCGCCAGGTTTGAATGGAAATCATACACATGGGTTTGAATGAGGCTTAAAGACTTCTTCCCATCCTTTCTTACTTTCACACAAGTACTTAAAGGGGTGGCACACCAAATATGACACCATTTTCTATGTGGAGGATGAAAAGTCCAAAGGTTAGAAAGTCTCCCATTTGGTTTGGTGAACCTCCATTTGGGCTAAAAGGTCAAAAATGGGTGCCCTTTATCTTTCCCAAAGTCTTAAAGAGGTAAGTGTCTTTTTTTGAAGTCTAATTTCATGTAGAAAGACAAAATACGTGTTGAATAATAACTTTTTAAGGGAAAATTCACCACATTACAAGGGGGGTCCTTGTGATGCTTAAATGGGGTCACTAGGTACTTTGAGAAATGGTCCCAAATGGGGTATGGTGTCCCACATCAAGCCATATCACATGCCATGTCACTTTCCATGCCACTTTGCCATGTCACTTGCCATGTCACATGCCATGTTATCATAAATAGTGATAGTGGGTCCCATAACAAATAGTGATGATGAATAGTACTTTTGAATAGTAATTTCAAATAGTGATTTTGAATAATATTGTGTGACTAGGAGAATAATTATTTAATTGGGTTAAGTGGGTTTTAGAAGGGTTTAAGAAGTTTTAGGGGATCCTAAGGCATTTAGTCATCAAAAACTATAAATGTGCAATTTTTTGGTGTCTAAATTTTACCCTTTTTTGTTATATGACTTTGAATTAACAAGATTCAAAATAAAAATAAATCACTTAGTTGAAGGTCAAGATGCTTTGAGTATGGGAGGAGATGTTCCCCCTCAAATTGAGAGTCGATGAGGAAAGGTCGAATCGAGTGTGGGTTTGATAAGCAGTTGGTGGGGAGGCACTATGTGGTGTCACAAGGTAGTTGGGTATGTAAAATACCAATAAATTCACAAAATATGAATAAGAGTAATAGTTAAGATTACATAGAGACTAAAGGTGCCAATTTTGATAATAAAAATGTTAGGTTTTAGGATAAATGACAAGGTAAATGGTCCCTAGCATTGGTCATAGCTAGTCGGGTTAGTCTTATCAAGGTTCCTAGATAGGGTCAATGTTGACTTAGGTATCCAAGATAAGAAGTGCTCTCAAGAAAACATAAATGGTTTAGTTTTCATGAGGTGATGCAAAAAATTAAAAGTTTAACATGGTAATGTTGGTCATTGTGATCAAAAGTTATTGCAACAAACACTAATGTTTTGGGTCAAAAACAATCGACATCAAGGTGGACGTGGAGAAAGCGTTAGTGGATTGGGTATGGGTTAGAAGGAGATGGATAATGACTCCAGATTCATGTGGTAAGTGAACATTTCCTACATAGTTCCATGGATAATAATCCAAAAAGAACATCAAGCCAAATGTAGTTCTTTTGAGGTGAAGGGTGTTGGTTAACTTGGTTGTCCAAATTGGATATCAAATAGTTTCTGATGGGTATGGTAGAAATGATGGATGAGGTGAGTTAGGAGGAAATTATATGATTTCATCAACTACGTAAAAGTAATATATAGCCATGGATAAGCATGTTGAATCATGAAAGTTCTACCACCATCATAAAGAAAAAGAAAGATAGAAATATGTGATACTAAGATTTTAAAAATTTGGAACTACTCAAATTATCATGATGATCTAATGGGTTCTTTCATCACCATCCAAATAAGCTGACATTATGCACATTCTAAAACAATGTTGTTAACTGGCTATGGAAGGTTATTATTCAAAATTTTGGGGAAGCAAAGTAGTAAAATAGGTAAATGAGAAGTGGCTAAGATTCAAACCCTTGACCCTTGAGTCAGTGGGGCCCCAAAATAAGTAAGCATTGAGTTTTTGAGAGAATTCAGAGAAAGACACTAAAGGGTTTTATAATATGGAGTGAGGTGAATAATAATAACATTAATTAATTGAGGGAGTAGGTTGTGGATTGTAGTTACAAAGTAGGGCTTTTGCAAGGTATAAGAAGATGTAGTCCGAAAGGGAGAATAAAAAAATTATTGGTTGGAAGGTTAGGGCGTGTGAGAGGGTGTAGCTATCATCCCCATGTAGGTATCCAAAATCTTCCATTTTAAGGTTGTTTTATTTTTGATTCTAACATCTTTGAAGGTTGGAGTAAAAGGGCTTTAAAATAGGCAAGACTAAAAGAGGTGGGGAAGGAATTTTCATCTTGATGGCTGAATGATGTTCAGGTTTGCTGGTTGGTCATATGAATTTGTGGTCCTAGCCAATTGTGTTATAGATCTGTATGATTGGTATATATCATGTAGTAAACCAAAATAGAGTGAAAGACCTTAGAGGTCATATCATGCTCAAAATGGGTAGAGGGTTGAAAAGGAAAAAAGTGATAGGGAGGGTGAAGGGAGTAGTTGGAGAGGGACAAAAAAGAGAGTTTGAGTGCAACATACATAGACATTAAAGGAAGAAAAGGATGATCCTAAAGTAAGGAAGCTGATCAGATTTCATATATTAAGGCAAGGGTGTGGAGGATACGAGGAAGTAGACAAGGAGATGTCTGTAGAAGCAATACAACTAGTGACCACACTCTAAAGAGGTAGATGTAAAATTGGAGAATATAAGGGAGATCCAACAAGGGATGAGGTAAAGGTGGACCCAGAGATGGATGAAGAGAAAACAATGAGGTCATAGATAAAGACAAAGGTGGATAAGGATGAAAGAGGCCAGGCATGGTCATATAGGTCAGGAAGATCAAGGAGGGGTATTAAGGGAGATAAAAAAAAATAAAATGAAATAGAGAAAAGATAATAAAAATAAGAGGTAGAATATTGGGGGTGAGAGATGCACTATAAAATGATAGATTAGAGAATTAAAAAGGGTGGGGAGAGAAGTGTAACGATCATGAAGGGTAAGGGGAGAATGAGGGATATGGATAGTCATGAAAGGTTTGAAAAGAATTCTAAAAAGGATAAAAGAGAAAATAGTTTGGTGATGAAAATGAAAAACAAGGAAATAAATGAAAGAAAATGAAACATGAGGAATAAAAGAGTGAAATGAGGACACAAAGAGGATGACGGGAGAGGGAAGAAGCAGGTGGTATCTTGACCAAGTAAGTAAGGGTGATGATAATCAAGGAGAGGAATAATGAAACAAAGTAGATGGTGGTTTTGGAGAGGAGAACAAGATGGAAAATGGGAAAGGGGTTAAGAAAAACAAGCTGAAGAGATAATATATGCATCAATCATCTTGTTAAAAGAGATTGATAAGTCAAAAAGAGGTGAGGTGGTGAAGAAATAGGGGAACACAATGGAAGGGCATGATATAAAAATAAGGGATGAAGATCAGGGATGATAAAAAGAAAAAGAAAGAATTGAAATAGGAATACAAAGCACATATACTCACATAGATTCAAAAGATAAGTGAGTAAGGAGATGGAAAGAAGAAAAGGGGAATGTTAAAAGGGCCATATCCAAAAAGAGAGAAGAAGAAAATGGAAATTATGGAAGGATTTTCAAAGGATAAATACCTAGGGAGAAACTAATTATAGAGGAAAAAGGGGAAGATAAAAAAGATGAAAAAAAGCAAATAGGAAGAATGAAAAATGGGTACAATGGGAAGAGTGGCAGAATGACAGAGAGCGGTGGCACATGTAAATAAAAAGTGTAGCATAAAAAAAAAAAGAGAAATCTTGCAAGATGCACAATATGATGTGGAATGGGTGAAGAAAAGAGAGTGATAAAGGGGGTATGACAAATAGTGAAGGGGGAGGGGAGATGATGAGGAAGAAGAAAGAAGTTGAAGGGGATAATGGGCAAGGTTGTTAATAAGGTGAAAGAGAGGTAGAAAATACAAAAGGTGGGTGGGGAAATGAGCTACAAATCATGCACAAGGAAAGATGATGGGGAGGCCTATGAAGTAGAGTAAGAGGTGGATTTTTGGGAGGTAAGAGGGGCCAATGGGGAAGGCTGTCAACCCTTGTGTTAAAAGAGATTAATAAGCTGAAAAGTGGTTAAAAGAGATTGACAAGCTGGAGATAGGGAGATGGTTAGGAGATAGGTAGAGAAATGGAGGAAGAGATTTTAGGTGAGAAGGGAAAATAAAGTAAAAAAAGTGGTTGAGCTAACCTCAGTAATTGAGCACTATCTACATAGTCCAAAAAGACCTCAGGCCAATGTAATTCTCCCAATAATGAGGGAAAGACTTAAAAGAAAATATTAGATGGTGTTAAAAAATAAGGATGCTGAAGAAAGAATTCAAAGCTTCCTTGATGTAGGATGCCCTAAGCAAGAGGGAACTATTAGCAGTGGAAATAAGTGAGAAGAAATAAAGAGGATGGAAATTAGTTGTTAGTGGCCAAGATGCCCCTAGAAGTAGAGCAGTGCCTACATAATCTATAGACATTAGGCCAATGTAGTTCAAAAAGGTATGGGTAAGTGGTGTTCAAATTGGGTGCCCTAATTTGATGGACCACATGGGCTGGTTTAGACCAAGGGAGAAGGTTTGGTAAAACAATAGTTTTGGGTTTTGGTGAAGGTGTCGGTGAAAGTGAATGGGGTAGGATGGTAAATAATTACCATAATAATCCCACATTTAGTAAGATGAGAGATACATATGGGCAAGGTAGGATAAATGAGAAGGGAACATAATGCTAAGTACCATAAATGATCTTCACTGGAGCTAATCCAAAGAAGAGGTGCCTTTGTTAGGAGGTTACACCTTCTAAAATTATGTGAGGGTAGGAGTTTGGAGATAGTGTTTACCGCTATGAGCTAAGTTTTAGGAGGTGGGGGTCTATTCAGATCTATAGATTTACTATGGCCAAGGTTCATCACCATTATGAGCCACATTTTAAGGGTAGTAGTAAAGTGACAACCTATAAATAATTTATTTGATGATCAAGTATATTCTATAAGGAAGTTAACAACTTGGTGAGAAATAGAGGATGGACCTTGCCTGACCTAAGAGTTGCATGGGTAGGATATAACAATGGTGACCATGTTTGCATCTTTTGTCCTAGCTCCATTAAACCAATGAATTATTAGTTCTGCTAGTTTGGGCCTAACTAACAAGTAGCTATGTGGTCAAGAGAAGATGGTGGTTCCCTTGCTACTGATGAACATTCAGGTGGCACAAAAGAAAAGGCCACCATGTTTGAGTACACATTGTCAATGGTTGGGGTTTGATGTTCAGAGCATGTGGTAGTGGGATGGTAGGAATAAGAGGGAAAAAGGGGCAAGAAGGTGAATTTATCAATGTGAAAGACCTAGATCAGAGTATGATTCTCGCTCTATGGGGATGAATATGGGAAAGGAGAATAGAGTATACCCTTTAGCGATTGCTGAGATAAGGAATTATATGGATGTTAGTTTAGGGAGTAATTAAGTATAAGGATGGTTAAACACAAATCTAGAGTCACCAGATAATTGGTTTAATGCTTACGTAAGAAAATAATGCATGCTTGTGTGTTAGGCAATGCGTGTGTAATTTGATGACTATGTGTCATGTGACTCCTTGCACCCTAAATAAAATATTGCGTAGTTTGATGTGAACCTGTATAAAATGTTTTGGATGTTGTTGGTTGAATGTTATGGTTATGGTTTTTGGAATCTCACTCAATGTAAAAGGAATGACTATTGTTGTTGCAATGTTAGATGGTACATGTCATAGTGAAAACATCAAATGAGCACATTAGGATAAGAATAGGGCCTGATGCTTTGTTTTTGACAAGGAATAAAAATAGACCGAAAGTGAGATCAACTTAATGAATATAAGCCCTTCAAATGTTGCATATGAGCGGTAATTAGTTGATAAAGAAGGTCTCTTGATCACAGGGTATCAAGTAAGCTCTAAATCCTTTGATTTACAGATAGTCTAAAGGGAAGATGGGTGATAGGTGGTGTGAAGGGTAAGAGGTGATATGTATGATAACCTCATGTGAATTAGTGTACCCCTTCTATAAGTGGCATAAGAAAGGTAATAGACAAGTCCATATCATATGCTAGATGTAGACTGATCAATGTGAGAAGTCTACATGTGAAAGCTGATTACGACTTTAGATTTTTTTGTGATAGTGGGTCTTTTACTTTATTACTGTATATGAAAAGTTGATTGATGCAAGAAGCTTCCATGAAATTTCTCTAATTTTGACAAAGTTAACTCAACCATCCTTCAGGGGATTCATCTAAGCTTATTGGTTTTGTTTTAATATTCTTGATAGCTATCCTTCAAGGGAGCAGTTTACCTTACATGTGGTAATTTTTATTTTTGTTTTTGGGTAGCTATCCTTCAAGGGAATAGTCTACAATGCTTAAGATATTAACCTAATTAATTGTTGTAAGATGAAATATGTTTAGACATGGACCAATCCAATTAGGTTAAGAGGTTTGCCTGTATGAGGGCAAAAATTTACACAAGAAGGTCAATGTTATGTGAAAGGGTGTGGTTTTGAGTGATAATGATAATGGGATTCCATCTTGTTAGAAATGAAAAGTATCTATGAGAACCATGCTATGGGCAGAGCCATGCTACCCATATTTAGGATTAGGCCATGACTGTGATGGTTAATCACATGGTTCTATGTTGTAAATAATTATCTTCAAAAGGGGAGGAGGAAGGTGGGTGAAGGTTAAAATCTCATAATCAAGGGATGAGCTTAAGTTAGACAAATATGTGATCTTGATCCTTATTTAATAGAAAAATGAATGTAGATGTGAAGCATTGAGAGGCTTAGATTTTAGTTTACCTTTAAGAGAGGATCAATGATAAGCTCCTGATCCATACTTATGGGTAATGATGTAGGGTCCAAGCTAATTAAAAACAATCTTACCTCATTTTACTTTTCTCCATGTTGGTCACATGTCAATTTTACTTTAAGATGAGGTCCCCAATATTGAATTCCCGAGGTTTGAGGTAAAGTTGGTTAGGTTTGATGGAGATGGGTAATCTCCAATGGTTTGATGGGAGAATTTGTATCCCAAATAGGTTAAGTGGTGTCCAAATTGGTTTCCCCAATTTGATATACCACTTGGTTCAAGTTGGGTTGATGGATAGGTTTGGTTGATAAGTTGAGGCAAAAAAAATCCAAGGGTTAGTTCAGTGAATGGTTAAGGTATGGTTGAAGTTAATAAATGGTTAAAGCTTTATGGAAGGAAAGTTTTCCCAGTTTAATCTTTACATGGGTGATAAAAAGATCCTAAAGTGAAGGTGTTTGTGGTTAGGCTCAGTTAGAATGTTGAGGGTTTGAAGGGTATATTCATGGAATGGACATTTTAGCCTTTCCCTTATCCTTTTGTTGGACCTGAGAGTGGGTAACCGTACAAATGGTGTGGATAACAAGAAGTGTTGGTTTAGCTTGCTGCTTTGGTTCCTCCTTACTCTTAGGTGAGAATGAGGGAATAAGAAAGTGTTGGGTAGGTTTGGTTGATGTTTGGGTTGGTAATGGGATCAAAGGAGGTTCATTTTATAACATATTATCCTTACCGTAAAGTAGGTAGATAATGGTTTTAAGATCTTTATAGTGTTCTGTATCATAGCCAAGTATCTTATGGTAAGAGCACACATGGTGGTCATTGTACAATGATAGTTTTGGGCATGAAGGGTTGAAAATTTTGATAGGGTGAAAAGGTTTGATAGGTGGTAAGTTTAAGGAAGAGTTTTGTAATAACCTTTGTAAAATGGTTGAATAAGATTCATGCAAAGGTGTTAGAGGTGATAGGTTTTTAGTTTTGGGAGCCTTCCTAAAATTAGTTTTTACTGCAGAAGTTATGGGTGGTGGGGTAGTTTTGGTTTGTTAGTTAGGTTGGGATGTCTTAGTTAAGGGAGGTTAATTTGATAACATATTATCCTCATATAATTTATGGATGAGTGCTTGTAGAGATTTTCAATGCTTTGTGTCATGTCCAGGTGTCCTATGGTATGCACAGACTAAGCTGGCATTAAACCATTTTAGTTGAGAATGTGAAGGGTCAAAATTTTTGATAGTTGGAAATGTTTGAGAGGTGGTAAGGTTAAGGAGGATGTTTTCAATAACCTTTGTAAAATGGTTGAATAGGATTCAAGTAAAGGCATTGGGGGTGATGGATTTTTGGGCATTGGAGTGGGAGCCTTTTTAGGAGTAGGCTTTACCCTAGAAGTTATTAGTTGTGGAATGGTTTTAGTAGATTGGTTAGGTTGGGGTTGCTTGGTTGGTTTATAAGTAGAAGATTTAACATAAGGGGGGGCCATGGGTATATTTTGAGATGGTTTAGGAGATTCCACCCTTTTAATAGGTTTAGTCAAAGTTTTGTTTGATGGAATTGATGGAGTTAGGTCCAATTTCAAATATTGGTAAGTTATGATAGGAATGGGAAGTATTCCTAGATTCTTGATGGGTTTGGTCAAAGAGGTGTAAGGGTATTTAATAATTTTAGATGGAAGTGGGTTGGATGGTTCCCTTATTGTTTTGGAGGATGGAGTATCTAAGGATGGGGTTGAGGAAGTGATAGGTTTGAGGGTGGATTTAAGTGAAGCTAAGGCTTCTTTTTTGTTTTGGTAAGGGAGGCCAAGATGATGCCAAAGAGTGGCTCTATTGAGATTGGGTTGAGAAGTGAACTCTAGGCTTTGTACCAACCTATAAAAGGGCTTGTAGATAGGTTTGGTTCCTTGATCAATGATTTCAAAGCTTAAACCCTTGGGTGGAGAAGAGGGAATGGTTTCCTCATATATGTTTTTGGTGGAAGGTTCAAAATTTAGAGAAGATGTTTCTTCCATAGATGAAGTGGATAAGGTGACCTCTTCTAAAGGAATGATTTCCAAAGGAAGAGTAGGTGAGTCTGTGGTGGCGGAGGAAGGTATAATGCTATCAAGTGAAATGAAGGGATTGGTTGATTCCTTTTTTTGGTCATCCAAAGGAATGAGAAGTGATTCCCCCACTTCAATAAGTGGGGTGGAAGAAGTAATAGTAATAGGTTTATCAATAACAACATTGATCATGTGCACCTCACAAGTGTCAGATGATTCTGGTTAGCTTTGTTTAATTAAAAGGGGAAGTGGAAAATATTGTTTGGTTTCCTTAATTATGCTTTATAAGAAAATTTCTAAAGTTTATAGTTGGTCAATAAGTGGATTGGTTAAGGTTTATGCTATTATAGTTTCTTTAGTTGTAGGTTTACTAAGGGCCAGAAGAGGGTATACCAATGTCTCAGTTATCACATTAGGGTGTGAAACTATTTATAAGTTATTTGGTTGGCCTGAAGAGGCTAGTTGGTTTGATAGTTTAACAAGTTGGTTGGGTTGATAGGTTGGTTGATCAGTTGAGGATGATATAATTTATTAGGTTAACATGGTGGGTTGAGGTTGATATGATGGTTGGAGGAAAAGGCTTAAGCTTTGACAAGGTTGGGGTGATTGAGATGATAAATGTTGATAGATTAGTGGTTGGCCATGATAATAATTAAATAGTTGATGATAGGATGTTGGTTGGTTGTAAGTGAGGTTTGATTGATCATGGATATCAAAAATAGATGGCCTAAGTTTTGACTCTAATCTAGCTATCCGGTCTATTATCATTGCAACAAACTCAGGTGGTAGTTTAGGTGAAGGTTGATAGTTTGTGGGTTAGTTGAAGTTGGAGTTTGATGAGTTATAGGTAAGGCTAGGTTGATTGTAAATAGGGTTGGGTTGGTTACATACAAGGTTGGGTTGGTTGTAGACAAGATTATGTTAGTTGTAGACAAGGTTGGGTTTATTTTTGGTAAGGAAAGGAACATAAGTGGCTTATGATACAAGGTACCACTTTAAAGAAAAAGGATTATTATCCAAGATACTATAAAAGTTAGGATCTCTAAGAGAGAAAATAGGAAAGCTCTTCACTAAACAAGATAGTGGAGATGAGGTATTGAAAAATAGGTTCTTAGTTGGTTTGATTCCTCAATATGTAGTTTGGTAAAGACTATGTGAAGAATAGAGAGAAACGAAACTCACACCTCAAACATGAAGTAAGCAAAATAAAAGATTCAAAGAAATTAAAACATACACTAAGATACATTAAATTATAGATTTTTAATTATCTCTTTTTTGGATTATGCTTTAGAAAGTGTGAAGAGGAAATTGGCTTGAATAGGTCCTAAACAAGGTATTCTATATTCGGTTTCAGGCTATGTTTAGGCACTCAATAAGAAGTCTGTATTAGATCAAGTAAATGGCCTAGTGGTTGGGCTTTCTATGCTCACTTCATGATCTTGTAGCCAATGCAGATGCTTAGCCAATATATATTGATTAATAGAGTTTATACTCAACTAGAGCGTTGAGTTGGTTATTTCTTTGGTGATTAAATCTAAGTACGATAACTGAGAAAGGGTAAGGTGATCTGCTAGGTGATAAAATAGTAGTCAAGCCTTGTATAAAATGATTTTTCTATTTATTTTATGCAAGTAGTTTAGTTGTGTAACATTTATGTACTATGATTAATTTATTTTGCTTTTAATTAATCTAGGTGGACTAATTAAGCAAACAAACAAATAATGTATGCAATTAATTTTAACCCAAAAGAAATTATTTTTGATTTATTTTTATGAAAATAAGAACAATTAAAATGCACCTAAATGAAACATGATGATGCAATCCTAATCCTAGGATAAATTCTCTTTTGATTTTTAGAAATGCAAGATTTTTTTTTTATAACTTTTTTCCTGATTTTTTAAATAAAAGAAGGTAAAACTTACATTTTGAAAGAGACGAATAATTAATTTTTAGAAACTAAATTACATATAAATGTAATTTTAATAATGCAACTAAATGTTTTAAAACAACTAATGAACCCAATAAAACTTAAGGGTCCCACCAGGTGTGCCAAACTATTTCTATCTAATTTTTGCTTTTTTTCCAAGTGTGAAAAGTAGAAACTAGTTATGAAGGGTGTAGAAGAATACCTGTTGAATGTGCGTGCATTGAATATAGATGATTATGAAGAGATAATTTTTGAGTTGGAAGGATGACCAGAAAATAAGATAACACCAAAAGAAACTTATTTTTTAGACAAATAGATTGGTGGATTGCCTAGCATGAGCTAAATCTTAAAAGCAAAAGCTTTTTAGGACGCTGTCAATCCACCTGCTTTTAAACACTTAAGTGGTAATGATAAAAAAATATTTACCTTATATTAATATAAAATTAAAATTAAATAAAACAAATAATAATAAATCAATTAAGAAAACTAAATGCTTTGCTTAGATGGCTAAAATAAAGCAACTAATTTAAATAATGCTAATGCTGAAAATTGGCTAAAATAAAATTATGGTTTTTGGTTTGGATTGATTTTATAAATGTCAAACGAGTGATTTGGTTGGAGATGGAAAATTATTGAGATGGTGAAGGGTAATGTGTTTAAGAAAACAAGAGGGATAAATGGTTAAAATAGGGCCAAGAATGTAAAGGGGCAAATAGTCCAAAATGAGACCAAGAAGGTAAAGAGGCAAATGGTCAAAATGAGGCCAAGAAGACAAAGGGGTAAGTGGTGATCAAGAAGACAAATGAGATATGGATAAGAGGATAAAATGAAAAGAGGGTGATAAAAGAAACAAGTGAAAGAAGAAGGCCAAAGGGAAAGGAATACATAAATTAAGATAACTAAACAACAAGATTACCTCAATGCTTAAAGATGCTTGGTGGTGAATATTGGCTTGTTGATAGTTGATGAAGACTTGAAATAATTTTGGCAGAGTTTTGTTTCTTAAGCTCTTTCTCTTTAATATGATGATGAACTCCAAGATGATGACCTCCTAAAAAAAAACCTAAAGCAATATGCTAAGAACAAAAGACTAACTTCCCACTTAACCTTGGGTGAAGGATAGGGGGTATTTATAGCATTTTTGTGTGAAGAAACATGCCAAAATAGAAGAATAGTTAAGCAATTCAAATTTATCCAATTGGGCTCATGATTTAGTCAAGGTGAGGATTCTCATATGGGTTAGTGAGTCTCCAAGTTTGAATGGAATCATGCACATGGGTTTGAATGAGGTTGAAAAACTTCTTCCCATCTTTTTTTGCTTTCACACAAGCCACTTAAAGGGGTGGCACACTAAATGTGGTGCCATTTTCCATATGGAGGATGAAAAATCTAAGGTGAGGTTGGTGGGAATTCCCATGTGGGTTGGATAGTCTCCCATTTAGGTTGGTGAGTTTCCATTTGAACTAAAAGGTCAAAAATGGGTGCCTTTTGTCTTTTGCAAAGTCTTAAAGAGGTAGGTATCTCTTTTTGAAGTCTAATTTCATGTGGGAAGACAAAATACATGTTGAATAATGACCCCTTAAGGGGAAATTCACCAAATTTTAAAGGGGGGTCCTTGTGATGCTTAAATAAGGTCATTAGGTACTTTGGAAAAGCGTCCCAAGTGGGGTATGATGTCCCACATCAAGCCAAGCCATTTGCCATGTCACTTGCCATGTCATCATGAATAGTGATAATGGGTCCCACAATGAATAGTGATGATGAATAGTACTTTCAAATAGTGATTTTGAATAATATTGTGTGACTAGAAAAATAATGATTTAATTGGGTTAAGGGGGTCTTATGAAGGTTTAATAAGTTCTAGGGGATCTCGAGGCATTTAGTCATCAAAAATTGTAAATGTATAGTTTTTTGGTGTCTACACTGATGACACTTCATAGACATGTAATGCCACTTGCATGATAATTGTCAATTTGAAGATCAAATATGTAAATGATGTTAGGGATGTGAAAGCAATGGTGAGGTGGGGTAGACCAAGTAGTGGTGGTGATTCATCTAGTGGTACTAGCATGGTTTTTTACCATTTATGCAGTAATAAGACACTATTAATGAGCCTTTTTTTCCACTTTATGAGTTAGGCTTGAATATAAATGATGAAAAACATACACCATCATTTGCACTATGACCATGACATGTTGACAATGATGCCAGATCATATATTTTGAGATTCCCAACATGCAACTCTATTGTAGAGTTTAGGGGGACTTGGGAGGGCATACTTGTTAAGTTATGGAAATTATTTTTCTTTATTTATAATATTGCCATTATATGTGTTATGTGTATGATATTGGGGTTTTTCATTTGGATTAGGAAGGATAAAAATATTATATGTAGAAGCAATGAAAAGAGATCTCTCTCTTGGTAGAGAGTACTTACCATGTGAAGTTGTAATCAATTTATTAAATGAATGAAAGTATTTTTATGCTCTTGAAAGTTTTTTTCATGATACTTTAATGATATAAGTGATATTAATATCTCTGATTACATGTGGTTAAGATAATAATGAATGAAAATATCAATTGATGATGATGATTACATCATCACCAATTGCTTCCATTGGTAATTAATTCCTTCATGTAAAATTATTAAGGATGGACCTTGTATGAATGATGCAATCACTTATCACATAAATCTTGGAAGTATCACTTTGCACATTTTTTAGAATCTCCAAATTGGTCTTCACTCTCTTATTTATAAACCCATTCAAAGTGTCAACCGTCTATATTATGATTTAATATTTTTAATAGATTTTCTATTACCATCGACAATAAATTAATAGCATAGATAAAAGATATCTTTTTTTTCCAAGCAAATCATCCATGCTAAATATGGCATGTGCTAGTCTTTGTAAGGAAGTTTTAAATGGTCTTTACGCATTTATAAGTTGTTACATTGTATGATTTCAAGACAACATATCAATGCATATGTTTGGTAATTGTTATCTATTTTTTCATACATTTTAATATGGTTATCATTTCCCCTTGTTTGTCAATGTTAATTATTTATCAATTCTATTTGATTATGAATGCTAATTATTTATCATGCCCATTGTTTATACATAAATTAATAAGTCTATTTTTTGGCTTGCTCGCTTCATAGGTGACATCCAAGTGGAAGATATTCTCATCTCTTACAGTGAAAAATCTATGTCATGGGGAGTTCTCTTCCAATGAGTTGGAGTGGAGTGAGTGAAGTACAATTTGAGAAATGATAAATATATTGTTACATGGATACAAAGAGATCATATATAAGATTTCCTAAATGGTTAATATAAGGGATCAAGGTATCCCACTACCTTTTATATCAAAAATATTACATTCAATCCTATGCCATCTGACTTATAAAAAGTTAGGATTTATAGATCTCTCAAATATATATGACGGTATTATGTCTTGTAATATTTTTAAAAAAAAGTACAAATTATTATTTTTTAATATTCTAATTTATGTATGTATTATACAATTATTGGTGTACATATGGCCCCAAGTATTATAGGGCCTAAATGACACACACTATGACATTTAAAATGTTATGAAGGTTGGTATTGGCAGCTAGCCTAGCCATAAGAATTTATGTCATGGATGCCAATGCCACTTTTCTATCTGTGTGTTGATGAAGAAGAAATAACAAATTTTGATTATGTATAACAACACAATCCATACAGACTGATGAGGCATGCTTTTATATGCACAAGAAATCAATAAATTTAGGGGTAGTCATTGTACTTTGGCTCCATTCATTAGTGATGCATTGAAGGATTGGGTGGAGAGGTTGTTGTTGTTGTTGTTGGGCCTGACCTCTGAATTTGTTCACCAAAAGCATTGCGACATAGTCCATGAAAAACTTACATTATTTGAAGGTTAGATCGAGAGGGATGATTTCATGACTAAATATGACATCTATAACATTTAGATAAGGATGAAGGAATTAGAATAAAAATTTGAAACTAGTGATGTAGATAGTGTAAGAACATTTGTTAGTAAAAATTCTAGAAAAATATTTGTGTATAAAGCATTTAAAAAATTAGGAACAAAAGAGAAACCATTTGTTTTAGGCCTCAATATTCCTCAGTAACATCAATGGCTATTAAAGTATGCACATAATTGTATACTTTCAATGGAGTCCAAAAATGAGACAAATTCATAGAAGGTGCTTAT